>CM033648.1:30941133-31370725 GCA_019512145.1 Engystomops pustulosus | reverse complement strand
AGAACTGTAAGTTGTTTTCTTCAACCTCTGCCTCCGTCTGGTCCCTGGTACTACAACTCCCATCATCACGGGCACCCTGTCCACCACACAGAGACTCACACTCGGGACATTAAGGGGTTGCCCCAGGGAGATCCGCTATAGCAGCCTCTCCCTCATCATTTCTTGCCAACACCACCCTGCTGGAGACCTGCCAGGCTGTAGGACACCCCGTACGGGTTACCCCGTACCAAGCACCGTGACCATAGCGTGCTTAGGCCGCAACCGCCAGCCACTCCGGTACCGTGGGCCCCGGCTGTCTCCAGGCCTCACCTCAAGGGCTAGGCCCCGGTGGGGGATGTTGCATATGTCTTGATAAAAGTCTGCGCTCAGTCCTGGAAGTTCAAGTGTTTTTTTCCAGGCTAAGGGCAGTTTTTGTTTTCTAATGACCTATGAGTATTAGTTGTTCCAGGCCACTTCTGGTGCTCAAAGCTATACAAGGGATGGAGCCAGAAGCGGATATCACCATTTCTCCTCTGTCTAGCTGGTGTATTTTTGAAAAACCTGTTTGGGTACTGAACCTGAGCCCGGACCCGAACCCCCAGCAGTAACACCCATCCTTGGAGCTGGTAGCAATTGTTAACTGTTGAGATGTTCCCAGCAAAGTTGCCAGCATCTTTTAAACCACCGTGGCCACTGTCGTGTGTCTGCACAAATATACCGCTTTGGGGAGAGCCATTGCATATGAGTGGTGGTCAACCAACAAAAGCATACTCCATCGATTTAAATGCCACTGGTGGATTTACCAGCAACATTTTAAAGAGTTAGCACCTGGGATCGGTGCCAGTACCTATTGCGAGCGTTACTGGCTGGGGGTGTTGATCTGAACCCAGACCGTGACTTTTATTGAAATTCAGGGTCAGGTCAGGCTTTGTTTTCTTCACATACACGGGAAAGGCATTGCAACTTTTTGTGATTTTTTTAAAAAAGGTCTTGCGATATTTTTCGAAAAGCTATCCAATGTTAATGTTACAATATTTGAATAAAGGCAACAAGAAAAATCACCATATTCAGAGAGGAGGAGACTTAAGTTAATAAAGCTCACATTAATCCAGCTCCCGAAGAGAACAAAAAACTATTACAGTCCACATTGTTGTTCCTGGTTTACCCCCATTGGGTGAAATTTAAGGGTCAACTTTAGTATTATTGGATAGATTTTTTTTTTATTTTTGTTTTTTTGTTTTTTGTTCCAATTTCTCAAAAGATCCTCATTTTTGAATAATTTCTTACCCATTTGGATTTTCAGCGATTACAGCGCCATCTGTCAATGTAAATGAATTGAATTCCTGGGAATCTGAATCTGCAATAAATAATGGGGATACCTATCAAGATTTTAAAGTTTCCCCTTAGAGGTGGGTGTAGGAGGCCAGTTTTTGTATCATTGGATATTTGGCAAATGTGTATTTTTATTTTTTTGGTCCAATGTATTTTGCTAGATATTCCGCTGTTCCAACCTTTTTGTTACACTAATATATAAATATTTATATGTATAGTTTATATTAAGTTGTGTTTGTTTCTCAAACACATTCACCTCAAATCTAATAAGAGGATAAAAGCCCAGCAGGCATTGATCCTATTCACTCCGTAGGCTTTTAGTATAATGCTTCATGGCAGTGTTGATTTTAATGTTAATTAGAAAAGTAATCTCATATTCAGGTGCTTGTAGAAGAGAATACCTTCACAATACATCATCTACTATACTGGTGCTGTATGCATGTGGACTACTCCAACAATAGCCTTTACATTTATTCATGTCAAAGAGCAGAAGCATGAGGATAAAGTAGGGCTATAAGGAGGTATTTCACGATTTTATGTTATCCCCTTTCAATCAAAAGAAAGAAGGAGCTTTGCAAACTCAACTTCTGGTGCTGTGCATGATCAGGTTCAGGTAGCAACATGGAAATAAGATGGGAGGGCTTTGGTCCTTGTTATTCTTGATCATGGGAAAATTTACAGTGGTCGGTCCCCCAGAGATCTATACCTTATCCAAATTCTAAAATGTCGACTCAAATATTGTTTCTGATCTGGAAAAGTATGTAAAATATAAAGTCATATTGATACTACAGTGTCTTTCCATCTTTGGAAAATTGTTATGACACATAAACGGTAGAGTAAGTCTACTGTATGTTTGGAGATCAGTGATGTCAGCTCCACAGCTTATACATAGCTTAATATCAGTTGTAACTGCCAAAAAAGCTAAAACCTGTGTAGATCATCTGTGCCAGCGCAGTTTCCCTTCCTAAAATGAGAAAATGAAGGAATATTTTGATTCAGGTCTCACTAGAAAAGTTTTGCCTGTAGAATTGTGTTTTTAAGAATAGAACTGCATTTTTATTTTTAGAATGTTGATGAATTTAATCTTGACATTGAAATAGTAAAATTTCCCAAAAAACATTTCATTTTTAAAGTTGTTAAAATTTAAACTATTTTAAACTAAATTAAATGCCAAATGAAGCATTATTTTTTTTAAAAATCCTAGCATTGCTGCCTTTTTCTGTTTATTTTTCGCTCCTTATCTTCTGCATCAAAAATCCACAAGTTTTTCATTTTTCCATGTAAAGAGCTGAGGGTGCATGACAAATTGTACTTCCTAGTGACAGTATTTATTATTCAATGTCATGTATTGGGAAGCTGGGAAAAAAATTCTAAAAGTGGTGGAATAGGCAAAAAAACACATTTGCAAGATTTTATCTAGTCTCGATCTTTTGGGCTTTCAATGTGCACTCCAAGTGATATATCTACTTTAATATTTAGAAAACAATGCATTCAAGAGGAAAGAAAGAGCTGGCACTCACCGCTGATGAAGTAAAATCAATCTTTTATTCCATATCGCTTTAAAAACTTCGCTACAGGAGAGAGGAATAAAGCAGGAGCCCACAAGAGGCGACGGCCTGTTTTCGCACTACAAGCGCTTTGGAGCTAGAGCACCCCCGCACACAGTTTGTTTCCAGATCCTCATTGCCTGGACTGATTGATTTCAAGTTAATGCTCAAAAAAATCTGCTGTGGGATTTTTTGTTAGCGCTGTGCCCTCTGTTTTCTTCCTTTTGTGCAGTACTTTCATGTTTGGCTTGGTATGATCACTGTGATACCAAATTTATATAGATTTTATAGTGTTTTAAAACTCAAACAAATTCAAACAATGTATATGAAAAAAAAAATGTTTCGCCCTATTCCGATGCTTTTGACTTTTACATACTTCAGTGTATTAAGCTGTGTAAGACATCATTTTTTGAAAGTAAAGATGACATTTTCAATGCTACCATTTGCAGGACAGTAAAACCTTTTGAACCCTTTTTGTATAAATGTTTATATTATTTAAATTATATTAAAAAATTATATTTTTTAAAAGTGGAGTTTTGGATATTTGGGCACTATTTTCCATTATGGGGTTTACCGTGGGGGGTAACTGCTTATATTTTGGTAAATTGGGAATTTTGGGATGTGTGGATACCTAGCAAATTTGTGAATTTTACTATTTATTTTTAGATCAGTTCTCGGTAAAGGGGGGTGATTTGAATTATTATTATTAGTATTATTATTATTATTAAAAAAAAAAAAATCTCACAAAGACCTGTCATAGAAACTAATTGCCACTCCCAGATAACGACACAGGGAGTGACGATCAAAGACAAGATGGCGGCACCAGATTTTGACAGCCACGGCAATCTTATGGTTAACAACCACGATCGGTGCTAGCACCTATCACTGGTGTTCACAGTAGGTGTTTGCTGCGATATGCAGCAAATCCCCACATCTGTATCATTCGGGCTCACCCCATGAGACTTTTGTTTTATATGTTCTTAACAGCTCCATGCGGTTAATACTGCAAAATTAAAATTAATCTGTCAGCAGTTGAATTAGTAAACCACAACCACCAGAAAACACCATCCAATTCATGTTTCTTTCATGATCCAGTGTGAAAGTAACTTCTAGAAAATTTTGAAATGAGATGTAAATTGCTCTCCCCACATCAGAATATACTTTGATGGCCCTGTGTCAATGGACATCAGTAACCGGCTCTCCAGAAGGTTGCTGCTTGATGCCAATCACAACAGAGGGGTGTTTTGAAGTATAGAGAGCTTGACTTAAACATTAAACTCTCCACCTCCTTGACTTCATGCAACCAATTTACATCTCACTTCAATGTAGATTTTCTGATTGATGCCACCACACTGGGGAATGAAGGAAACATGATCTGAAAGGTGTTAATCTGCAATCTCTGTAATTTCTCAATTACTCCATCTCTTTGACTGATTCACTATGATTGCAAAATAATATAGTGTTTAAAATAATATATTATACATCAAGCTAACTGGTAGTGGAAAACTGTGACAGCGGAAGCAGTTTGATTTCCGGGATTTATTGCCTCATCCCAGAAGTACAATACTATAGGGAGTATCTCAGGAGAAGTTTTAGTCCCTCATTTTACCAATCAAAAGGGTCTAGAGGTTGGAAACTAACTAAGCAAACATTTTTTTTCCCATAACCCATGGCATTTTTCCTCGCCAAAAAGGCATCCAGGCCTCTCTTGAACATGTACATAGAGTCCGCCATAACAACCTCCTGTGGCAGAGACTTCCATAGTCTCACTGCTCTTACAGTAAAGAATCCCTGTCTAGATGGACTTGCTCAACTTCTAATTGACACTGAGAGGCCTAAATATTAGCGAGACTTATAAATTACCCCATTATGGAAACTATACCCCTCAATGTATGAAAAACCACTTTTAATTAGTTTGTTAACCCTTTAGGTGTTTTATAGGGGTTAAAACAAAATGTAGGTGCAGTCTGAAAATTGTAATATTTTTCACAATACACTCATTTTGGGTGAAAAATTAAACATTTACACTGGATTAAATGAAAAAAGGCTCCACAAAGTTTGATTTCCAATTCCTCCTGAGTACACCGATACTTTATTTGTGGTGGTAACCGGCTGTATGTGGGCACGGCCGGGCATAGAAGGGAAGTGGGCGCCATCCAGATCAGATTTGCTATGTCACATTGTACAGGCTATAATTTTTTTCTTTTTTTTATTGTGGACCTATAGGGGCTTATTTCTTTTGCCACATGAGATGCACTTTTCTGGTAGGTAATTTTGGGGCATCTATAGCTAATTGGTGAGATTTTATTAACTCTTTATTGGTGGAGGAAATGAAAATCATCAATTTTTTCGGAAAATTTTTATGTGTTTTATTTTTGGCCGTTAACCATACCATAAAAATAGTATATTATTTTTATTCTATGGGTCACCACAATTACAAAATACTCATTTATATATATATTTTATTTTTCCACATTTTACTGAATAACAAGTAATTTGGCACAATTTTATATTTAGCATCATGAATCATCGTCTTCATATGTATAACTTTTTATTTTTCTCAACCTCACAAATCTGTTTAAGGGTATTTTTTTTGCGAAGTGTTTGTTCTTTTTGTGGTCTTATTTTAAATGATTGCGTAACTATTTTAAATCACTTTTTAGAGCAATTTTTTTAAAGGGCTTAATAAAAAATCGTCTTTTTTTCAGAGAGAGTTTTTGAGGTGTTTTTTACGGGTTTCCCTTTTTGTCTACATACTTATTCTGTTTTCTATAGTCATGATTGCGTACCGGCTCATGGAACGCAAGATATGGTGGGGGTTTGGTGTATTTGTGCATATTGTACTGAATAAAAACGTAATTAATTTGGAGAAAATCTTATTCATTTTAGCATCACTATCTTTTCATATGCATAACTTTGGTTAGGGGCCTATTTTTTGCGAGAACAGTTGTTCTTTTTAGTGGGCTTATTTTAGAGTACATAAAATTTTTTAAATCACTTTTTAGAGCATTTTTTATAGGGTATTAATTAAAAATTATCTTTTTTCGGAACGTTTTTTGCATTTTTTCCTCCGGCGTTTACAGTGTGGGTCCAGTAATGATTCTGTTTTATTATGCAGATTTTTACAGACGCGGCAATACCAAATATGCAGGGTTTTTTGTGTCTTTATGTTTTTTATACTTTATTAAGTGTTTTTATGGGACAGTGACATTTTAGGGGCTTATATTTTTATGTATTTATTTTTTATTTATTATAATGTGTAGTGTTAAGTGTTTTTGCATGTTTTTACTTATACATACTTGAACTTAAACCAGCGATGCTCTGATCGCTGGTTCAAGTTCAATACACTGCTCTACAATACTATTTTATTGCGCATGCTCAGACAGTTTACAGTCAGACCCGGAAGGGGCACATGCCAGTCCTCGGAGCTGCCCAGAATAGGATCGGATCCCCCGGTAAGCGGCACAGGGGATCCAATCCATAGTGTAAGGGGTTAACACCCGTGATCGGAGTCGACTCCGGTTCATGAGCCGGTGCCAGAAGCAGGACGTTATAGTGCGTCCTGGTGCTCTAAGTATCTAGCCACCGGGACGTACTATAACGAGGGGTTAATAGTAACATTAATAGTTTTGGGTCTGTATCTATTCGGTCATATGAAATATTGCTCTGAAAATTGGTATATTAACTCTGTAACACTGATTTTTATTCTTAGAAGTCTTCTATTTTGTTTTGTTAAATTATTTTGTTATAATAGTTTTTAGCTTTTCCCTCAACTGTCCAATCTTCTCTAATGAATAATAGTATTAGCAAGACAAAAGATTTTTTAAAAATGAATCATCCAAAATGTGGATTTGATTCCGTACCTTAAAAAATTCGGATTTCTTCCAAATCTAAAAAACATTGAATGGATTCGCTCATCTCTAATTGCAGTCTGACATGGTTGTTTTTGTTTTCTTTTTTAGCATGTTATGATCTTTTGTTAAATTAAATTGATAATAATATATATTTTTTTAAACCAAACTAAACATCAGTTCAATGTGGAGATGTCTGTAAATAAACTCAGTATTTATCTATATACATTTAAATAAGCAGCTAATTCCTTCTTGTAACACGTTTTGTTTAGTTGCATAAAAATAAATACATAAATAGATCTAAATAAATAATTAATTAATGTTGTAATTAGCAAATCCAGAATATAGATGTTCACTTCTCTTTCTTTTCATCGCAATCTTTAATTCCAGCCGGGATTAAGCTTCCGAAATCTTTACATATTTTTAGATTGCACAACAAATTGTCACCAACAGAATTCTCAGCTGTCACATAATCTGGCAAAAAGTAATATATTTTTGCTCCACAGCTCCCAGACACTTTTAGTCCAGTGTCTGCAAGATGCAGTTTTGGCCTTTTGCCCATGTTTCAGTAATTACTGTCATGTCAACAGATTTCCTAGACCAGAAGCCACATTTCTGTAGGAGAGAGCAGAACTGTTACATTTGATTAACTATGTTCCTGAAATTATTTCAGGAAAGCATTGAGAATAGTTTTAATCTCAAAGGAGATTGTTGATAGAGATAAATAAATCTTTATGAAATGAGTGAACCTCTCTCCATCTCTCTAACAAAATGGCTCCCTATACTGGGTAATAAGTATCCACTTACAAGGCTGCGACTGCTCAGAAGAGAATTGCTGCAATTTGTTTACCTAAAGTTGAAATCATTAGATAAACTTTGGAATTTCTCTTTCCAATTAATTGAGTTTTGCTTAAATGATATATTTTAAAGACTCTCCACTGACACATATTATTTCACTTACTGTATTTATATCCATTCTATTACCCATTTCTCAGTAATCCATAGTAAATTAAAAGGTGAAAATGAGAATTCTGCTATCATAGCTCCAATCACAAGTCTGCAACTTCATCATAGGAATCATAAACACAGCTATCTTAAACACAGCATCTTAATCATGATCCTGCATGTCAGTATAACAGTGATATACTGACATGCAGGATCATGATTAAGATGCGGAGCGGCAGAACGCGTTGATCAAAATTTGTTTCTGGTGAGCTGGCCGACCACCAATAGGTGGCTGTGAGTTTCTTGCTATACTAACAGATATGTACAGGAAAAACATCAAGGAATAAATATTCAGTTGTACCTGTTTACAAGTGGTTAACATTGTTGAAAGTATTAAAAGAAAGGTCAATACTCACTTTACCAATCTCCTGCTGCCCTTACATGAATGATTCTATAGATGCACACTGGTTATTATAATAGTTGCTTTATTTTAATAATTCCTTTATTCATAGAGCGCAAACAGATTGCGCAGCACTGCACAGAGCTTGCCAAATCAGTCCCTGTCCCCAATGGGGCTCACAATTTAATCAACCTACCAGTATGTTTTGGAGTGTGGGAGGAAACCGGCGGAAAACGACGCAATCACGAAGAGAACATACAAACTCTTTGCAGATGTTGACCTGGATGGGACTTGAACCTAGGAACCCAAGGCTGTAGTGCTAACCACTGAGATTTCTATTTAATGGATACACCAACACTGGTAGAAAGAAAGACCTGGACCACACATGGACACACAGTGCAGTGAACTATTGCTGATTGGTTACATTTTTCTCAGCACAGCACCACTAGGGACCAAGACCCCTACACCCATACTTCCACGCTGAGCCTCAAAGGCCTCAAAGGCTCTGGGCCCTGGGTCCCCGCCAGCACCACACCACAGAAACAGCATGCCATGCAACACCACACCATTGAATGCTCACCACTGCACGTGGTCTCAGAAACTGACTGAGAGCAAGTAGGCAGCCACTACTAATAGATTGTAACTGCACCTTTTATTTATTTACCTAAAACTTAACTTAATTAATTTTATCCAGCCAGGGGGCGTGGCTAGCCGATGGCGGAGTAAGTCGCACGGACTGTGAGCTCCCGGCCATTCCCACGGTACACCCGCTATAACCGCGCTTACCGAGCCTCAGCAGAGGTATGGTTCACAGGAGGGAATCGAGGAGGAACACGGCACCTCCGGCGACAGACCCGGGAGCCATCACCAGGTTCCTTAAGACAGCGGAGCTGCCAGAGGAGCCGGAGCACGAGGCGGCCAAGATGGCGGCCGCGACCGCTCAACCTCCCACCACCGCAGCGCTCTCTTCACAGCAGGCTCAGACGGCAGCAGGAGAGTCAGCCTCACATTCCCCAGGGTCACTTGTGAGTACCTCCCCAGAGAGGCAAATGGAGGATTTCCCTCCACTATCAGGGACTGATGGAGACCATCCCCAGTTACAGGCCTCCCCTCTCATAACCTGGCCTTCCACTCCACACAGGGCCTTGCCGCCCACCCCCACTACAAGCCAGGGGGGCTCTGCTTCTCCATCCCCAGGGATAGATGCATCTCAACAAGACTGGGACTGGAAGGCCCACATTCGTGCCATGCCTACCAGGCATGAGATAAATGGGTTATTCTCAAGGCTAGAGGAATCTCACAAAAGAGACATTGCTGGCTTGCAAAAAGAAATACATCATATTGGCCACAGGGTGGCAGCAACTGAGTCTGTGCAGGAGAAAATTCTAGATCAATTGGACACTCACTCACAAGTCCTGCAGGAACATGCGTCCCATATATCTAGCATTTTGACACATCTGGAAGATATTGAGAACAGACATCGCCGTAACAACCGAAGGATTAGGGGTGTTAACGAGGACATAGAACCATCTAAACTTGAGGAGTGGGCCCAGGCGTTCTTTGCAGGGATTTTGAACCAGCCTTCTGCTTCTCCGATTGAATTAGACCGTATCCATCGCACGCTGGGTCCCAAGCCTGCGTCCACAGAACGACCCAGAGACATTCTCTGCCGCATTCATTTTTTCAAAGAAAAGGAGGAGATACTTCGCCGTGCAAGAGAGCTTAAAGATATCTCGTTTCGGGGCTCCAAAATCATAGTCCTCCCAAGACCTAGCGAGGAGACACCTCCAACTGACGGAGGGACCCAGCGCCTTGTTAGCGGAAGACAATCCAGGGACATCCCTATAGATGGTGGCTACCCTCCAATATTGAAAGCAAAAATGGGAGTCGGGTTTTCAGAACCCTTGGAGACCTCCCGAAGTTTTGGGGAGTTGAGTGCACGATAGCTTTACCTGAGTGGCCTATTATCAAACTCTGCGCCGGTGCAGCCGCCCTAGGCAGAATTGGAAGGAGGCACGCAGGAAAAAAGGATCAGACGAGTACAATTCTCATCTTCTGGCGTCCCTGAACGGTTTGTTAAGTATAATCTATTACCTTTGTATATATGATAATGTATATTTATCAAGCAATCTTGCCTAGCTTCTTTTATTGTGGTTTTATAGTTTCTGTACTCTTGTATCCCACTGATTATGGACCTGGGGGCATGTTGGGGGTGTACTGTTAGTTATTCGTATCTCAACTTAGTAGCGTCTCTATGTAATTTCCTTGTAATAGGTTTAACTTTGTAGGCGCGAGATGTGCACGGGAAAGTCCTCGCCCCCTCCCCGGTCTCATCATCCCCTTGGGGTGCGGGTTGCGGACGCATGGAGTATTTATGCCATACCTTAGTTTGACTAGGCCCACTAGGGGCCTGGGTTGTATATTGTCTTTACAAGTTTGTTCTGTTGTGGTTTCCCCACCCCCCTTTTTTTCCTTACACCAGCTCATTCCGGCTACCTCTTCCACCCATTCACTGCATATCTATTCATGCCTCTATAGTCCTATTACCCTAAGCTATGGTTTTACTCAACCTTTTGTGAATTTAACACAAGGGCGGTCTCCTCAATAAGCCAGAGAAACGTGAGCCAATACTATATCGTCTTCATAAAGGAGAAGAGTACTAGTGGCTATGTTAAGAGATGACACTTAGAGAGGATAGCAATTCTAAATGCAGAGCAAGATTACTACCCAAACTAGGCTCAGTGCCGCTCCCTCTCGGAAGGCTTGACGGGTATCCATAGCCTCCATACGTCAGTCCAAAACCATCCATTATGGCCTGCGGGTCGCAACGGCAGAGGCCGTGTACTTATTTCCTAAAAGTTGCCTTATGGGAAAATATTTTCACGTTTCCAAGTTTATTTCCAAACCAGGGCAGTGTTCCTTTGGCTTGGGAAGTACTGAAAAAATTGGCTGCTCTTTCCAGAGGATCCGAAACTGACTCTAGGAGGCGATTTCACAACGTTCCCCTGAACCTTCACGGATTCGTCCACAGGTAGGCGTCTCTTCTCACCCGGCATTACGTAGGCTGAGACGCTCTTATTAAGCCTTAAATTGGTGGATATTATGGAGTGTACTTCACCCCGGGTCAAGAGACTTACCATCATTCCCAACTATAACAGCTACGGTCGTTAGACTATTATCTGTTGTGTCACATCAAATTGCTAGACCGGCGGTTAGCGCTGAAAGAGTGAGCACCTAGAGCACCTCTCCTACCGCTATGCTGTCCTGAGGCAATTCTCACTATAATGTCCACGGCGTTATGGGGTAGGGACACACCTGGGTAAACGCTCCAAAGAATTCTCATGGGAGATTAAATGACCAATTTGTTAAATGATTCCAATGTGCGAAAGCAGAAGGTACGTAGGTGAATCATGGATTTATCTCCAACGACAGGCCACACTCCACTCATGATGAACTACACAATAAACACAGTAAGATGATATTGAGGGGGCTCTATCCGAGGGGTGTTATGGCAAGGGGCGCGAACTTAAAAAGGAAAATTCCGCAAATTAAGTCATATTATTTTCTGAATTAGCGTCCAAGAAACCACCAATAAATTTTCCCTACGCTTGTGAAAATGGAAATTTCAGCCATTAGACACAAAGAGCCCCAATTACTAGATAAAAAGAGTCTGTGTTTTAGAGATAAGGTTAAAAAAGATATTCGAGTATGGGCTAAATGTGGGGAAATTGTGCCAAACACTTGCTTCTAGGCCCGCAGGCGCCATTATGTCCTTATATCATCTCACGGGACACTATAGATAAACTCATCGAGGATCCTTCAGGAATCAGGGATTCTTGCTCTATACGATCTGGGTCTACTCAATGCGCCCGCCCAGTTAGACGAGAGAAGATTTAGATTATCTGGAATCAACATTCCCGAAAGCCATTCTCACACAGAGGAGGTTCTGCAATGGATTTGAACTTTCACCTCGAAGAAGAAATTTGAGGTAATAAAGGAAGCTGAAAGTGGGCAAAAGTCCAGCCCAGATGGCTTTCACGCCTAGGTTTATAGAGTTATTTGGGAAGAAGTCCTTCTGCTGACACCTCTAACGGACCTTCAATTCTATAGAAATAGACAGTCCCTTTGTCCTCAATCCCTTAGAGCCCACATTTCAGTAATACCTATAACACGGGTAAAGGACCCCAACCACTGTGGTAAATTATAGCCCATCTCCCTGATCAATATGACTCAAAATTTATTAAGATTTTGGCCATGGCGCATTTGTATCCCATTAATTCCAAATTTAATCACCCTGAAACAGTGGGGTTGTCCGGTCGGGAGGCCAGGGACAACACCCTAAAAACGTCATCCTGGATCTCGTGGGTCGGCGCCGGGCCACCCCTTTGTGTCTATCACTGTGGATGCAGAAAAAAGCCTTCGATGCATTGGGGGTTCCTGGAGGCCAGCTCATGAGGTTGGGCTTGGGAGCAAGACCAAGGACAAAATAGGCTTCTATATACAAAACCATACGGCTTGTTTAGGGTTGAAACGGGCCGGTTTATCACCCTCCCCATTCGTAATGGCACGAGACAGGGGTGCCCACTGATCCCCTTTTGTATATCTGGTAATGGAATCAGGCATGTGCACTTCGGATAACCCATTCCGTACGGGGTTGTAAGAGAGTCAAGGGGAAACCATTATAAGCATCGCACGTGTTCATTTGAATCTATTTGCAGTCAGGGTAAACGAGTTTGCCTCATGGAGTGTCTCATAGCTAAGGGATGTTTGTCTGGGTGTGGGGGGAGGACTGCGAACTGACACTACACTAAGGGCCTGGGAAGCGGAGCTTTTGTGGCAAATCTTTCACTAAAGGAACAATGGGAAAGTACCCTTCGCCTAAACACATAAGAGTCGGTGTCTAGCAAAATTCAGAAGGAGAGACTAATTTTAAAATAATTACCAGGTGTACAGGACCCCCCGTTGTTGCACAAAAGTTCCACTGTGGTTTTCTACCTGCTGCGTTTGCACACTGAAAGGGCACCATGCCTCATATATGTGGCGATGTGGGCGGTGTGGCAGCGTCTGGAATGCATTGGGAACCTTTATAAGCAGTTATGTGGCTCCTCGGGGGAGCATATCCCCGGAATTGCATTGTGTCGAGCGTCCAGGTAGGCTTAAGATATTCAAAAAGGGTCTCTTACGTAACTACTTGTGGCAATGAGATAGGTGATCCTAGGTTGTGGAAATCCACATCCCCAACCTGATAGACTTATTATGGGTGGAAGAGATGGATCGTCTCGACGTATGGAAGAATATGAGAGATTAGATAACAACCAGTATGATGTTTTCCAAAAACAATTGGTTACAAATGGGAGGACGTTCAGGAATTCACCCGTCTATCCCTTGGATCAGGGGGTAACAGTCGGTATAACAAACCAAAAACGGTGGCACCTTCCCACCTTGAGATGTAGTGATCAAACCCTCTGATCCCCCCCCCCTCCCTTTTTTTTTTGTTTTTTTCATTATGCCTGCCCCCTATTCTTCACCCCCCTTCTTTTTCATTTAATTGGTGTTTGAATTTAGGTATGTTTATGTTTGCCTTGCTGAAGCTTAAGACCTACATGATATAAAGCGTGACATAACTAATATGGGGTATGGCAACCCGGAACATGTGCCTGACGTGCTAGGCTTTTTGATGCATGCAATAAAGTTTATGTGAACACATAATTTTATCACAGCCATCTGTACCCAACTTTAAGGTCACAAATAAATCAATGTACTCTGGCCCAAAGACCTTGTAGGCTTGTTCTTTAAACAAATTGTAGGACCTATTACAAACACTTGTTTTTACATCAGGAATCAGAATTTTAAGAAAAACTGGTATTTCCCATTGAATACATTCAAATATATCTGCAGAGGAACATATTACACAGTCATCAAAAGCTGCTACTTAACATGTCTGCAGCTTTTATGGCAAGAAAAATGCGAGTAGAAACATCTCGCTCAGGAAGCACTTACCGTTAACAAAGGTGGGGGCGCAGAGGAATACGTCCACTGCTCTGCATAGGGGGGTAAGACTCTGCATGGCAGTACCCACCTACTAAAAATTAAAAGACTTATATTGTCTCTACAAGTTGGAGTTAGGTTGATAGCCTCCTCAGGAGCGAAGCAGAGAGTTTAGGTTCACCCTGTGCATACTGTATTTTTTTTCCTAAAAAAAAAAGAGCCCAATATTTTATTTTTGGCCGTCATCATGTCAACTGTCACAAGTGGACACCCGTCACGTTTTACATAAAAGAAAAGCCACAAATAGAAACTACAGCCAAGAAGCACAGTGGATTCTTAGTTAATTTATATTTAAAAAATGTGTTAAACTTCTAATGTAACCTATAGCTTTCAACAGCTCCAAATACCTTTTTCTGATTTTGATTATGAAGTTGGCTCTTTCACATGTCCTGAACGACTACCAATGACAACCTCTTTTCAGGAAGTGCGGCTGAAAGCCACCAAAGCCATCAGGGTTAATCAGTTTAAGAGACTTTACCAGTAGAATCAGCGATGATGATAATACATTCAAATATAAAACTGCAGTGTACAGCATTCAAAATCTAGGCATATAATGGGGAAATTTCCACTCACACTCATTGTTATTATCTCATAAATAATAGTTATTACAATAGATGCACATTATTTGTGGTCAAGACTGGGTTGAAGCCCCTATTATGGGTGATGGATTCAAATTGTCCCAATGCATGAAGGAAAATGATGAACACCTAGGCCAGGTGACTGGCCAAACTGTTAGAGCCGAGTGCCCAACTTACAACAAAGACCGCTTATTTATCGCAAAAGTGCCAAACCCAAACAGAAGAAATTTAATTGTGATTTATACTCCTTCTATGTCACAGCTAACATGCATACAGCACAACTGAGGGCACCAATAAAGAAAAGAATAGTCCCAGGTACAGCTGCACTTGTAAATAGCTCTGTGACAAGCAAGTGCCTGGGCCTGTCTGGCGAATGACAGGAAGATTACCTGGAGTCCTCTCTGGTGATGGCCCTGAGTGCCCACAGAAAGGGCTCCGAGGTGCCACCCTGGCACCAGGTGCCATAGGGTTAGCCATCACTGAACTAGGCATTACTGTATATCGCATAGTACGGCTTGACACTATACAATTTTACCCTACACTTCCTTAGAAAATCTAAAGAGATCTGTAGTGGAATTTAAAAGAAGTGTGAAGAAACCGCGAAGAGAAATCTTAAAAAGACTTTGTGTTTGTAAAATTGGTTAATAAAGAACGAACCCGCGAGAGAGATTAGGGCTAAAAGTTATATAATAACAATAGGACTTTCGGTTGAGTCTTCCTTTTCAGTGTTATGGCTGTGGCTGGGCCATTTGCAGACGTTCTGTGGAGACTTTGACCAAAATGTCTTAAATAAGTTAGCGTAATGGAAAGATCCTAGTAAACTACGTGCAGTTGTGAGAACATAAACACATAATACAACCAGGTGGGGGTCTGGAAGCCTCAAACTTTAGAACCGCTTTTGGGGGTAAAATTGAGATGGCCGGAAAAGCAGAGGAAAAGTAGAAGAGGTATGAGGAAGGGAGGACTAAAGCCTGTCAGAGGTGAGAAGAAGGGAGGTTTTAGGACCTAATTTATCTTTACATATAATATGAGGTATTTGTACGAACTTTGGCAGGGTTTTAGTATGAGGCTATCACTTATCCAAAATGTTAAGGAATTGTACTTCCAGTTGCCTGGTCACAGTTGAAATAGTTCTCCAGGTGTAATTTGCTAACTTGGCTCTCCAGAGCACTGTAAGGTCAGTAGTTAATATAGGGGTTTGGAATGCCACAGAAGCATTGTGGGCCAAATCGCTTTCTCTGGATTAATAGGTTATTGTTCGGACGCCATAGCAACATTCAACCCAGGGGTCGTTGGAAGGTTTTATTATAGACCGGGCCAAATTCATCCAAAGAGGCATTTTAGTAGGAAACTCCACCAGATATGAGAGGAGAAGAGCCCTCTTCCTTACAAAATCTCCAATGCATTTGCAGGATATCACATCACCGGCCCACTATAGTTGTACACCAGCTGGTAACGAGGTGGACATTTCGCTTAGAAACTGCCTCAATTCTAGTTGGCATAGATTCAACAAGGTGTGGAGAGCATTCCTCAGGGGGGGGGGGGGGGGAAAGGATTTTGGTCCATATTGGACATGATGCATCACAAAGTTCCGACGCATTTGTCGGCCGCTGCACATACACTGACTGCAATCTCACGTTCCACCACATCCCAAAGATGCCTATGGGATTGGAGATCTGGTGACTGTGGAGGGCCATTTGAGTAAGTGAACCTCATGTCATGTTCAAGAAGAACCAAGTTGAGATTTTCCAGCTTTATGGACAATGGGCTGAATATCCTGCGTGAAAGTAGCCATCAGTGTGTGTACATTGTGGTCATAAAGGTGATGGACATGGTCAGCAACAATATCAGGAGGCTGTGGCGTTGCAACGATGCTCAATTGGTACCAGAGGGTCCAAAGAGTGCCAAAAAATATCACCACACCATGACACCACCCACCACCGCACTGTGTGAAAACAGTTCTAACAGGCAAGGGATGGGATCCGTACCATCCGAATGTCGCAAAAAAGGAAGAAGAAACGAGGACTCATCAGACAGGCAACGTTTTTAGCAATCTTCACTGTCCAATTTCGATGAGCTTGTATGCAATGTAGCATCAGTTGCATGTTCTGTAGCTGACAAGGAGTGGGAACCGGTGTGAGGTTCTGATTGCTGTAGCCCCTCTGCCTAAAGTGGTTGACGACTACGGTGCTGTTCAGAGATGCTGCTTATGCTACCTCTGTGTTGAGTAGGGGTGGGCGGATTTGAGTCATGTTGCCTCTACCAGCTAACCAGTTTGCCCACTTCACTCTGACCTATGGCATCTCAACACAGGCATTCCACCCACAGAACTGCCGCATTCTCATGGATGTTTTTTTTTTTTCGGACCACTCTGTAAACCATTAGAAGATGGTTGTGCGTGTGAAATATCCCAGTAGAGCAGCAAGTTTTTCTGAAATACCGCAAACAGCATGGCAAGGACCAACAGCCATTGCCAACGTTCAAAGCACTCAATCACCTTTCTCTCATACTGTATGCTCGAGTGAACTGAATGAGAGTGTCGTGACCATAGTCTAGATGCCTAAAGTGCACGAGTTACCGACCATTTGAGTGGTTTGATTAGAATTAAAGGGTTAACAAGCAGTGGAACTGTGTTTGTACCAATAAAGGGCCGGTGAGGTATTTGTTTAGACAGTGTGAAAAGGTTGGGTGCTTATACCCAGTCGTAAGAAGTTTAAAGGTGTTTCTGTTTTTCTAATATACCTGGGAGAAGTCCGTATATTTAGCAAAATCGTCGTTAACATCTGGACCTTTCCCAGATTACTTTGTGGTTTGGTTTATGGTTAAAGGAACAGAATTTGCATAAAGTACCTTTGGACAGTATGATCTATCTGGGCATGAGATTTTGAAATGTATAAAATTGATCAGAATCGTTAAGTTGCAAAAAACACTGGAGTTGTATATGGTGCACTTTGGTTTTTTAAAGGGGAACTTGTCTGAAGTTTGTTCTTGGTAGTTATTGTAGACTACAGAAGGTCCATTGCGCTCCGAAGATGATGCGGATCAAACAAGAAATCGTCTAAGAGATTCTCAGAGTGATGGAGAGAATACAGCACATTAACAGCAGAGGCACGCAGAAAAGGCTCAGACAGAGTTACAATCTCATCTTCTGGGCCCTGAACGGTTTACGTATAATCTATTACCTGATATATGATATATGTTATATTTATCTAAGCAATATGCCTTAGCCTCTTTTATTGTGGTTTTATAGTTTTTCCTGTACCTCTTGTATCACCACTGATCTTGCTACCCTCGGGGGCATGTCTGGGGTGACTGTAGTTATTCGTTATCTCAACTTAGTAGCGCTCTATGTATTTTTCCTTGTAATAGGATTACACTTTGTAGGCGGAGATGTGCCGGGAGTCTCGCCCCCCATCGGTCTCCTCATCCCCCTTAGGGTTGCGGTGCTGGACGCCTTGGCTATTTATGCCATACCTTAGTTTGACTAGGCCCACTAGGGGCCTGGGTTGTATATTGTCTTTTACAAGTTTTGTTTGTTTTGGTTTCCCCCTCCCCCCCTTTTTTCCTCCCCCAGCTCATTCCTGGCCTACCCTCCCTCCCCCCCTTCACTGCATCATCTATTCATGCCTAAGTCCTTATCTACCTAAGCTATGGTTGTACTAACCTTTTGTACATTTAACACAAGGGGTCTCAATAAGCCAGAGAAACGTAGCCAAATACTATATCGTCTTCATAAGAGAAGAGTACTAGTGGCTATGTTTCAAGAGATGCACTTTAGAGCGGATAGCATTCCTAAATGCCAGAGCAAGTACTACCCAACTAGGCTTCATTGCCCGCTCCCCTCTCGGAAGGCTTGAGGAGTCTCCATAGCCTTCCATAAGTCGTTCCAACCATCCATTATGGCCTGCGAGGTCGACCCGGAAGGCCGTTACTTATTCCTAAAAGTTGACTTACTGGGAAATATTTTCACGTTTGCCAATGTTTATTTTCCAAACCAGGGCCATGTTCCCTTTGGCTTGGGAGTCCTGAAAAAATTGGCTGCCTTTTCCAGAGGATCCGCACTGATCCTAGGAGGCGATTTCAACGTTCCCCTTGAACCTTCACTGGATTCGTCCACAGGTAGGTCGTCTCTTTCTCACCCGGCATTACGTAGGCTGAGACGCTCATTATTAAGCCTTAAATTGGTGGATTTATGGAGTGTACTTCACCCCGGGGTCAGAGACTATAGCCATCATTCCCAAACTCATAACAGCTACGGTCGTTTAGACTATATCTTTGTGTCACATCAATTGCTAGACCGGGGTCCTAAGAGCTCTATTGATTCCACCCTCTGGTTGGATCACACGCCCGTTTATGGGTGGCTAGGGCACCTGGGTAAACGCTCCAAAGAATTCTCATGGAGATTAAATGACAATTTGTTAAATGATTCCCTGTGCGAAGCAGAGGTACGTAGCGTAATCATGGAATTTATCTCCACACGACAGGCCCAACACCTTCCAATGCCAGTTAGATGGGAGATATTGAAGGGCTCTATCCGAGGGGTGTTTATGGCACATGGGGCGCGACTTAAAAAGGAAAATTCCGCAAAATTTAAGTCATTATTTTCTGAATTAGGCTCCAAAGAAACCACCAATAAATCTTCCCCTACTGACTTGTTGAAAATGGAAATTTCAGCCATTAGACACAAGAGCCTCCAATTACTAGATCAAAAGAGTCTGTGTTTTAGAGATAAGGTTAAAAAAGACTATTTCGAGTATGGAGATAAATGTGGGGAAATTGCTTGCCAAAAACTTTGCTTCTAGGGCCCGCAGGCGCCAGTTATGTCCTTATATCATCTCAGGGTCACTATAGTAAACTCATGAGGATCCTTCAGGAATCAGGGACTTTACTCTGCTCTATACGATCTGGGTATACTCCAATGCGCCCGCCCAGTTAGAGAGAGAAGATTTCAGATTACCTGGAATCAACATTCCCGAAAGCCATCTCACACAGAGGAGGCTTCTGCAATTGGATTTAGACTTACCTCAGAAAGAAATTCTGCAGGTAATAAAGGAGCTGAAAAGTGGGCAAAAGTCCAGGGCCAGATGGCTTCACGCCTAGGTTTTATAGAGTATTTGGGAGAAGTCCGTTGCTACACCTCTAACGGACCTTTCAATTCTATAGAAATAGACAGTCCCTTTGATCCTCAATCCCTTAGAGCCCACATTCAGTAATACCAAAAAACGGGGTAAGGACCCCAACCCACTGTGGTAATTATAGCCCATCTCCCTGATCAATATGACCTCAAAATTTATTCAAGATTTGGCCATGCGCATTATCCCCATTAATTCCAAATTTAATCACCCTGAAACAGGTGGGCTTGTCCGGGTCGGGAGGCCAGGGACAACACCCTAAAAACGATCATCCTGATCTCGTGGGTCGGCGCCGGGCACCCCTTTGTGTCTACTCACTGTGGATGCAGAAAAAGCCTTCGATGCATTGGGGGTTCCTGGAGGCCACGCTCATGAGGTTGGGCTTGGGAGCAAAGACAAGGACCAGAATAATGGCTCTCTATACAAATCCATCGGCTTGTGTTAGGGTAAACGGCTCGGTTTCATCCCCCTTCCCCATTCGTAATGGCACGAGACAGGGGTGCCCATTATCCCCCCTTTTGTATATTCTGGTAATGGAATCATTGGCATGTGCACTTCGTGATAACCCATCCGTAAGGGGTGTAGAGGTCAAGGGGAAACCATATAAGCTCGCACTGTTCATTTGAATCTATTTGCAGTTCAGGTAAACCGATGCCTCATGGAGTGTCTCTAGCCTAAGGGATGTTGTCTGGGTGTGAGGGGGAGGACCTGGCACTGCCCTACATAAGGGCCTGGGAAGCGGAGCTGGGCAAATCTTTCACTAAAGAACAATGGGAAAAGTCCCTTCTCCTAACACATAAGATGTCGGTGTCTAGCAAAATTCAGGAGACTAATTTTAAAATTCTTACCAGGTGGTACAGGACCCCCGTTCGTCTGCACAAAATGTTCCCTTTGGTTTCTCCTACCTGCTGGCGTTGCCACACTGAAAGGGGCACCATGCTTCATATCTGGTGGGACTGTGGAGTGGTGGCAGCAGTCTGGAATGCCATTTGGGACCTTTATAAGCAGTTATGTGGCTCCTCGGGGAGCATCTCCCCGGATATTGCCTTGTTGTCGATGCTCCCAGGTAGGCTTAAAGATATCAAAAAGGGTCTCTTACGTCACTTTATTGTGGCAATGAGACTAGTTATTCCTAGGTTGTGGAAATCCACCTCCCCACCTACTAGATTATTATGGGTGGAAGAGATGGATCGTCTTAGACGTATGGAAGAATTGAGAGCATTAGATAACAACCAGTATGATGTTTTCCATAAAACTTGGTACAAATGGGAGACGTTCAGGAATTCACCCGCTCTACTCCCTTGGACTCAGGGGGCTTAACAGTCGGATATAACAACCCAACAACGGTGGGCACCTTCCCACCCTTGAGATGTAGTGATCAAACCTCTGTCCCCCCCCCCTCCTTTTTTTTTTTTTTTTTCCTTTCTTGCCTCCCCCTATTCTTCACCCCCCTTCTTTTTCATTTTTAATTGGTTGTTTGAATTTTAGGTATGTTTATGTTTGCCTTGCTGAGCTTAAGACCTACATGCATATAAAGTCGTGACATAACTAAATATGGGGCTGCAACCCGAACATGTGCCTGACTTGTAGGCTTTTTGCTCGCATGCAATAAAGTTTATTGAACCATAATTTTATCCAGCCATCTGTACCTTACTTTAAGGATCACAAATAAATACAAATGTACTCTGGCCCAAAGCCTTGTAGGCTTGTTAAACAAATTAGGACCTATAAATACACTTGTTTATACATCAGGGCATCAGAATTTTAAGAAAACTTGTATTTCCCATTGAATACAATTCAAAATATTCTGCAGAACTATATTACACAGGTCTCAAAAGCTGCTACTTAACACTGTCTGCAGCTTTGTATGGTCAAAAAATGCCGAGTAGAACATCTCGCCTCAGGCAGCACTACCTGTAACAAAGGGGGGGCAGCATGAGGAATACAGTCACCTGCTCTGCATAGGGGGGTAAGACTCTGCATGGAGTACCCACCTACTAAAATAAAATGATATATTTCTCTTACACAGGTTGGAGTTAGGTTCGATAGCCCTCCTCAGGCAGCAGAGAGTTTAGGTTCACCCCTGTGCATACTGTATTTTTTTTTTCTAAAAAAAAAAGAGCCAAATTTTATTTTTGCCTCGTCATCATGTCAACTGTCACAAGTGACCACCGTCATGTTTTACATAAAAGAAAGCCCACAAAATAGAAACTACAAGCAAGAAGCACAGTGGATTCTTCAGTTAATTTATATTTAAAAATGTGTAACTTCTAATGTAATCCTAATAGCTTTCAACAGCTCCAAATACCTTTTTTCTGATTTTATTATGATAAGTTGGCTCTTTCACATGTCCTGAATCGACTACCAATGACACCTTTTTCAGGAAGTGGCTGAAAGCCACCAAATCCATCAGGGTTAATCAGTTTAAGAGACTTTACCAGTATGACTCAGCGAGATGATAATACATTCAAATAAAATGCAGTGTACAGCATTCAACACTCTAGGCCATATAATGGGGAATTTCCACTCAACTCATATGTTATTTATTCTCATAAATAAATATTATTCACAATATGCATGCACATTATTTGTGTCAAGGACTGGGTTGAAGCCCTTATTATGTGTGATGGATCAAATGTCCCAATGCATGAAGGAAAATGATGAACACCTAGGCATTTACTGTTATACACATAGCACTGTGACACTATACAATTTTACCTACACTTCCTAGAACAATCTAAAGAGATCTAGTGGGAATTTAAAAGAAGTAGTAGAAACCAGGGATAGAAATCTTAAAACTCTTTTGCTTTTAAACTTGGACAAAGAAGATGCGAAGAGATTAGCGGCTCACAGTATATAATAACAATAAGCTTTTCGCTGTCACAGCTTACATTGATACCAGCACCCTGAGGGCACCAATAAAGAAAATAGTCCCAGGTACAGCTGTCACTTTAAAATAGCTCTGTGCACAGCAAGTCCTGGGCTGTCTGGGACTGCAGGAAGATACCTGGAGTCCTCTCTGGTGATGGCCTGAGTGCCCACAGAAAGGGCTCCGAGTGCCACCTCTGGCACCAGTGCCATAGGTTAGCCATCACTGACCTAGGCATTTACTGTTATACGCATAGTACTGTGACACTATACAATTTTACCTACACTTCCTAGAACAATCTAAAGAGATCTAGTGGGAATTTAAAAGAAGTTGTAGAAACCAAGGATAGAAATCTTAAAACTCTTTTGTTTTTAAAATTGGATAAAGAAGACGCGAAGAGATTAGCGGCTCACAGTATATAATAACAATAAGCTTTTCGGTTGAGTCTTCTTTTCAGTGTTATGGCTGGTGGCTGGGCCATTTGCAGAAGTTCTGTGGCAGCTTTGACCAAAATGTCTTAAATAAGCTTTAGCGTAATGGAAAGATCCATAGTAAATACTGTGCAGTTGTAGAACATAAACACATCATACAACCAGGTTGAGGGTCGGAGCCTCAACTTTAGAACCGCTTTTGGGTAAAATTGAGATGGGGAAAAGCAAGAGGAAAGTAGAAGAGGTATGAAGGAAGGAAAGCTGTCAGAGGGAAGAAGGGGTGGTGTAGGGAGCTAAATTACTCCTTTACTATAATACTGAGGTATTTGTACTAATTTCGGCAGGGTTTTAGTATAGGCTATCCACTTATCCAAAATCTTAAGGAATTGACTTCCAGTTGCCTGGCTCCAGTGCAATAGTTCCTCCAGGTTGTATATTTCGCTAACCTTGGCTCTCCATTGAGCCTGTAAGGTCAGTCTAGTATAAATAGTTTGACTGCCATCAGAAGCATTGTGGGCAAATCGTCTCTTTGGTATAAAGGTACTTGTCGGACGCCATAGCAACATCAACCATGGGTCCGTTGGAAGGTAGACCGAGCAAATTCTATCCAAAGAGGCATTTTACGTAGGAACTCCCACCAGATATGGAGGAGAGAGCCCTCTTCCTTACAACATCTCCGATGCATTTGCGATATACACTCACCGGCCACTTTATTAGGTACACCATGCTGGTAACGGGTTGGACCTTTTGCCTTCAGAACTGCCTCAATTCTTCGTGGCATAGATTCAACAAGGTGCTGGAAGCATTCCTCAGAGATTTTGGTCCATATTGACATGATGCATCACACAGTTGCCGAGATTTGTCGGCCGGTGCACATCCAATGTGCGAATCTCCGTTCCACCACATCCCAAAGATGCATATGGGATTGAGATCTGGGACTGTGGAGGCCATTTGAGTACAGTGGAACTCATTGTCATGTTCAAGAAAACCAGTCTGAGATTATTCCAGCTTTATGACATGGCGCTATATCCTGCTTGAAAGTAGCATCAGATGTGGGTACATTGTGGTCATAAAGGGATGGACATGGTCAGCAACAATAATCAGGAGGCTGTGGCGTTGCAAACGATGCTCAATTGGTACCAAGGGGTCCAAAGAGTGCCAAGAAAATATTCCCCACACCATGACACACCACCACCAGCCTGTGAAACAGTTCATAAAGGCAAGGATGGATCCTACCATCCGAATGTCGCAGCAGAGAAGAAGAAACGAGACTCATCAGACAGGCAACGTTTTTCCAATCTTCTACTGTCCAATTCGATGAGCTTGTGCAAATGTAGCCATCAGTTTCCATGTTCTTAGCTGAAAGGAGTGGTACCCGTGGGTCTTTGATGCTGTAGCCCTCTGCCTCAAAGTTTGACGACTACGTGCGTTCAGAGATGCTCTTCTGGCCTACCTTGTTTGAGAGGGGTGGCATTTGAGTCACTGTTGCCTTTCTATCAGCTCAAACCAGTCTGCCCATTCTCCTCTGACCTCTGGCATCAACAAGGCATTTCCACCCACAGAACTGCCGCTCACTGGATGTTTTTTCTTTTTCGGACCATTCTCTGTAAACCCTAGAGATGGTTGTGCGTGAAAATCCCAGTAGATCAGCAGTTTCTGAAATACTCAGACCAGCCCTTCTGGCACCAACAGCCATGCCACGTTCAAAGGCACTCAAATCACCTTTCTTCCTCATACTGATGCTCGGTTTGAACTGAATGAGATTGTCTTGACCATGTCTAGATGCCTAAATGCACTGAGTTACCGCCATGTGATTGGCTGATTAGAAATTAAGGGTTAACAAGCAGTTGGACAGGTGTACCTAATAAAGTGGCCGGTGAGTGTATTTGTTTTATACAGTGTGAAAAGGTAGGTGTCTTATACCAGTCAGTAAGAAGTTTAAATGGGTTTTCTTGTTTTTCTAATATACCTGGAGAAGTCCTGTATATTTAGCAAAATCTGTTTAACATCTAGGACCTTCCCCAGTTAACCTTGTGGTTTGGTTTATGGTTAACAGGAACAGAATTTAGCATAAAGTACCTTTGAGACAGTCTGCCTCATCTGGGCATAGATGATTTTGAAATGTTAAAATTGCATCAAATGTTAAGTTGCAAAAACACCGGCAGTTTTACATGGTGCACTTTTGTTTTAAAGGGGAATTTGTCTGAAGTTTTGTTCATTGTAGTTCATTGTAGACTACAGAAGGTCCCTGCGCTCTGAATGACTGATGACGTATCCAACAAGAAACCTCCTAGAGATCTTTCTCAGAAGTTGATGGAGAAGTTCCATACAGCAATCTAACAGCATAGCAGTCTGAGAGGGAAACTGATGAGATGTCTTGACCATGTCTAGATGCCTAAATGCACGAGTTACCGCCTGTGATTGGCTGATTAGAAATTAAGGGTTAACAAGCAGTTGGGACAGGTGTACCTAATAAAGTGGCCGGTGAGTGTATTTGTTTATACAGTGTGAAAAGGTAGGTGTCTTATACCAGTCAGTAAGAAGTTTAATGGGTTTTCTTGTTTTCTAATATACCTGGAGAAGTCCTGTATATTTAGCAAATCTGTTTAACATCTAGGACCTTCCCAGTTAAACCTTTGTTTGGTTTATGGTTAACAGGAACAGAATTTAGCATTAAAGTACCTTGAGACAGTCTGCCTCATCTGGGCATAGATGATTTTGAAATGTTAAAATTGCATCAAATGTTAAGTTGCAAAAACACTGGCAGTTTTATATGGTGCACTTTTGTTTTAAAGGGGAATTGTCTGAAGTTTTGTTCATTGTAGTTCATTGTAGACTACAGAAGGTCCCTGCGCTCTGAATGACTGATGACGTATCCAACAACGAAAACCTCCTAGGATCTCTTTATTCAGAAGTGATTGGAGAAGTTCCATACAGCAATCTAACAGCATAGCAGTCTGAGAGGGAAAATAAATCAATTTTTCAGTGAAGGAGTGGGTATCACTACAGCCCGCTGCAGGTTATAGCTGAATGCTATGCCAAACAAAAACCTTTTAGTGCCAGATGTGAAACATTAATGGGCTTGGCCACTTTTCAATGAATGTCTTCTATTAGACATGTCTTTGCTTGTATTTGTACCTGTGTCTTTGCATACTTTGAAAGCTGAAGCCTGTACTCACCATGATGCCCACTGCATACACACACATCTGCTATCTCTATCTCTGCTGCTCCAGGATGTCGATATGACATGCTCTCTCTCTCTTCTCACAATACATATACACTGACAGAGACTGGGAGAGGGAGGTAAGAGGAAGCAGGTCGTGTCTTACTCTTTTACTACAGGCACATCCTATTCATCATAAATGTAAAGAAAGAAGCACAGAGTGTCTGCACACAGTACAAAAGTAAGTTACAGAACTGTTCACTTGATGAACATTCAGGGATGTAAAGGAGTAGCCCACCATCTTAAGATTGCCCGATGTTCTTCATAAAGTCAACCCACAAAATGCATGAACAGCTATCACACTTGCACTTTGCATTTTATGTGTAAAAATTAAATACATTTTAAAATTACACAAATGTATAGAATACTTTAATAACTACAACAGAATAATACCTCATAACTGCAACAGAAAAGCAATGCATGAACACAGCACTAATTATAGCTAAAAAAAATACACACTAATGGACCCCTATAAGTGTGAATAAACTTATTTCAATAAAAAGACAACATACAATTAAATGTGGATGTGACATGTTCTACATTGTAGATGTAGGGGAACCTCAGGGCTTGTAGAACACCAGTCTAAACCTAAGAAAGATGTTCTTTCAGTTCATGAGTCTTATCTATTAGCTCAGGGCTGGGCATTATATGGCCTATGGGCCACATCTGGCCCACTTAATATCTCTGGCAACACAAATATAGTTAGCCAGCACACAAGTTGAGCATGGACTGAAGCAGCACATGAGCCAGATTCAAGATTTGCATTCCTGGCTTCTGCACTGCTGCAGCTGACTGCACGTGCAGTGGCATAGGAGGGAGTAATGCACTCCCAGCTCTACTACTATTCATGGCTCCCAGCTCATGCAACGCAATGATGTCACTGCGTCACTAGCGCTGGGCACCTTTCTATAGGAAAGAAGACCCAAGAGACTAAATTAGGAAAAGGTGAGTATTGTTTTTTTTTATTTTTTTACTTAAACTTTGAGCCAAAACATCATTTTGAATACTATATACTATAAACTATTTTTGGAGGACCTGTAGCCCGCCCCTGGTCAGTGTGCACCCAGCTTTTCTTTTTCTATTTCTGTGCTGCTTGAATTATCTTTTTGCATATATATATATTTTTTTTTTTTTTACAAATCTTCTTTACAACCAAATTGGATTCCATCAACATTGAATCTGCAGCTGGGGAATAGCACTCTCCTGCATCTATTCTTCCACTGCCATCAGCAAAATACAGGCGTCCATCACCACATCTTCTATTCTGCAGATGGAAGGATAAGATGGGCTGACTCACAATGCTGACAGACTTAGAACCTCTGCTCTAGGTCTTGCATTCTGCTGACATTGGTAACAAAAAAACTGGAGGGAATTTCATTATTCCTACAGAACCTGAATCACTTCCACCTGTGTTTAACAGATGTAGGAGGCAGTTTACATATTCATCCAATTACTTAAATTTATAGTATTTAAAATAATGATGTCCTAATCAGAATCAGAAATCAGAATTCTAGCAATAATGTTTATTAGTCTGGGTTATAATGTATTCCTCTAAATAAAATAATATATTATTCAACCCCTTATCTCTGTACTTGTTTTCCCCTTTACCAAGTTCACCATAACTGGATCGTGTCTTGTTTTTTTCAAGATGAAATGTAGTTTTTAATAACACAATTGTGTGCCCCACCTCAAGGCTGATGTGGCCCTGGTTCTAATTATATATGTGTTTAAGATTGCAGTAGATTAAAAAAGTCACAAATAGAAAGAGAATTGTACTTTTGGAGAAGTAGACAACAAAGACTTATTGAGTGGCACCACTGTGCAGCAAAGTGGAAATGGGCACAGTGGATGGTCCTTTTCACAGGGTGCCACACTTGCCAGGCACAGGAGAATCAAAAGACCATCATATAGGTACAAACTTGCTTTGCTGATGCATTGAGGTACATTTGAAAATAGTGAGCCTTCCCAACATAACCTTACAACGGAGAACAACAGAATATCCCAGCTGTCTGGCTCCTCCCCCATGAAGGCGAGAGGAGGATCAATCATCAACAGCAGCCAGTGATATGTTGTTACTAATGTTTCCCGTGTCTCCCTAGCGACTTAACTAGCCATAATTGTTACAGTTATTTTGTGTAACACCCACAGTTAACTCTCGGTAGAGGCTGGGTATGGATGCAATACAGGTTCGTCTATCTCTGATAGCATCGACTGCCATCTGCTGAGTATATATCTCTCATTCCAGAAGGAAGTTGGATAAAAAATTGCGGGCCTCTGCCTGCCAGTATGAGTCTACACACATGTTTGGCCAGGAGCTTTCCATGCATATGCGCTACATATGTCCAAAAGACAAGATCAAAATGCCGCCTTACATGCAAATAAGCCGAACCCTGAATCACTTCACAAGGATTCTTGAAATTTGGGCATTATAAGTTGCCTTCTAAAAGATGGCACTGTAACAGCTACAGTTTTCTCCACATCCTACCTCGACTACACAGTGACCCTACTGCTACTTTTGGCATTTAAAGGTTAATGATCTTATGACATGAGTTACATCATATCAAGTAGCCTTCCTATAATAAATCCCTCACCCCTCACGGCTTTACCTTCACTTGTTACTGTGTTGGCATAAGAACCAACTAAACATGCCATTAGAATACCAAACAGGAGGATCTGTAAATTCACACAGTGTACTAGGGGATTCCCTGCAGTCCAATTTTTATAAATGATCATGCAATATGCTGTTCAATAAACTACTTATAAATCAGAATCTCAGAATCTCAAACTTAGCACCCCAACACTGTTACAGCATTGATGGTCTTCGGTCGACAGACGGGCATTCCTTGTATCATACATCACCATGATGAAAGGACTCCTGTCTACTGCACTGTCCTCTGCCCATAGGATCTGGTGATCACATGGGCCCATTTCCACAGACTGATCATGTTCATGCCCAATGAACCTTAGATCCTGCTTCTAACTAGTTTCAGAGAGATAATTTCCACATTTGACTTATGTTCCATTATTAAAATTGTAATAAAACATGGAAAGGTTTTATTTTTTCCTCGTGAATGTAAAGCAACCTCATGGCCATAGACAGGGATAGATTGAAGCAATTCCATGGAGAATTTCCTAGACATGCTTTGTGCGGAAAGGAGTGTAAAATAATGAAACCATGTAACACGCTATAGAAGCAAGGATGGTGTTTGCTATAGAGGTTTTGGGCCACATTTATAAAAAAAAACTGTTTAGACTGTGCACTGTAACGCCCCTTTCAGTGCAGAATTTTTGTCGTGTTGGGTATAGTGCAGCCACCACACAAATGTGGTGCAGAAACTTCTTAAATACATGTGCAAGCAGTTTCAATGTGCAAAGGCAGACAGAAAACTGCTGTAGGGGCTTCAATAAATCTGGCCTTTATCTTTTATTGTAATCCTTTTAGTCTTGTCCTGATGTAAATGGCCTGACTGCTGTAAAAATACCTCTATGGAATAAGCAACCCTTATTATCAAAGTAAGAATTGCAGGATAACTTCTGAAAGAAACCCTTGGCTTAAAAAAGGAAATTTTTCGTGACTCATTCCCTTTAAAGGGAACCTGTAATCACCTATTACAGCAGCACTAGTACCTTATGCAATGTGTAATCTCCTTTTTTTTTGATCAACTCTTTATTTATAATTTTCAGGTTTAAATTTCACATGCATACAAGCCCCAACAGGGATGATGGAGAGGCACAGATTGGGGAAACAGGTTCCTGTCGCAGCAGGAAAACTATTCTCCTATACAGAACATGTGAAAAATTATTACGGAGGCTGTATGTCGTAGAGTACATAACAGTAATAAACAGAAACTTAAACATAAAACTCAATATTCCTGTCTCACTTGGAACACCTAGTGGAAAAATGAATAGAGTATTTGGCACTATTAACTGGTGTTCTGCATTGCACAAAAGCTATCCCAGGCCGACCATACGGCTTCAAATGTATCAATTTGGTTATTAACCTGGGCTGTCAAGTGTTCCATTAGTCACATATCCTTGATTCAGGCATTGAGATCCGAAGTAGTGGGTGGGGTATGTTTTTTCCAGAATAGGGAAATTAGACACTTAGCAGCTGTGAGGACATGAAGGAGCTGCTTGGCCCTTGGACCCCGTACATCTTTAGGTAGTAAATTGAGCAAATAGACTTCGGGGTCTAGCGGGATGTCTAGGTCAAGCACTTCCGTGATTAACCACTTAACTGAGTTCCAAAAAGGTTGTATAACCGGGCATTCCCAAAAATATGCATCAGGGTGCCTCCAGTTACATCGCAGCGCCAGCATGCATCAGGGAATGCAGGGTTGAATTTGTGAAGCAGATCTGGAGTATGGTACCAATTCATAAGGATTTTAATTTGCCTTAGCCCAGATGATCTGCCATTTCTCCTTTGTGAATTTTCTGCCTAACCAGGTCTCCCATCTGTCTGTGTATTTGTGTGTCTGGAAATCTTGGGTCAGTGGAGAATTGAGGATTCTGTAAATGCCAGAGATTAAGCCCTTGGAGGACGGGCCACTGGCACACAACATTTCGAAGGAGGAGGGTGTCAGGACTGTCTCTGGGCCTAGAGTGGCTGTTATGAAACGTCTAATTTGCTGATAGCAGAAAAGGCCTCCTGATAGTTCTGGGTGTCTGTCTACTAGAGTCAAGAATGGGAGAATTTGTCTCGTGTGAGCGTCGATAAAGTCTTTAATTTGAAATTTACGGGCCTGGATCCAGGGTTTGAATCCAGGAGAGGAGACGCTGTCAGGCAAGTGTGGTGTGAAAAGGACTGGGTTCAAAGGGAAGCGTATAGTGGCCAGTTGGTAATGAGCCCTACATTTAAGCCAAATTTCCCTCGTGAATTGCATGGGCCCTAGAAGAGAGGATGGGGTTACCTCTGATAGGGGGCCCCATATCAACGTTGCCTGATGGAAGGGTGCCAGCCATAACTTCTCTATTTCAGTCCATCTATTATAGGCCGGGAGCGTGGTCCAAGAGGTTATGTGTCTAAGATGAGCAGCAAGATAATATAGTTTCATGTCAGGGAAGGCTAGGCCGCCATTGGAGGGCACTCGCCGTCATAACTGACCTTGGAATACGATGCCACCGCCCACTCCAAACATAGGCCAGACATTTGGCTTGTATTTTAGTCAACCAGGACATAGGTACCCTCACCGGCAACGTTTCAAACAAATAGAGTATTTTAGGCAACACCGACATTTTTATTGCGGCAATGCGTCCTATGAACGAAACGTGCATTGGCTTCCATTTGTTTAAAAGGGATTGGATTTCCTGGGCTAAAGGTGTAAAGTTGGCACCAAAGAGATCGCTATATGAGGGGTTAAATTAATGCCTAGGTATTTTAACAAGGTGTTTTTTCACAGGTACGGGAAAGCTGACTATAGAGCCTCAAGGTCCCTCTGGGGTAAGTTGATTGGGAGGGCTTCTGTTTTAGATCTATTGATTTTATAGCCTGAGAAGGTGTTGTATTGTTTAAGCGTTTGGTGAAGATTTGGCAAGCTTACAGCCAGATTGGTTAAAGTGAGTAAGACATCGTCAGCGAACAGGGAAACTTTAAATTGGGTATTATGCACTTTTATTCCCGATATATCAGGATTTGCCCTAATGTATGCCGCTAATGGTTCAATACTGAGGACATATAGTAGGGGGGAGAGTGGACAACCCTGACGTGTCCCGTTCCGAATGGGAAAAGGTGATGAATGGGCCTGTGGAAGGCGCACCACTGCGCTGGGGATAGAGTATAATGCATGAAGGGCTTGAAGGAAGGGTCCACGGAACCCAAAACGCTGAAGGGTAGCAAACATAAAGGTCCAATCCAGTCGGTCAAATGCCTTTTCGGCATCAAGGCTAAGAAAAATCACCTGGTCCCCCTTGTGTCTAATGACTTCTAGAAGGTCAACTGCTCTTCGGGTACTGTCCCCTGCTTAGCGGAATCTAACAAAACCCACCTGATCTTTATGCACCAGTTGGGGAAGCCACTGATTTAGCCTATCCGCCAGCAGTTTGGTAAATATCTTCAGGTCTGAGTTAAGACCTGGGGATCTTTCCCTGGTTTGGGGATAACCGTGATATATGAGCGTAACATAGTGTCAGGTATGGGGGTTCCTTTTAAGAAGGCATTGTGTAGTTGAACCATGTGGGGGAATAGTATGTCCACATAAGTCTTATAATATGTATAAGTGAAGCCATCTGGGCCAGGTACTTTGCCATTGGGTAAGGCTTTAACCACGTCCGATAACTCTTCAATAGTTATGTCCTGATTCAAGTCAGTCAATGCGTCTGAGGAAAGGAAGGGAATATTGCAGTCAGACAAATATTGGCGTAATGAGTCTGTCGCCTCTGAATGTTCCCAGGGGATAGTTGGGGGGAGCGAGTACAAACTGCTATAAAAGTCTTCGAAGATTTTAGCTACTCTTACAGGGTCGTATTGGAGCGTTCCGGTGGGGTCCGTAATGCCATAGGGACTAGCATTAGCTGTCTGTGTCCGTAGCTGGTTGGCCAATAGGGTATGGGCCTTGTTGCCGTGTTCATAAAAGCGTCTGCGGGAGTAACAGAGGAGCTTCTCGCTATCAATTAGTAGGCACTCACGGAGGCTAGTTCTAGCGTCTATAACCTGTCTTAGCAATCTAAAGGATGGATTAGCTGTAAGTCGTGACTCCAGAGAGCGAAGTTCCCTCTCGCACTGTATCCAAACTGCTTGGAGTAGCCGTTTTTTCCGGGATGCGACCGAAATGCAGTCACCACAGATCACCGCTTTGTGTGCCTCCCACAATATTGTGTGCGCAGAAACAGAGGAGGTGTTTTCCGCGAAATAATATAGTAGGCACTGACGCAATTCTGCTCGCAAAGCAGGGTTGGAGAGCAATGTTTCATTGAGTCTCCAGTGCAGTGGGTGAGGCGCAGGTGAGGTAAGGCTCAGTTCAAGCAGTACGGGAGCATGGTCTGACCACGTGATTGAATCTATTGAGGATGAGGTTAAGGTTCGGAGAATAGAAATGTCACTGAAAAAATAATCGATACGTGTGTATGTATTGTGGGGAGGGGAAAAGAAAGAGTATGTTCTGGCCGTTGGATTGTCCACTCTCCATAGGTCGTACATTCCATGCTGTCGAATCAGTTTTCGAAAGCTAGAGGCTAATCGCTGCGTCTGCCGTGATGGCAGGTGACCTGCAATCGACATTCTGTCCCTACATTCTGAAAAGGGGGCATTAAAGTCACCGCCTAGTATTACAGACGCCCCCCTATACTGCGTCAGTCGTAACAGGATTTGGGAGAGGAATGTGATTTGACCTGAGTTTGGCGTATAGATGTTACAAAGCACTATGGGGCGACCACCCAAGGATCCCTGTAAAATAATGTACCTGCCCTCTGGATCGGATATGGAGCTGGAGACTGTGAAAGGGCATGTGCGGGATATCAGGATTGCTACTCCTGCTTTTTTAGTTTGGGAAATTGCTATATAGGCCTGTGGATATTGACACCTTGCAAATTTACAGGAACCTGAATCAGGAATGTGGGTCTCCTGTAGGAAAGCTATGTCTGGAGATAACTTTTTCAATTCTTGTGATAGCAAGTGGCGCTTACTATTTGAATTAAGGCCTTTAACATTTAGCAACAATAATCTCACCATATTGGAGGTTTTCTTAGCGGAGGCTTATCAGTGTTACAATGTTTGGGCATGGGGGTCCATCCCGGTAAGACCTCCATGTCGCTGTGCCAAGCTGCTCCTTCGGCATCCAGTCTTTGTGTCGCTGTGAGACAGGAATTCAACTTAGGGAACATAATAAAATGAAAATGACATAAAATGACAATGGAATGGGTGCACATAGCAAGAAACAAAAGCAAAACAGTGCACATGGCAAAAAACCACAATAAAGCAGTGAACCAAACAGAAAAGGTGCGTAGACCCTTAGGGTACCATTGTGATAGTCTCCCATCAGGGTCCAGCAGACCAACGTACATAGTCTTTGGCCATGGAGCGTTGGGGGCACTCCTCAAAGTAGGGACATCTCCAAGGCTTCCTGTACGCCTGTCTTGGGGAGTTGTGACCATTACCAAAGAGTGAGAGCTGTGGCACGCTCCTGAGTGGTCCCTAGACGTGCTGGATAACAATGCTTACCTCGATCGAAGAAAAGCAGATGGTATAAACATATTACCAGGGCAGAAAAGAGGAGGAAGAAAGGGCATGCATTATAATATGGAAACAAAGAAGGAAAAGCGAAGGGGTGCAAAGAAAAAGACGTAGAGGGGAAGACCCGCCTTCAGTCACTTAACGTGGCCTAGAGTATGTCTGGGCAACCCTCCTGGGTTGGGGTACAGTGCCCTCTTCCACGGGCTGAGACCCGTTGCCATGTTGGTTGTAAAGGAGGGGTCGATGAAATGGACTGTGCTTGCTCAATCTTTGGGATCAGGATGCCCAGTGACTTACAAAAGTCCGGGATATCCTTAATGCTGTGGAAAGTTGCAGTGGCCCCATCTTTACGAGCACTGAGACTGAAAGGAAAACCCCATCGGTATGGGATGGCATGCTCTTGTAGGGCTGTTAGTAGAGGATGGAGAGCTCTTCGTCGCTGTAGTGTGACCCAGGAGAGATCCTGAAATAAGTGGACCTGTGCACCATGGTAGTCGACAAACCGCATGCGCCTTGCCTTCATCATTATCTCCTCTTTAAGTGAAAAATCTGTGACGCAGCAAATAATGTCTCTGTGACGGTTGGAAGCCAATTTAGGGCGAAGTGCTCTGTGGGCCTGATCTAACTTGATTGGAGCATCAGAAGGATTGCCCAGAATGGAGTTAAAAAGTTCCTGCAGAACAGAAAACACATTTTCTGGGCCTGAGGGTTTCGGTACTCCCCGTACTCTTATATTATGCCTTCTCCCTCTTTTGTCTAAGTCCTCTATGTGAGATTGCAGCTCTTGAATTGTCTCATCCTGGGACATGACGTGGTTATGGAGCACATTGACAGCTTTACGGGCAGCCGCGTGATCGTCTTCTAACGTGTCTACACGTTGGGCCACCATTTGTATATCTTTGCGTACTTCAGCTATGGCCGACCTACATGTCTCCTTGACTTCTGCTATCAGAGCCTGAAAATCCAACTTAGTCGGGAGTTGGTTTACGTGCATCCACCAGTGAGCCGGGGGCTGGGAGGGGGGTTGAGTGGTGAATGACTCATCTGAGGTGGGGGACCAGCAGCGCTGGGGTGATGGTGGCCGCAAGGCATGAGGGATGGCTGCATATTCTGCTGCTTCCAGGTCCAGGCCGCTGGATGTGTGACCATGCGGGGTGGATTCACTTTGTGGCGAGGGCTAATGCCTAGGAGATAGCCTGGGGGGGCAGTAGGCCCACAGGACCTGACGGGGGGCCATATCTATGAGGAGCTGCTGTGGCTCCTTGGGCCCTGTAGGCAGCTGGTCCCGGTGTTCATAGGGGAGGTTCACAGCACCGGCTCACCCCCTGCGGAGCACATGGCTGCGAGGGGGTCAGGTTTTGAGCTGGAGGCAGCAGCGTGGCCTTATGATAAGGCCTGCCCCTCCCCTGTGAGGCCGCAGAGCCCGGGCTTAGAGTACCTGGGGGTGGATGGCTTCCCGATGGTGGGTCCAACGGTGAGGGCGCCGGCTCATAGTACGGTGGAGTCCTGCTTCCACCCAGAGCAGCAGGGAGCACTGCTAACTCCTCCACGTGTGTTTTGGCTGCACGTGGCGCCGCCATCATGGTGGAGGACGCCCGCGTCTCTCTGGAGAAGAAGTCCGCCAGAGTATGGGGGTGTGAGGTCTCGGACCGGTCCGGGGGTGCAGCGGGGGTTTTATTCCTCCTCTTATTGCCCATTTTAGGGAGGTAAGCCAGCGTGGTGCAGCTAATGGGACCTATGGGAGACGGAGCCAAGCGATCAAGCGTCCTCCCCGTAATCTCCTTTCTAACGTTCTTATTCTTGATGGCCGGCATGGCTCCTGGGTGGAAAACAGGAACTTGTATTCATTATGATAATGAGGTGGGAAGCTGTGAGATAAAGTCAAGCTATCCCGATACACCAGATGTCCAACACTTGGATTGACATCTCTGCTTGATTGACATCTCTGGCCGGCTCTCCTGAGGAGGCACACATGTGCCATGCAGATTGTATTCTAGTGCACTTGTGGTACATCGGAAGCCATTGTGGCCAGCTACTGTGGTACAAGGTGCACTATTATCACTGCTTTCTTCCGTGAAAGAGCCGTGCTGCAAGGTCCTAGTGCTGCTGTCATGAGGTCATCTGTGATGACAAGTTCCATTTAAGTCATCCTGAAAACATATTTTGGACGTTTTACTAAATGCGGCAGAATTCTAGTTTAATTTGCACTTACGGTATATCTGCTAAAAGTTTAGTGCAAAAAAGCCAATTATTAAGTGATATAAGCTTAGAATAGTCAATGCAAAGATGCACATATTTATTATTCAGCTGTAGCCGTGGAGAATTTTTAGACTGTCTAGACTAAGTTTACAGTGTCTACAAGACAGGATTTGTAAGGCTGCCCATTGTCCTAAATTCTCAGAATTAAATAATAGTTGTAACATTAAACGTGTGAAATGAAGCATAACTAATGAAAAAAGGGGCTAAAAGAAAGCGCTGGTACTGAATAGCACTTCTAATAAACAAGTGAATATGTGATTACAAATTTGTTGGGTTTTCCACGCAATGACTTCCTGCAAGGTCACATATTTTAAGCTGCATATGCTTGTAATGGCACACATTTATCATGAGGTGACAGGCATTCAGTGCTATATGTGAAATAAGATGGAGCTCCCAGTTTATATTCTATTGGATATTGTTGGAAATTAATTGGACATGTTGAACTTAAAATCCAATTTCAGATAATGTGGGGTCATATAAAATAATAAAATATGCCTGAGTGTAAATGATGTAAGGCATGGGTGTTGATTGGAAAACTATTTTATAATTTCTTTCTCTAATTTCTCTAATTATTTAATATTTTACTAGAAATAAAACTGATTTTTAAGGCTATTACAGAACAGTGCCAGAAAAAAAAACAATTACAGTCTCGTGGTAATAGGGAAGAGTTGGACGTGGAGCAACAAGACACATACAGCTGTAATAATGAAAGAAACCTTTAGAGAGGTTTTATTGTTCATAAACATTCATTATTAGCCACAACACAAACAGAATTTGGACATTATTTCACTGGGAATAAATGATGAAAAATGTATATGGGCCAGCCACTACAAACATCTTCACATGCTTACGTACACCAAATTGCAGCCTACTAACCTCACCCATAATTTGAGTAAAAAATGGCTTACATTTTGGCTTACATACAGTTTAGCATATTCGAGGGGTTTTTTTTATCCTCGTTTGAACAAAGACCCCCATTCCATTTTTTCAGACCTACAAATTAAGGTCAAGTGGTTGGCCAGGAAATATAATTCGATTGGTGGAAGGCCATTAGTAGGCACCAGTTAGCTCCACATAAACAGAGAGCACAGAGCGATCATGAATCCCTGCTCTTTGTTTAGGCAAAAATAGTGGCCCTCCATAATTGGATATTGATGGCCTAGGAATAGCAGTGGAGGATAAAGGCTTCCATGGGGACTCAGGCTGTGTAATAAATTGTATGCCCGCTATTAGTCTTGTGCATTTCTATACATAGAGCACATTTACCACTGTACAAAACACAGAATGGAAGGAAGAGGATCGGCGCTTGAGTTCTCACTCGGAGACACTACATCAGTGACGAAAACTTGAGTGAGTGAAAGTTTTGCTGCAGTATAAAAAGCAACACATTTTAGCTCTGCCATACTAATAATAGTAATAATAAATTTACCAGGCAAACCAGTGCCCACACCCAAATCAGAGTATAATGATACCTAACTAATAACACCTTCACATAGTTGCCTCCCCGTGTTCAGACACAAGCAAAAGTGGGTACTAACAATGTATAGGTAATGATCTTCTCCATTGGGTTCATATCCACTTGATGACCTCTCACAGTTGTGACTCATCACTGCCAAATTTTCCCCCAGATGTCTTCAGCTCTGTGTAGCACATCCCCCATACTATGCAACTAAAGACACTTCCGTCACTTAAAGTATAAATGCCCTTGATAACAACTTTGGCCCAGACTGTGCTGTGAAATAATAGCCCACATTTATCAAAAACAGTGCCAACTGCTCTAGCTCCAGTTCTCCCGTTAAGTTTGTAGAGTGCGCCAGATTCAGGATTTGTGGCTCATGTTCATCATAAATCTGGTGCTCCCTGCACTACTCTGACAGAGTGCACAAACTTTATTTGGTGCACCTTTAATATGGGGCATTCGACACACTTCTGTAGCAAATTTGTGTCACATCAGGTATAGTTCAGCCGCAACACAAATAAGTCATGTCTGACACAAATGTGGTGCAGACACCTCTTAAATGCCTGTGCAAGCAGTTTACACTAGAAAGAACGTGCAAAGTCTGGCAGAAAACTGGTGCAAGGCCCTTAGTAATTGTCAGCCAACATGTATTTACCCGATCCGCGTTGTTCACCGAAAGGGCATTGTTCGACGATAATGCACTGTGCCGCAATTCACTAAGATCGTGCACCTGATATCCTACATGCATCACTCAGGTCCGACAGAGTTCACCTTCTTCTTCCTGGTGCATGTAAGTGCTTGATCTTACGACACAATTTTAAAGTAAAATCCTGCTCTCATTCCAAATCAATTCCTGCGCTCAATTTCTGTTGCATGAAAACCAGCGCTTCTGTGGCAAAAACCAATCACGGGTGACATAATCCCAACACAGACACCTGTTAAATACCTGTCAAAGCCGTGCAAACCCCGAAAATTAGCAGCGTGACCCTTAGTAAATAAGCCCCCATGGGGTTTATGGTAATAATAACCTCAAATATCAAAACATGCACTATACCCTAATTATAATATTAGCATGAATTTAATGAATTTATTACATCACCACCAGAACTACATAACCCCTAATTTATTTATGCTGCTTAATTCTGAATGTATTTACTGCACCCTTTCTATTAAATTTAATACAGAATAAAACTCCCCTTTATTCCTGAATCTACAGACTGCGTATCTTAAATGTCTTTCTATTTAGTATAAAGTAACCCCTAATTTCTAAGCTGCACTCCCGTTAATTCATTTATAAGCAGGATCCTCTCATGGGAATTCATTACTTGGCAAGATGCACCCCTTCATGAATTAATAAATGTGCAGCATCAATCATAAATGTATGGTAGATTGTAACCTGTTGTACCCCTTGATTCATTCATTTACATGTAACACTAGATAGAGCATCCGTCCCCTACAAAAGAAGTGACTTACCTTCCCTAGATCCCGTGGGTGCCCCTTCTCCCGGCTCTTCTGCCTAAGTGTTTTTGCCATTTAGGAGAGGATGTAGAATATGTCATAAAAAGGTGCAGACAATCAGTCTGTTATTAGTGGACCTGCCACATAGATCTATACTTCTGGTGGTCGAGTCACCTGGGTGGCCACATGGACCGCCTTCATTATTATCTGGCATTGGTGGAAAGTCCATCAATTATAGTTTCTGCCTAACAAGTTTAAAGATGGCTAAATACATGTATTTAGGCTAAACCCAAAAAATATCAAAGGGACAAGCTAATCCGCATTGTGTATGACTAGCAGGACAGTGCCTATACTTTTATCAATTTTACTGACTCTAAGTCATTTCAGTTTCTAACCCGTCATCGTTACTTATTTTTTATCTTTTTTATTTAAATAGTACAGATGATTTGTACACCTCCATATCCCTTGTCTAGGTCTGAAGGGATAACATACACAGCCCAATATATCCAGTTTTCTTTCTGTTTTGGAAAGTACACAAGCCAGTGGCAGTGTGACATTCAGCTGTAGAAGTTTGGTGCATGTTCTATTTTATTACTACCTAGCTTGTCCTTTTTTCACTTTAGATTTGATACCTGTATTTCAATCAACTGCAAAATTGCTTTTAGCTCTTCATATAGAATGGACAAACATTGAATGTAATTCACCTTTCCTTGCTGCAGGAGTGTGTGTTACTGTACTTGGGAATTTTTCAAGTTATTGAGATGTTAATATTCACCTTTTCAACTGTGAATTAATGTAGATGGTGCTAATTGTGATAGAAAAAGTGTCTCCTACTGGTTTAAATAAAAGCTTAATATTATCAGCCCTATTATTGCAAGTTTTATACAGAAAGAATCATCTACAGTGGAACACAATAATGCATGTAATAATAATAATAATAATAATAATAATAATAATTATTATTATTATTATTATTATTATTATTATTTATCATTGATATTATTGCCCAGAAGAGCCTGGAGATGGGAAGTCTTGGGATCTCAGGAAGGTAAACCAGTCTTATTGTTAATCCATTCATTAATAAGGGGATGCTACGTATTCATGTTGATGAAGTTTCTATGGAAATTCCATATAAAACAGGAATATCAGACTGTCATATACATAATCTAGGGGCTTAGATGGAAATCATATGACCCCATCTTATCAAATGCCCCCTCATGTGATAGTTCCTCCTTATATAATGCCCCCTTGCATTATAATGACCCTTATATAAATATGTGACCACTTTAAGCAAAAAACAATCACATACCTGCCCCTTGCCTCCTCATCTGGGGCTGCTGAAGAGCAATGTCCTCAGCAGCCTGGGGTCAGGATACTGAAGTCTTGTGCACTGGATGGAATGGCAGGACCAAAGGCCTGTTGTTCATTCCTCTATTTGCTAAATTTGCAATTTGTGGACACTGCATGTCAGCTACTTTTACTCATTGTCAAAATGATAATTTATTATTTGCATAACATCACACTAAACATGGATTTATTTGAAGTATTAAAATCATCCGACATAATTTTAGGTCACATTTAGGGTATAGTGTAAAAAGATAATATAAAAGATGATATAGTACTTAAAGTCTTAAAGGAAATCTACCATCAAAATGCATCATGATAATCCAGGGACACTTACTCATTGATCCAGGCACCGTGACTGTGGTATTCTTCTTATATTTGTTGTCCTTGGCCTTTTTTCTTCTAAGATCAACTTTTAAAATTATACTAATGAGCCAGAAGAGTTCCTAGGGGTGTTACCAAAGCCCTCCATGCTACAGCTTTATAGGCTGTTACACTGTGCAGGACAATATAGCCCCTCCCCTCTGCTCCATTAGCAATCTCCCCTCCCTCTGCCTGCTGCAATCTCATACAGAAAGGAGGAAGTGCTAGTTCCCAGTTTAAAGGCTCTTTCAAATTGGCATTGGTGCTTAGCTTGAGTTGCCCATCCTTTGCATTTTGTCTCTATTGTGTGTCTCCAATGAAGGCTTAAGATTGCTTTAAAAATATCCCACATGGTTTTTTAGCCTTATCAGTGAAATAAAAGGATGTTTAATCAGTTTTTATTTGCAGACCATTAGACTTCTACTGCCTTCCGTGATCCGCATCCGTGAAAAAAATAGGACATGTTTAATTATTTTTTCCACGGACAACGGATTAGTGAAAATACAAGCCAATGTGTAAACACCCATAGAAATCAATGAGTTTGTGAGGCATCCGTGGAAATCACTGAACCACGGACATTAGAAACAACGCCAATGTGAAAGAGCCTTTACAGCTTTTGAAGCTACAACATGGAGGGGAAATGCCCAGTCATTAGCGTAATTTTAAAAGTTGATTTTAGAAAGAAGGAGGCCATAAATAACAAATATAAGAAGATTACCACAGTCACAGTGCCTGGATCGATAGGCAAATGCAAACTCAAATGGACAACAAACAGGAGAAAATTTATACTAAAGATCCATACGTGGAAGTTTGGTGCCCCCTCCATGAATCAATCGCTTGTGAAACCAACTGTATTGACAATAACACTTCGAACAAAAGTGTGGTCCTCTTCCATCAAAATTATATGTATGTTAAGGATGACCTGGCCCCCTTCCCCTTTATTTTCACCTTTACTTTCCTAATTTTAACATCAGTTCTTTCCCCAATATTATTTTATTCCCCAGCCATGTCACCCCACATGAACAAATACAAAACTACAGTGATCGGGAGGCAAGCCAAAGGAGGACCCTGCCTGTGAAGGCTCACAACCTATATGGGAGGAATGATGGATACACAAGGTGAAAGAGCAGAGCAGTGCAGTTATAGCATGTTTTAAAAAATCCTTACCAAGTGGGTTTTCTGTTTACGTTTAGAGGTTGGGAAGGTCGGGACGGTCTGACACATTTTGATAGAGAGTTTAGGAGTATGGGGAAAGCACGGGCGAAGTCCTGGATATGGTTGAAAGAAGAGTAGATGGTAATAGAGCGAAGCTGAAGGTCCTGCGAGGAGCGAAGATGACATGTGGGACGGTATTGGATATGTAGTTCAGAGATATATGGGGGGGACAGGTTATCGACGTCTTTGTATGTCATGGATAGTATTTTAAATCAAATTTGCTGTGCAATGGGTATCTAGTGGAGAGAATGGCAGAGAGGAGAGGAGAGGAGTCGCACAGTTCTTAAATTGCTAGCAATGAAAACATCAGCTTATTTTGCATAAATACTGTCTTATACAGCGCCATTTACAGCAGTATGAAAAAGTTATTAACGTCAACAGATGAAATTATTTTTTTTATACACAATGGGGCCCATCATATACTAAGAATGCAGAAAACTTTATTCATTAAGAACGGGCACCAGAAATCATGAATCTAGCGCCACCAATTTTTAACATAGGGCGTACGACATACTTTGCATGTTAAATCTGGTGCACAGTCCGACTGAGGGCCAGAACTCCCCCTAATTTGTCTGGCATGGTGCCTAGCAGAGCTGTGCCACAAATACGGTCGCGTGTAACACATTTGTGGCACGGACACTTCTTAAATACTTAGAAAGAAGGTGCAAAGTCCGGCAGAAAACTGGCACAAAGCCCTAAGTAAATTTCCCTCAATGTTTTAATTATTGAAAATGTAATCAAACACAATAAAACCTATATAAGAATTACTGTGATTGAACCCAACCCAAGAATAAACTAGATGTGCTCAGTGAAAGTCGTACAAACTGAGCCCTCAAAAAAGTGACACAAATGCGTTTTTTTGGCAATTTCAACTCATTTGAAATTTTTTTCCATTACACGGAATGGAATAATAGATACTGTCACTGAGAAGTACAATTTGTTATGCAAAAAATAAGCTCTCGCACAGCTTTGTAAATGTAAAAATGAAAAAGCTCTAGATTTTTAAAGGTGGGGAGCAAAAAAACGAAGGCTTTGATGCAAAGGGGTTAAAGTTAAGCAATAGTTGTATAACTCTATTTTAACATTTTACTCATTAAAGTTAAATTACAGGTATGGAGTGGCTTGGCAAATCAAAGTTAACTTATGTATATTTTATGTCCAGTTTTTACCCTTCATTTAGTAAATTACATATATTTGCTTCTGCTGCTTTGTTTATAATAAACACCCAATATGTTCAGTCTCTCCTAAGGGAGATACAAAGAAGGCACATAGTACTTCTGCCAACTTATGTAATATAAACTAGTCAATAAAACTCTTCCCCTGCAACTTATGGCATTCTATAAAATGGGCTCTCCTCTGCAGTGAATAGTGGCTTATAGCACAGTATTTTAAAATGTACTGTACAAAGTGGCAATTTGCCTGTGTTTATATCCTGCAGTAAAGAGAAAAAAAGATCTTATGACTTTGTGTGCCTTTACATAACCCAGAACCCAGCTTAATTGTAGAAACTTTCTGATCTATGTACTTTATATAAGATAGACAGTTAAGAATAATAATATGATAAGAATATTAACTGACATAGTGTCATCATATTTGTAAAGATATCAGAGAGTAACAAATATATAAATAATTCAAAGACTAGGAGTAAAACATGGCGGCAATGCTTGAAGGTTGTATCACTGTGAAAGAAGATAAGTAGACCTATCTGCTCAGTACTAAGCCTCAACATTACTCTCACTCCCTCTGACTGCTAGTAGATGACAGACCAGCGAGGGTAAGGAACAAGGCTCTTTGACTCAGCTTTTTTGCTCTGGCGACAAGGTTGCACATTGCCACCAAATGGTGCACCCTAGAGATGAGCGAGTATACTCGTCCGAGCTTGATGCTCGTTTGAGTATTAACGTACTTGAAACGGCTCGTTGCTTGGACGAGTATCTCGCCGGCTCGAGATCGAGCATTTACTTAACGAAACACAGTGAAGAACAGTAAAGAATACAATGAAAACTGTGAATACAATGAACACAGGATCATTTAAGTGAAGAACACAGTAAAGAGCACATATGTTCCATACATCTGCTAACTTATCCGAAGACATGCGTGCCAAACGGTGTTCTTCACAATAGTATGTGAAGAACAATATGTGTGAAGAACACATTGCAGATGTATGGATAAGTTATGTCTTCGGATAAGTTAGCAGATGTACGGAACATCTGCAATGTGTTCTTCACAGTGTTCTTTCAATGTGTTCTTTCAGTGAAAACATCTGCAAACATCTGCAATGTGTTCTTCTTTAGTGTTCTTTCAATGTGTTCTTTCAGTGAAAAATGCTCGAGTCTCCCATTGACTTCCATGGGGTTCGCATTTTAGTGCTCGCTCATCTCTAGTGCACCCCCATCTATCTTTTGTTGGAGTTAAAACTAGGATTAAACTAATAATGTTGTACAGACAGGTAGAAGCCACAAGATCAGACACATCCATTCTTTGAGGGAGTATTGAGCCCCTGACTCCCCTACCATCATTCTAATGATCCCTATGAGCTCCAGCTCTATTCACTGGAGAACTATTATGATATTCTCCTCATCCTTACCTGTCATGTAGCATTACTATTTTATATTGCACAGATTGAAACATTTGATATTTTAAAACTTATATACATCTCATTTTGCCCTTCCCTCTCTGTACCTGTACTTACTCTGTATAATTGTTTGTTACTCCCTGGGTAGAGTATTCCTTATTATATGATTTCTGTCTTGAAAATTCAATACTTGGAGTACACTAGGAGTAAAGAACCTGCTCATGAGAACTTACAATCTTTGGGCAAAAAGGAAACACAAAAAAGTAATATAAATATGTTGCAGTACACATGGCCAAATGGTATTAGATTGATTCCTTGCTAGACATGCTTCGGTGCGATATTTTATGATTCGGAGGAATCTATGCCAATTTTTTTTTATAATGACTCACAACTCTTTAAACTGTGGCACACACTTACTAAGTAAACTTATTCTTCCTTGTTGGTTACTTTTATGTTGGTGAGGGAACTGTGAAAATTTGGGTCAAACTGTCAAACAAAATGTGGCATTGGATGCTGTCAAGAAATGGTTGGTAACCTAAGATGAGGATGGATGTGTTGTGCATTTGCGACACTGTTGGGCCTCCCACACATGATTGTATGCAACCAGGGTAAATGGGCCCATATGTCAGCCTATTTCCATGGATTGAATGGGAGTACTTGCATTATACCAAAATATGATGCAGGGACTTTCCTTCTCGGGAACTGGCACTGTAGTAGTAGGTCATAGTAGCATATCTCTGTATAATGCAAGGACTTCCCTTCCGGTGGTCGAACTGTGGCACTGGCACTGTATCAGGAGGTCATTGCATCAAATATTTGTGCAATGCCAGGACTCCCCTTCTGTACAATGTGTGCAGTCCATTGGATTGGGCCAACACACAGGCCTATTTCCACAGGCTGCAAACATTCATGTGCAGGAGGTCTTACACTTGGTAACTGCTGTGCACTTTAGCATTTTGTAAGATAAACTTATTTCTAGTTAAGCATAATGCTTCCCTAATCAAAAAAGCCTGACAACCCCCCCCAAAAAAAATGTAGAAACCTTTTTTTTGGTCCAGATCAATTCATAAATTGCCCACTATGTTCATATGAGTGCATTCCAGAAAACTTGGGCAACACAAGAATAGTCCTAAAGAGAATTTGAGGTTCACATTACGATAAAATGAATCCAAGTATGATAGGAGATTGCTGATACAGTCAAAAAGATATGTGCATGATATTGTTTAAATTTATATTTCCATATTTCACATTTAATATGCAAATGTAAATAAGTATACTCTGCTTTTTCACATTTGTTTTCTGTTTTTAATTACTATATTTAAGTCTAATTATTTTAAGAAAATTACAAGGGCTGCGAAATTTGCCCCAGTGCTTATTGTTCTTGGAAAACATTGTCTGACTTGAGTTATTTTGTTTGATATCTTTAATGGGAAAAAATTCCACTTGGTTTGTGGCTCTAATTTCTTTCGTTTTCAAGAAGCAGGGTCAGCAATTATAGGATCTTTATTGTTCTTTATTCTCAGTTTGCAAACTCAAACTTTTAAGAGGTGTTTTGTATGTTTAATAACCAAATTCCAATCATGATAATTTGCTTTGCACATTGTTAAGAAAGTAACTACTGTTCTGTACTAAACTTCTTCTAATTAAGGTAATGTGACTACAGAGTCCTTACTTAACACTTGCATTATATGTATTTAGCCATTGTTTGGTGTGTCATTTACTGCTTGACAGCTGCTTTAACATATGGGTTGACATAATTATAAAGCTTCATAAAGTCATTGCATGAGAGTGTTATGCATTGTCTTAATAATGAGATAAAAAGCTTCGGTACATAAAAGGAGAAAGTAATCAAGAGGGTGGTACAAGAAAACGCAGCAGACCACATCTCCTTATTTATTCACCATAAGAGTCATTCTGGTCCTACATTTATTCATAAGGCATAGTACATAGCCATTTCAGAATTAAGATTGCCCATTTATATGCGGGTATCTACATGCATGCGAAATGAATGTTACACAGTGAGTAAATGGCTCTTACTATGGATCCAAACGGATGATTCATTAAAATATCTTAATGCAAATAAACAAATATACAAGTTCCACAGGCCGGGGACTGTTTTACAGGAACCCTAAGATTTTTTTGTTTATCTATGATAAAGGAAAGATAAAATAGGGATCTATATAATGTATAAGCCTTTCAGACTCCGTTGTCTCACATAAAGATTATGGCTCTGTAATAGGAAGTTCACTCATCACTGAAATGCAAGTGGAGAGAATTTTTACAGATTGGCTCATATCCAGATCTGCAGAGGCACTGGAGCATTTGTTGTACTGAGAACTGAATATATCATTCTAAATAGAATTAACAGATATTGTGCAGCCCATAATGCTTTGTAGTAATAGATATTCTTATTCTACTTACAAACATTTCCCATACGGAAAGCAAATCCAATTGTGAAAATTCAAGCAACCGTTTTGTATGTGATTGGTGCAAATCATCTGATAATTGCAGCAAAACATTCAAATATTTAGAGATAAGTGAATTTTATAAACATTAAAAACTATTGGTTCTATTCTTGATATTATCCATGGTTTTTGCCTATATTTTATTTTAGATTGTGTACCGATTAACATCAAAGTTTGCAAAATCTGTTTTTTGGGTACACATGGAAGTTGTGTCTTAATGCACCATAAGTTAACCCCTTAACAATGTGTGACATTTTAATATGTCATGCTTTTTTTTTAGATGAGTATGGAGATGGCTCACGGGCTGAGCATTCTCCTTACAAGCATATTGCAGCAAACACCAACCATTGACACCGACAATTGGTAATAGCACCGATTGTAGGTGTTAACATTTTGATTGCTTCTGGAAAAGGCGCCTGTGGCAGTCAAAAGCATCTGTGATGTCCTCGGGGAGCAACAATCCAAAGCTATTACAGCCTTCAGTCTGTGTCTTTCTGAAGATCTGTTACAATCCACTTATACTGCCCCACTGTAGCATGACAGTATATGGTAGGATCGATAAATATGTAAGGTATCACCATGTCCCAAGTGATTAGGAGAAAAGTGGAGGTAGGACCCTGTCTGTGTGGGTTCTCATTCTATGGGGGACATGGTGATGGGAGCAGCACAGTTATTGTGTGTTTTAGTTAATCCTGAACAGATGATTTTCAGGTTACGTTTGAAGGTTTGAAAGGTGGGGGACAATCTGACACATTGGGGCACACTTACTAAAGGTCCGTGGGAAGCATTTCTGTCGGGCTTCCCGCTGAATTTTTCCTGGGTTTCTGGCGCACGTGATCGGTTTGTGGCGCATCGGCACCGGCTTTCATGCGACACAAATTGTGGGGCGTGGCCGTCAGACAACCCGACTGATTCTGACAAACAGCGGAATTTAAAACTCAAATTGTGTTGCAAGATCAGTACTCACATACACCAAGAAGAAGAAGGTGAACTCCGGCGGACCTCAGCGGGGAAGCAACACATGCAGGAAATTGGACGCATGATCTCAGTGAATCACGGCAGTTGGGAATCCTCGTCGAACATTCCGGATCGGCGGCATCAATGGGATGGGTAAGTAAATGTGCCGCATTGTGGTAGAGAGTTCCAGAGTATAGAGAATGCATGGATAACTCTTGGATATGGTTGTGAGAAGAGTGGATGCTAGAAGAGTGAAGCTGTAGGTTCTGTGAGAAATGAAGATTAAGTGTGGGATGTTATTTTCACCAATTTTAAAGCATTTGGAATTTTTTCACACTTTCCAATATGTGGCATGGAATATTAAATACTGTCACTATGAAGTACAATATGTTATACAGAAATCTAGCCCTTACACAGATTACTACATGGAAAAAGAAAAAAAGTTATAGATTTTTGAAGGTAGGGAGTGAAAAATGGAAGCATAAAAACAAAGAAGAGCCATGGCATTAACGGGTTAAAGGCCTACACAATGGTACAAAATTACAAGAAAAGCATCACTTAACCGTTAAATTGTAGAAGCATCACTGCTTTGGTGCATTGCACCGATCATTGTTTACTGGCCTGCAGCTATGTCATCCCAATGACAGCACCACTCTATGACCAGGCATCAATGGACTGAAGGGAGAATTCAAGGGGGTGTAGAAGGATATGGGGCCCAGTGGAGGGGGCCCGCCCCGTGCCTGCATTCTTTTTAAAAAAAATGCAAACTTTCAAGCTCTGGTTATTACTCAAAACTATGCCAGGTTGGACCTGGCATAGTTTTCCCAGCAGCCAAGCTGTGTGATAAATCTCCCCCTATGTGCAGATGGATTGTAGGGATACTACTATATATACCTAATTTTTGGTCAAGTGTATCCAAGCTTATTTGCTTCCTGTAAGAAGATTATTTGAAATATAAGAATTGTTACAGTATAATTCTGGTTTGCTATTCATTTTATCAGGACTTTATACGATATGGGGGAACGCCTTACCTTCTAAAAATAAGATAGTGTTGAAAATGAAGTGGTTTCTGCATTTATTCAGCTTTTAACATCATTTATTCAGCTTAAAATGCTTTATGCTTAAGGCAGAAGAAAGATAATGGCAAGGCTGATGCTACTGCAAAATATAAGTCTGAAATGTGCACACAGTACCTTGCAGAAGTGCTCGGTCCCAGGTTTCTTATTTTGCAGAAAAGGTTGTAAAAAAATTGAAACACTAAAAGTCTCTTGTTTGCAATTGTTAGCAGAATTGACTCCTCAATTACTGTAACTTGCATTTTATGTGACAGATTTTAGAAACTAAGGTTTTTCTTTCGATTTTTTTATATTTATTCATCATTATCAAAAAACGAAACGGGGGGAGAACAGAAGGAAAATGGGGAGAGGGTTAGGGAACAATAACAATACACATATGTAAATATCTTGGAAAAAACAGCTGGTTAAACCCTTATTCAATGATAAACGCTACACTGCCACAACAACAATCTTTACTGGAGCTCCCGGAGCACAAGTCCTTACTTGTCAGATACAATGCTCAAGATGGTACTGACAATGGTATGATATGTTGTTGGGGAAATGGAGAGTTGATGAATGATTGAGTTTTATTTGGTATAGAGGAGTATGTCACTAGCATGGCAGAAATGCCTGAAGCTCCAATAGCTCCAATGATAATCCAGCCTTATAATCACTTACATGGGCATCTTGCACATATAAATATTTATATGGCCAGTGCTGGCTGGCCGTGCAGGCTCTTTAAGGTGCAGAAGTCCGATGAGTTCAGCATGGTTCTGTGTCCTCCAAATCAAGAAGCTGCATAGGAAGAGGAGCTACAAGTGCCGGAGGTGAATGCCTGGGGCTAGAAAGTGGAGAAGAGGGGAAATCACTAAGGGGGCCCTCTCTGATTAATTACTAAGGTGGGTTTCCCAGCTGCTTAATGAAGTATTCCTTCCTAAAGTGGGGAAACCACTTACGGGGACCCTGCCTAATGTATTACTAAAAGGGCAGAGGGGGAGATTACTAAGGGGTACTCTGTCTAATGAATTATTAAGGGGGAGCCCTGCCTAATGATTTATTAAGGGAGGACCCTGCCTACTTAATAACCAAGTAAGGGGGACCCTGCTTAATGTATTATTATTGGGGCCCAGCCTAAAGAATTACTTAGGGGGTAACTGCTTAATGAATTACTAAAGGGGGCCCTGCCTAATTAATTACTAAGGGGGGCTTGCCAAAATGGATTACAATGGGGGAGCTTGCTTGAATTGATTAGGGGTACACGGTGTCAGTTTGATATGCGGGGTACACATGATATATGTAGGGGCACAGTGTGGTCAGTTGTGGTTTGAGGGATATACAGTATATGATAGATGTGGGGAAAGTGTGGTCGGTTGTGGTGTGAGGGCCATATATGATATATGTGGGGGCACAGTGTGGTCAGTTGCGGTGTGAGCAGTATATATGGTATATAGGGAGACAAAGATGTATTATGTCTGGAAGAAGTTACATAGAAGATAAGACTGAGGGGAAGAGACAACATTAGGGACTTCATCTGTAAGTTACTGGATAACACTGCAGTTTCTCTGCAGGACTGGTATCTGTTACTTTATGGTCACTATATGGTGTTATCTGTGTGTATAGGTTTACATTTAATACAGGAGTATTTTGCAGACATTATGTAATGGTTATGGTCATTATGTGGTGTTATTATTTGGGCCTTGAACATAGATATTATTAGTGATATTGTCTTTTGCATGGTTGCATTTGTTTAAAAACAATATATTATAAATAATATCAATAAATCAAGTTTGTATATGTGAAATTATTGGAAATACTGGTGTGTGTATATGGCCTTGTGTTCATTTTAGTATGTTGGTATTTTCTTCATGTTGTGGTAATGCTGGGGGCCCCATTAGGAGGAATCATTTGGAATTTGTAGCGTTATTGTTTGGAGTAATGGTCTTAAGGATGTTTTATTTAGTAATAGTATCGTGGTATTATTTGGTTGGTCATGGGCCAAAATTTAAGTTGATTGGTTCATAAATTCATACCTATGGTATATCTATGGCACTGTGCCAGAGACTGTACTCAGAGCCTTCTCTGTGGGCACCAGAAAGGGCTCATGGCCTCCTTCTGCACTTTTAGCGATAACACATTCTTGGTTCCTCCATTATTCCCTCCATCCTGGAAAGATGAAACAACTATAATCCAAGTTTTCCCTCCTAGTTTTCAACATATTGGTGATGTGCTAAGGCATAGCAGCTAAAAATAAGCTACTGCTTAAATTGTCATGTGGGCTCCTTAGGATGAATAAGTGGTTTTAATTGTAGTTCGACACTCAGTGTCTAAAAGGTGCCCCATCACTGGTATATATGGTACATATTTAAGTATGCTGTATCTTTTAGACATATTGATTTGGTAAGGGGTGTCTCACTGTCTGCCAAGCATTCTAAATGAGGTGCTCCATACCACTGGGACCCTTGATCTAGCCCTGCATATGGCTGATGTGGCTCTGTCAAATCAAGTGTAACACCACTGATTTCCAAGATAGACTTTTTGGACTTTTAAAATGCTGTCCTCTGTCATATACTGTAACATAACTGACTATTCTTTTTAGACTGTGATATTTTTGGACATCACTAAACTATGACATGACTGCATAGAAATTGCTGGTTGCAGGATTCATTAGTAGCTTTTCTCAGTGAATTACATCTGTAATAAAAAATCACTGGCTATGTAGTGGGAAAAGACACATTCCACAGATTGGAAACCAATATTATCATGAGAGTTTCATGTTCTGAACTCACCTGCTGATCAAAGTGTTCAGCATAATGGGGCCCTGCTCTCGGACATTCTTGCACAGTCTGCAGATACATGGAAATCACATAGCTGCAGGAAAGGAGGACCAGCTGCCAAAGCATCTGTGCGGCCCATAGAGAAGGCCCTCCCTATAGGGTTGGTTTATTACCATTGGACATTTTTTTTGTTCAAATGAACTAATAGTTTAAGCAAAATGAGGATCTCATTTAACATTTACATTTATTTTGTGATCAGCAATTCAACAAATTTCCTAAACCTTGGTAGCTATTACTGCCAGACTTCCCTGTAGGGATAACAATATTGCTCTGCAGAAAATTGTACCTATACAGTATATCACCTTTATAAACATTTCAGTAAAGAGTTCCAAACATTTCTTATTTTTTATCAATATTGCTGAATTTGTTTAAGACTTTTTAGTGGTTCATTTCGGGGTGCTATAACTTTTTGACTAAATCTTATCTTTTTTAGTTGGGGATGAAAAAAAGACAGAGGGGAGCAGTCGGGGCATGCTTCCCACTCCCACGTTTGGGGAAATTTGGATACCCAATTTTTGCGGCAATATATCTCGGTTGTATGGACGAACCCGAGCCATGGTCTGCTCATCTCTAGTTGTCACCCAAAAACATGGTGGAAAAGTATTCTATTACAAATCACAGGACATGCTAAGGCATACATAATTAGATGACCTAATGGATAGAAGCCAAGGACAAAAAAAATCTTGATTCTGCAACGGATTACATAAAAAATAGTAGTAATTACAAGATTTTTCCTAAAATGTCTCTTAAAATTACTTCGGGGGACACCATTTACAATGCCTCCTTTGGTTTCAACAAACCCATTCAAACACTGGCTTGTGCCTATATAAATACAAAAGCTCCAAAGCTGAAGCTATAGCTTTAACGTAAGAGCCACTAATTGAGGCTATCGGGTATAGGCAGTCCCCGGGTTACATACAAGATAGGGTCTGTAGGTTTGTTCTTAAGTTGAGTTTGTATGTAAATCGGAACTGACTTTATTATTGTAACCCCAGTCAAAATTTTTTTGGTCCCTGTGACAATAGGATTTTAAAAATGTTGGATTGTCATAAGAACCAGGATAAACAATAAATCTTAATTACAGACACTTTTGATAACTGTTAAATCTGTTTATTGTAGCCTAGGACTAAAGTGCAGTAAATTACCAAAATCCAGAGGTCCGTTTGTAACTAGGGGTCGTATGTAAGTCAGATGTTCTTAAGTAGGGGACCGCCTGTACTGGCATACTGTCAGCACAATGAGAAATATGTACATTTCAATTACATTTTATTTCAAATTTATTGTCACTTAAACAAGCATCAGCAGCCACATCAGTACAGTGTGCAGCATGATGGTCATGTCCAGATGTGTGGACCAACCACGGCGGTAGAGCACATGATGGAAAAAGCTGGGCAGGCTAAATAAGTAGGTTTTAATATCAGCAAAGCACTGACTAAATCTGTAAATAGATATGCTCTTAGATTCATGCTTTCTTTCCCTAACCCTTTATCTTCCCTCCCTTCGCACAATTCCTCACTACAACCTTTCCTCCCTATTTCCCTCACTCACTTCCCACACTTCATTCCCTTACTTTTTTTCACTTCCTCGCTTATCATCCATTTCCACCCTCTCCGGTTCATCCTTTCTTTTCTTCCTAGCAGACCCCCTTTCCGTCCCTCCCCGTCCTTCAATACATATCTTCATTCCCCTTCCTCCTTCACTTCTTTCTTTCTCTCTCTATCTCAGCATTCATGTATTCCCACTTGTGGATATGAATATTGCCTGTATGTATTGACCAGAACGATGCCCAAGGGCAGTGGATGGTGTGGATGGGGTCCACGCATTTTTTATTTTTAATCAAATGTGCTTTATTTATTCAGATGATGTGTTTCGGAGGTGGACTAACCTCCTTCATCAAATTCTTTTGGTGTGGAGATCGCGTCATCCAAATAAACAAAGCCACTACGTGGACCCCATCCATACTATCCACTACCCCTGGGTGCCGTTCCGTTTAAAACATACTGGCGATATTTATATAAATCCAAACCTAACGTGTCTCGGACCGGCAAGTACGGTGGACCGTTGGGTTCCCACTTTAGGGGATAGTTACAAGGCTCTATTACAAATATTAAGCCCCTTCCCAAGGTGCACTATAAACACAATATACTGGGTCTAGCTTAGAGGGAGCTGTCTCATTCTTATTCCCTTACCTCTTGTTGGGATATGATGAATCTACTCAGTATTGGCCATCAGACAAATCATGAGTTTGACTTATTATCATGAAGAGGATTCCTTTCTCTAGACTGTAAGCCCTTTTTCGGACAGGATGAGCTATTATAACGTCAATCTAAGCCTGAGGTTCAGATTGTATTAGACTGTAAGCTCTTTTATTCAGACTGTACAACTGTATAATGTATTGTAATACGTATAATGTACTGTATTATATATTTCATACACCTTGTAAATCATGTAGTATTAAATGGTTCCCTCCATTAAGCTGTAAATTGTTTGAGATAGGGGGTTCTGATGTAGCCCCGTCGAACCCCTCATCGCTACCCGAGATCAGCGGAGCAGGCAGTCATGCATATTTGGGGTGCCTCGTTGATCTCTTTGAAGCTGACAGAGATTTCTGAGTATGATTCAGAGACCCCCCCCCCCTCCGATCAGCAAGTTAGACCCTATAGAATATATAGGGCCTAACTTGTTTATTGGGAAAACCCCTTTAATGGCTTAATGACTTCCTTTAGGCTGTAAGCTATTGGGTGCATGAAAGGTATGAGAAGCATGTTTTCTGATGGTTCACTTATTTGTGTCAGGTTCCCATGGCAGATTATAAAAATGTCTTGACTGTTACTGGTGCTACTCCTATTTGTTGTTGGGAGCAGAGAGGTCAGATATGCTACCCAACAGGAGAAAACTATGGCATTCTGGGTACAGAACCTGTTATGGTAATGACAATTTCCCTTACTTTCAGAAGCCACAAAGAATCCACATTTTTGTCCAGCAGCCTGTCTAGGAACCCATCATTTTACTTCTCTCCCCCACACTCTTGTTTGGTTACGTCCAGTCCTAAAGTCAATTAATGTTGTGACTCGATCACTGACATGATATAGTAATGATTTTTTTTACAAATTTAATTACAATGCAAGAAAAAGTTGAAAGCTAAATCAGAAAATTCTGCCCATCTTTTGTGGTCATTCGATAATCATATGTCTAAGATATCTCCTTATTTATTGTTCACAAATATATAACAAATTGTGTTTTTACCAAAGCATGTCAAACAAAATATTCAATAATGCATAAATGTAGTTGTAAAAATTCTTAATGACCAATTTTTAATACATGATTCATAATAACATCTGAAAGCTAAGAGTCGTTTCTCTGCCCTCTGCTGTTATGTTTCCTTTTTCTCCCAGGATGCTAACAAATAAAGCAATTCCCTTCTGGTATGGGAATCCTTGCTCTCCCTTCTGCTTTGATAATTGCATCACTCTTTCACTGTTTTGTTTGGGGATTTGGAAAATTATGACAAGTTTACTTAATTATTGTGCAGAAAATGATAAAGAATAAAATTTTCCCGGCACATAATTCATCACTGCACAAAAATTAATCACCGAAGTTGGAGAAAAAGATTTACTGTAGAATATAAGAATTGCATTTTATGAGTCTGCAGCAATTTATAAAAAGAATTCTTATAAAATTATCTCGATTTATGTTATGTGAGGACTTGTTGCTGTACACTTTATGTTTAGTGACTTTCTCCTTGTTTTTTTCTTTAGCAACCATATTTTTCCGAAATCAAAATATGACCCAAAAATGCACATTCATAAGATGTCTTCATCTTTAAAGACCTATCCCTTAATTCAACACGTTTATGAAAAAAGTAGAATGGCTAGTTGATGGCTAGTAACAAAAATGCAATTCTACTGTTATGTAGATATTATACAGTTGGGAATGTATATAGTTATCCATGGTTCTACTGTATATCTACATGTAACTGGGTAAGGAACAACTAAACAGCTACAAAAATCTGGAAGTCTGATCTTACATACTGTGGCATTTACACACTGTTGAAAAATACAGGGATCCCATGACTTGTTGTTGTAACACCATTAAAAATTTTTTAAAAAACCTCCCTTGGAGAACCCATGTTATAAAGGCGGATCTGCATCTTCATCAGATGCAAAAGAGTCACTATTTATATACTTAAAGGGAGTCAAACACCTCTACCAAGCATTACATTCTTCTGGCAACATGTGCTTTATAGAAAGGCATGTGTACAGGGCTTACATCAAACCTTTGTTATTTGTATCCATAAAGTCATAAAGAAGATATTACCAGTTTAAGTTGTATGCTATTGAGGCAGTTGATGTACCCAAGGTGTACCCAGTTGGTGTACCCAAGCTTCCTAAGGCGCATGTGCCTGCACTTGAGGATTTAAAGGGCCAGAGCACTGCTAATTAGTGCTGGCCGACCTCTCCCAGAATTCCCCACCGGATCTTCATGCTATTACTAATGAGAAAGCTGTTCCCTGTGCCTCGTGCTTGTGTTTTGATTTCCTGTTGTGACCCTGGACCTGTTCTTGACTTAGCTACTCCACTGCCAGCCCTGACCTCTTGCTCCGTCCCTGACCTCGCATCATAGCCGCCTGCCTTGACCATCTGCCTGTCCCCAACTAAGAGATTGCCTGCTGATTCTGTACCTCGACCCTGGTTGCCACTGCGGATAAGTTGCACCTGTGTAACGACCTGGTGGTACCATGCTGCAGCAAGACCAACCTGCTTTGCGGTGGGCTCTGGTGAAGACCGAGTGCCACTTAGATTCCGTTCCCCAGTGTCAGCTTGTGTCATTGCTACGCTGGTCCAGGGGGTTCACACTGCTTGCCTCAGCATATCCTAGGTGATATTGGACAACCATGAAGATGGTCCCTCCCTACACCAAAGTCTGGGCAAGTTACATTACAGACAAATAGCTAACGCAAAGAGGATGTTGCCAATCTGGGTCATAACAGAGATAGCTAATCAGGCACAAATCCACAGATGCTAAGAATAGTTAGGAACGAGAGCCAAATATTGGAAACCAGAAATATAGAACGAAACAGCAGTACAGATGATGGAGCTACCAAATAGCTCCTCTTTATACAGTGAAGAGGATTGCGCACACACATGGTATTTATCAGTATAACATGCTCCAGGTGAGAGAGGAACAGCGTTGCTAGTGTTAACCCTTACTGGTTCAGAGCAAACTTTTCAGAGAGAAAAGCATCAAACAGCAATCTTCCACTAGAGCACTGTTTGAACGGCCGTCTGAAATGAACCAGATGAAATTCAATGTCTTCTCAAACCAAACCCTGACACAGATCAAGCAACGTGGCACCCTGATCCTCCAAAATATTTATCCAATGCAATATCTGTCTGTCCTTCTGCTCCATTGTATCTGCACATTTTCCACCTATTTTAGGTTTGTGTTGGTTTCCTGTCTTTTCCACTGTGTGTATGCAGGGAGTTATCATGTCTGTTTAATGCATTAAGTCAGTCATGTTAAGGAATGCTGTATCAGAATATGTGAGAGAAACAAAGATTATATAATCTAAACATAATCTGGAGCACACAGGGCTTTGGTAACACCCCCAGAGCTTCTTATCTCTTTCCTCTTGAAGCCTTGAAGTCAAGACTTTGTGAGACTGATACAGATAACAACAAAATTTCAAGAGTGTGGATATAAGGTTGCATATGAAACATTTAGTTTTACAGAGTATACACATATTGCCAATAGCTTTATTACCCTTGTTTTTTACATCCAGAGATACTGGGGGCAAGAGTTGAGGAGTATCTAGCATATTAACTCACCAGAGTCATAATAAGCAGCGTCCCGGGTGGCGGCATGGGTAGCGCTAGGTTATTTATAGCTTCCGCACTGCAGCTAGGTGGTGATTTGCTCTTGTGTCAGGAAGAATGTGAGAGTACCTGCGCTTATAAACTCTGGAAAATGGAGGAAGGGCTGTGACAAAAGATACTCATAAATAAGAGTCACAACGTGTCATCAATAAAGACTTTTCTGAAGAGAGTCTTTACAATAATTACTGGGAGGGATGATAGATCACAACTATATAGGGTTATGAGAGAATGCACATATAGAGGAGCACTGCACATATATAAACTATGTACAATGGGGTAATTAGCTCTGAATATGAAGAGCACAGTAAGATTACAGACACAAGGTAGTTACATTGTTTTTCTCACCAAACTGGTTTAACATGATGCCAGGGCATTGATTGGTCAAGCCATCTGAGGAGTTAATCTAACTATTAAGATTTATCTCCAAGCTGGGTGTAAGCTGGGTGCCAACCCTGAACTCCTGTGCCGGCATCAAAGCAAAACCTTTATCGTACAATTATTTATGAGAACTGCAACTATATACATATTATCTTTATACACAGTCATACCGTCATTTTCAATTCTTTATCATTATGTAACATATATGTATAATTTCTTGATGTATTTTATTGGGTAGTTTATGAATATGTAAAAATTCTTCTTTGTTTCCCATGTAGAAAGAAAATCTATGTATACGGTCTTTAAAATTCCCATATGACTAAACAGACCAGACTTTAGGTTGAGAAATGTATTTATTCTTATACCTTGTAGCAAATCATCAGGAGAGAGAGTTTGTGCTGCTAGTGTATTTAGCTTTCACCACAAGCAAAGTATAAGAGTCATAAATGTTCTGTTATGTCATCACAGCTTGCTTTCAGTGCGTTAATCTGGAGCAAAAATAATAACTGTTTATAACTGTACCCATGCTTTCAGTAATTAATGAGCTTATTAATATACTTTGGCAATGGTCAACTATCAGAAAAATAAAGGAGATCTACCAAGCTTAAAGAGGTTTTCCTTTAAAACAACTTAAGCCCTATCCACAGGCTAGTGCCCCCTCCCGGCCACCTTTGTTTTCTTGTAAAGTCTTGGACAACCCCTTTAATGTGCAAGAAGTAAACTAGTGTTTAATATGTTCTTTGCACCTCAGTCAGTGTCGTACTGGGGTATACAGAAACTGCCATAGAAATCGATTCCTACCCCAACTTTTATACAATGGCAATGGCTTTTTCTCCTACACTACCAATGATCCCTAGCTATAATATGTCCACTTCATTCCATTAACTCAACCCCAAATCACGTTTATGACATCCCCCACCTTAATACTACCTTGCTTTTGGATAGAAGACTTGTATTACTGGAATACTGGAAATCGCACTATAAATATTAAGACTAGTCACACTAGAAGGTCGGTAAATGACTATAGTGCTGATTAGACAAAGGTAGATCTCCATCAAGTTCACAGCTTCTAGAAATCCTGTGTCAATTTCCTACAAGGGGTTTGCCCATGAAAGAAAGTTGGCAAATTTGAGCCACTATCATTCATTGATGGTTATTGTCCCTGAGTGTGGGCAGGGACTTTCTAAGAAGACACTTCATGATTCCTCTAGTGCTGTGAGATGCTGTCTGCTGACAATGTGCTTAGATTATCAGGGTACAGGTTTATATACACTTTTATTTAGCTTCTAAAACATTCCACTAGTATCTGACAGAGAGAAAAAGAGAGATGAGACAAATCAGAGATGAGAGATGATGACATCCCTGAGATGCATATAGCACACAATGAGACAGTTCAGCTCTGCTACATTTGAGCATTAACAAACACAGAGTGCACCCCTGGATAAATACCTTATCTTGCCTGTAGCTTGTAGAGCAAGACACTTGTAGTATTGAATTCTCTGGATAACACCTATGTGCCACACTCCTAAATGAGAAATAATCCCTCTGACAACCCACCTGACCATCCTTCCACACATATCACAAAATACACAATGGGGCAAATTTACTTACCCGGTCCTGTCGCGATCCCCAATCCGGATGGTCCGATGAAGATGAAGCTTGTGCGCCCAAGTTCCTGCATCCTTCTCTTCCCCGGAGTTCACCTTCTTCTTCCCGGTGCTTGTAAGTGCGTGCCTTGTGGCACAATTTGAAATGTTAAATCCCGGGAGTAGTCCAAATCCGTTGGGTTGTCCTATGCCCCCGTGCATGCCAGCGCCAATATATAATGCGACGCAAAATGGAAATCGTTGGGTAACCCGACAAAAATGTGCTCCATGGACCCTCAGTAAATTATCCCCTATGACATTTCATTATAATAAAGATCACACTATATACTATACTAAACACTGAATTAATTTTAAGGTACACAGTCTTTCTCAAGTAATTTTATGTTAAACATAGCTCCCCTTAAATGTAAATATATTGTATAGATATACACACACAACTTCCGGATAAGGCACAACAATAAATCAAAGCTCTAAATGGTTATAAGAACCCTATCACTAGCCCCAGTGAAACAGAACCTTATCAACCAAATTAAGCTGCCACCAGTAGATTATTGTTCTTGACAACATACCTTATATCACGTTGAAAGTTGATAAGCCAGGATTCCCAAAATTAAACTTTTTTTTCCAAAAATGGTTAGAATTGAGGATAGAAAAAAAATGTGGTCTGTACTATAATTTTACCATTTTTTTTATTCATCTTCCTTCCATGCCAGCTACTGTTTGTGGAGATGGAGGGGTGGATTGATGTTTGGTGGTGATTTTATTTTTAAATATCTAATAACATTTTTTTAAAAAAAACGATGCTGTAAAAAGTACAAATTGTTTTTCTGCAAACAAACTATTATAAGTCTCTGTAAATTGAAAATTGAAAATGTTGTGGCTTTTGTAAAGTTTTTTAAAATGGAAATGCAATTATGGAAAAAGGCTGTGGCGTTAAACGGTTAAGTTACAGTTATGTTATATCACTGTTCTTTTTCTGTATGCCTATATTATCCCGTTTATATTTTTAAAAAGAAAACTTTGCAAATTCTAAATACATATGTAGGTTTGGAGAAATTTGTAACTGATGCAAAAAAATATTAATATTGATTGCAGAGAACAAGTGGCTTTCTAGGACAATGTTCAGTTCATCTACTGAAATGTTTTACATGTTTCTTCTTACATTTTCAAAATAATAATTTAATTATTTAGTAGCCTAAACTTCATTCACTCCCCCAGGTTCTTCTTCAGAAGCTCAGGGCTTTTATAGATCTTGCTGAAATGGAAATGTTCAATTTAAAGCTTGTAACAAGAGAAATGAAATAAAGCACAAATCATGTGTCAAGGATCTGGCAGATCTGGAGAAAAATGCACATACATTTTGTTATAAATTTCTATCTTCAAGTTTTTAACGCCTTGAAATTCAAATGAATGCATGGTACAGAAGGTACAGAAAACATCAATTTTCCCAAAGTCACATCCACCTCCCATTTGCTGAAATTTCTTTATATATAATAAGTCAATTTGGTAAAATGTAGACAAGGCTATATATTACTTACAATTCTTTTCTGAAGTTGGAGAGTCATTCATTCATCACATTTACCAGGTTTCTTATTTCTTTCTAACTTTAATATGGCCCTGACTTAAAATATTTTGTTGTCCTTATACTGTATGGTAGCACTGAAACAGAATATCGCCATTCTTGCTTGCTGAGGTCAACCCAGATTTCCCTCTCACATGGGGAATTCATTAAGAATGGGGTTTTTAACCTCATGTTCTCCCTGCCATGGCTCAGGAACCCATATCTATACAGAGGCTCGAGCTTCTTAGTAAATACAGGTGCAAGTTCTGCCATTTCGGACATGTTCACCACATCTCAATGGATGGAGTTTTTGACTATAGTCTCCGTAGTCTCTCACTATGGTAAATCTGGGGGGTCGGGTGCCTCTCGGCTTCCTCATCTTTTATGCATTTATACACTTCCCCACTTCTTATTCTAGCCTGTTCTCGGCCATCATTCTAACAGACCGTTGATGTCATTGGCTCATCTTTTATGTGACGTCACAGGCTGTCTGGAAAATTTATGGCTGAGACCAGGCTATAAAGAGGAGTGGGGGCATGCATAAATTAAAAGCCCTCCAAGCTAAGAGGTGTTAAAGTGATGTAGCCAGGAACACCTCCGGCTTATTTGTTACATAATTTTATGAAGTCGTTTTTGCAACATTTGTGCAGTTCATGGAGATAATAAAAACAGTGCCATCTCCCTGGAACAGATGACGAGCATGTAAGTTAGGACAGTCCACCATAAGTAAATCTGACGGTACATGTCATTTAAGGTAAAATACTTGCTATACAAATTGGAAAAAAAAAATAGATTAAATGAGCCATAAATGGACTATCAACAGACCAAACTTAAATAAATGCACCACTTTTGGTGCACCTTTAATATATAGGGCATGTGACACAATTCTTTCAGATTTTGCATGTTAAATGTGGCACATGGTGCAATTGAGCAGCGGAACACCCCCTAATTTGTGTTGCGTGCTACACAAATGTGGCACATACACTTCTTAAATACAAGTGCAAGGAGTTTGCACTAAAAAAATGTGCAAAGTCCGACAGAAAACTGGCCCCAATATACTTCATACTTTGGTGAATCTATTGCTTTCATTCAGCACTTCATCCGCTGGAGCCTTATGTCATTTCTCCATTACAAAAAAGACGCTTGCCAAAAATAAGAGGTGTAGTTCTGGAATAACATTCACACATACGGACATATCAGGAGGTTCAGGAAAGCGGACATTACAGTATGAACATATGGTAAAACTTACTCCATTAATAAATGATTAGATTATTAGAGTCATAACAAAACCCTTCAGTTCAAATGGAATAAACTTAGGAAACATCCCAAAATATCCCCCTCTTGTATTCCTCTTGTAGTGAAATAATATTTTTAAATTCCCTAATTCCTTCAAATATTAATAAACAAACATGTCCTTAGAAATTAATACAAGCTTCATAGCTTCTATGCAAACTGCCAAAACATGGAAACATATAGACATGGCTTTTCACTAGATGCTGAGAAATAAAGGTCTCTTGCCAGCAAATCCATCTGCTTCTCCTGACCCTGACATGACATCTGCCGAAATAGAAATAAATATACAAAAGGAAAACACTGTAAAAGTGATGGGTCTAAAAATTCTGCTATGGAATAATAGTCAGGATTTATCTGTTTTTCCTTTACATGATGATAAAATACTGCTGTTGCTGCTACTACTATTATTCCTACTACTACTAGTACTACTACTGCTACTATTAATAATAACAACAACAACAACAACAACAACAACATTATTATTATTAGATAATATTAGATAATATATATAAAATATGTATAAATGATTACTTATTAATTAATACTGCTGTTGCTGCTACTACAATAATTCCTACAACTACTAATACTACTACTACTGCTATTACAACTACTACAAATAATAATAACAATATAATATAAAATTATCATTATTATTAACATCACTATTAATAATGATGTGGACACTACTACTACTACTTACAATTCTGTCCACAACCTGTCCTCTCCAAATATTTCTGAACTAATCAGCCAATACCGTTCCTTATGTGTTCACTGTTCCTCACAGGACCTTCTGCTTCACTCTACTACCATCTGCTCATCTCACAACCATCCCCAGAATTGTTCCCCACCTATCAAACCTTCTAACGTAACCTGAGAACTCATCTGTTTAGGATTGTCTACAACATGCAATAGCCCCACTGCCCTGGGCCCTCTTTACTGTTTCCAGATCTCTGTGATTTTTGTATTTTTTACTTGCATTTGTTCTTGTCTTAATGTAATGTATGACTGCACAACACAATGGAATTAATGGTAGTGTATAGATACCACTAATAATTAATAGTACCACGGTTGTTGTTAGTGACTAAGTATTTTGTTAATATGTAGCCTCTAGTTTCTAGTTTTCTTATTATTCTTTTTAATTTAGTAACAATTATCCAGAAATAGTCTCTTCGTAATAAATATACCTTTTTATGTTTATATATAGTTGTAACCATAACTTGTTGCTCAAGAAGGATGGATAGTAATCCCGCAGGTCATGTGATCACTGGTTTCTTAGGTTACTGAGGACTGTCCACCATATAGCATAAAGGGAGTCTATTTAAATGTTTGGTGTATTCCACATCATTATCATTTGTCAGTATTAAATGTCAGTCTTGAGTTGTGCTGGGTTTTTTCTCTTTTTTTTGCAATGCTACTACTACTATGACTAATAATAATAACAACATCAACAATAATAATAACAATATTAATAATAAATAACAATAATAAATAATATTATTTAAAGTAAATCTACCACCGGGATCAAGTATGGTAGACCAAGCACTCTTACGTGCTGCTATGTGCCCCTTCAGGCAGGATACACGCTTCTTTTAGCCGCTTATGCCCTGGTTTTTACAAAAAAAAAGGATTTCAAAATTATTCAAATGAGCCTGAGGGGCTACAGGCTCCCCAATTGTCAATTGAGCTTGGAGCCTCTAAGGTTCATTTGCATGATTTTAAAAGTTTTTTAAAATCTGAAATAAGGGCATAAGAAGCTAAAAGAAGAGCAGATCCTGCCAGAGGGGGCACACACCAGCATTTAAGTGTGCTTGGTTAACAATCCTTCATTCTGATTGTAGGTTTACTTTAAAGGAAATTTACCATCTGGAATATAGATTATAAACCAAATACACTTACATGCTGGTGGGTGCCCCCTTTATCTTCGTCTGCTCTTCTTTTAATTTCCTGTGTCCTAGATTTTCAAGAAAATATGCTTTACAAATATGCAAATGAGCCTGAGGGGCTCCAGGCTCCATTAACTTTTATGGAATATGGAGCCCCTCAGGCTCATTTTGAAGCCTTTTTTCATAAAAACTAAGGTATAAAAAGTTTAAAGAAGAGCAGATCCTGAGAAAGTGGGCACACACCAGCTTGCAATTGTACTTGGTTTATAATCTATAATCCGTATGGTAGATGTCCTTTAAGATCAATAAAATTCAAACCACAAACTGCCCAACATGGTCAGATTTTTGACACTCATCACAATTGAGATTTTTCATCAACAACAATGGGTCATCCAGATGATGTTATTGCTGCCATGGGGATTGACAACAAGATTGCATATTGTGATTTGTAGCATACATTTGTAGCTGTGTGTTAGTGATATATTATATAATATAATATAGTGATAATATATATATATAGTTAATATATATGTTAAAATACTAAAGTGTGTGTCTACATTTAGCGTCGTTAAAAGCCAGTTTACAAGTAGCATCGCTATATTTTGTAAAAGGCATGAAATTCACCATAGTTACTTTCATGGGCATGAAATGCATTAGTCTGCATTTTTTGCATTTTAATTGCTGGATAGTTCATCTAAGTGAAATTAATTGGATTTGTACGCCGTTAAATGCTGGTTCTCCCACTTCTTCAGCAGATTAAAGAGATTCTGGTAAAGCAGTAGGGATTCCCTACAGTGATATCATTATAGTAAAGGTGATGTAAGCCAACCAGATGTCATCTCCCAAGCTTATTAGGGTTAATGAGAATGGCTTCACATATGTCTAATGAAAAATACTGGTTATACTATAGATATGAACGCTGATGAAAAATGATTCCGGTTTACTATTTTACCCCAAAAAGCACGTATATCTATAAAGTTCAGTTTCTTATTTGGTTATTCAGGTAATGAGGCTGGTGTATTAGGATTGGTGCTAAGATGCCAGGTTGCACTATAACTACTATAGTTTTGCCATTGATTGTAGGAGTGCAGGAAATGTCTTACTCCAAAAATGCAATGCCGTCCACCATTAGCAAATTATGACTGTTCTACACTACTTTTCTTCCAACTTTCAGTTTTTTTCTTACTTTGGTTACAATCTTGGATGAAATACTTTTTTGAATAGACTAAGAATTTTAATAAACGAAATCATGAAAATGGCGCATTTTGAAAGGGGAAAGTTGGCTTAAAAATGGATGACAGTGAAAAAGTTAACATGCATGCTGACAGGACTCAAAACTCTCAAGTCAATAAATCTGCCCTTTTTGTGTTGTGTTCTATGACCTGAAGCGGAAAACAGCTATGCTATATATAAGAAAAATGAGATTAATAACTATAATAACACTCATTCAACAGATAACCTAGAATAAGTAAACAGACTCATATTTGTAATGTCAAACATCAAGAACTAAGTGCATAACTGGATCTTTATCTGGTGTCTGGAGGGACTGCACCACATACTATGCAGCATGTCATTTTTGTAATTGTACAGTATATTATATATATATGTGTATCCTTCGAAGATTAACAGAAAGAAAAAAAGGACTATCCAAGAACCATATTTAACCCCTTACCACCGACTCTAGTTTTCAGCTCAATGACCAGACTCGATTCTTCAAATCTGCCCCATGTCACGATAATTGGTTAAACTTCAGAACACTTTAACATATCCAGGTGATTTTGAGAATTTTTCTTGTGACACATGTACTTCATGTTAGCTGTAAAATTTAGTGATAAATTTTGCGGTTCGGTCTGAAAAAAGTGAAATTTGGCAAAAGTTGTAAGAATTCTCATTTTCAAGTTTTGAAATGTTTGGGCTTTCCAGCACGAAAGTTAAAACTACCCAAAAGATTGATAATTAACATTTATAGGAATGCATTCTTATGTTGAGATGATATTTTATGCATCCTGTCATTTTTCTAGGATGTTATGAGGTGCAGAACTTTAGGTGCGATTTTTCTAATTTTCATTCAAATCCCTAAACTCACTTTTGAGGGACAACTCAGCTTCCAAGTGGCTTTGAAAGGCCTAAATATAGTTAAAACAATAAGTCACCACCCTTTAGAAATCACCCCTCAACGTATGTAAAACACTTCTATTGAGTCTATCAACCCTTTAAGTGTTTCCATGGGTTAAAACAATATGGACCCTGCGATTTAGAAACTTTAAATTTTTTGGAAAATAAATTCATTTAGGCCAAAACTGACAGTTTCATAATATATTTATGATGAACCACACTGCACGTTGATGCCAATATTCCTGAGTGTACTGATACCCCTATGTGGTGGAAACTGCTTATGGGCGCACGGCCGGGTACAGAATGAAAGCAGCGCCATTCACAGCATACAGTATTTGTATTGTCACAATGTACAAGCTATAAATTTTAATTTTTTTAGTAATGTGAATATATGAGGGCTTATTATTTTGGGATGAGATATACATAATATATTATCTAATATATATATATATATATATATATAGGTAATTATTTTGTGGGGTCTAAGCTTATTTGTGAGATTTTATTAACTATTTAAGGGGGCCACACAACAAAATCATCAATTTTATTTTGGATTTTTAGCACTCCCCCCCCCTCACCGTAACGTAAAAATAATATTTTATATTTATTCTCTGGTTCACTACGATTGCGGTGATACCTCATTTATATGGTGTTTTTTTATCTTTGCTCAATTTTACTGAGCAAAACCAATATTGGAGAAAATCACATGTTTTTACTATTGACAAATTTTTCAGGGCCATAACTTCTGATTTTCTGTTGTCAGATCTGGTTGAGTGCTTATTTTTTGCGTAAGAGAGTTTTTCTTTTTCAGTTGTATCAATCATCAGGGAACGTACTTTTGATCCTTTTTTTGAACATTTTTTGTGATGGTGTTTGATAAAAATTGTATATTACTGGAAGTTTTTCATGTTTTTTTTTACGTCGTTCACCGAGCGGGTTCAATATTGATTTAGATTTATTGCACAGATTAATACGGATGCGTGATACCAATTATGTACGTTTTTTGTGTTTTATATACTTTATGTGTAACTGGGGAGATTATGGGACTTTTATTTCAATTATTTATTTAATTATAATTATAAAATGACTTAATCTTTTCTTTTTTTAACTTTTCTACAATTTCCACCTTTTGGCTTGAGCAAACTTTCATCGAATCGCTGAGCATGCTCAGTTACTTACAGCCGGGTCCTGCCAGGAAGCGGGACCCGGCCGGGACAGAAGCCGGCATCCTCTGGTCACTCGCCGGAACCTGAAGCTGCGACAGGAGGGATCGGATCCCCCGGTAAGCACACTGGGGGGGGTCCGATCCATGGTGGGGACACTTACACGCCTTTGTCATGCTTGACCGCGACGTGTAAGGGGTTAAACACCCGGGATAAGAGTTTTTCTGATCCCAGGTGTTAGTGCCGGGTCTGGGCTGTGATATCACAGCCCAACACTGGCACAAACTAAATCCGATGTCCCGAAATCTTCTTCTGAGGTGCCGCCATAGAAAAGCGTTGTGTCAGAAGAAGTACCCTTAATGACCGCCGTAAAAAGCTGAGAGGGCGGTCATTAAGGGGTTAAAATATAAAATCTTCCAAGGGGTTGTTCGATACAATAACAACAAATAACACTGTATTCAAAGTTCTCTGCTTTTCTGATGTGGCAGTGGTCACCCCTGCTCCCAGCAAGTGGCAGTAGTGGTTCCCAGTAATTTACTGAAGTGGTTACATGTCTGGTATATAGTCTCCATAGAAAGAAGAAGAGATCGACAGAAAACATGGCAGTTAGAACTGGGTGACTATGGATCACAGGGATGTTTCAAGGATACTGTATTTTTTGCTAAAGATAACTTGATGCTGGTACAGCAGATGTTGTGAGAATCTTGTCTACAAGACAAAGTCAACTGGATAGTAATATTATAGTATTATAATGAAATTATTATAATGTAGTTATAGTCATTGTGCTGGGCTGCCATGTCCCAATTATTTTCTAAAGAGAACTCTTAGTTTTTGTTTATAGAGTATTTAGTGGCACAGTATGAAACGTTATTCCTACACAGTTACATACCTGGTGTTCCATTAATATTTTAATATTTTTTTCTATCAGAAAGTTTTACAAACATTTGAAATATTGGGGCAGGAGATTCACATCTATGAGCATGTGCATCTCTCTCCTTTTAGAGTTTAGCATCCATTTTAGGCCCCTTTCACATGATGGTATATCATAGGCTGTCATGTAAGTTCATTGCGCGTGGTGCGGTACAGTAAGCACACACGTGTGTCACCATACCGCAGTGTCGCCAGAAAAGAGAGAGCATACTCTATCTTTTGTCATACTTAGGGCCTGGCAGCATGGCTCCCTATAGAGAGGGAAGGGGTGAGGAGCTCTCACCCCTCCACCTCTCCAATTGAAAGTATGCTACACCCGGTTAGTGGTGTAGCCTACGTTTATGTAAAAGCAGCCTTACAATAGTCTACAGACTTACCAAAAGAGCTAAGCTTTGCTTACATATGTTTAGAAAGCAATATTTAAAGCAAGAATTAAAGCTCTTGCTTAAGTCCATGTATAAAAGGAATTTACTAAATAAATTCTATTTCTATGAAGGGCTTCTTCTCACGCCAACATATTAGAAAGCAATTTACCATTTTTTATGCTTTATGAGAATTGGAGAGGACCTAAAAAATAAGAGATGCTTTTGCCATCACTCGTTTTTAATATATATTTTATATATATATGGTCCTATTTTTCCCCGCTGAGCCGCCATGCCATTATCACAATGATGAAGCAGCAGGTCTTCCTGGGTTCCCCAAGGGAACAATGATACTTCTAGAAGCTGCAGAAAGTGGAACTAGTGACATGAAATTATATGATTTCATTTTAATAAGTCTGGAATACTGTTTCCTCTGTCAATGCTGTACAATAAAGCCCCTTAATGAGTGCAGTAAAAAGGGTTGTTGAAGTTCATTAAGGGGTTAATACCTGGGTGTTTAACATTGTCTCCAATAAAAACTTAATTAATAAGCAATATATATTTTTTTAATTTTACACTATAATTTCTCCCAATTTGGATTGTAATACCCTGGGCCTGATGTATGTGGTTAACTCTGTATTATAAGTCTTGTATTACTAGATAGTAGTACATTGCAGGATTTTCTCATGACATACTAAGAGATTGATAATGTTCATGTCTGATCGGCCTTGACTAAAAGCAACAAAATTAATGAAAAAGTTATACAGGTGGTCCCCGACTCTGCCCACTGTGACCTCTTTGGATGGTTTCCTTTAATCGCTTTTTTTAATCCCATATATATATATATATATATATATATATATTTTTTTTTTTTTTTTTTATATATATATAAAATAAATTTGTTCCAACTTATATAAGAATTCAAGTTAAGAACAAACCTAAAGAACCTATCTTGTACACAATTGGGAACTGCCTGCACATCCAAAATAAATAAAACATTTTGTGCATGTTATAATTAAAGGAAGTCTGTCCAATACAACATTACAACACCTCCTTTGTGAGAACTAGAAATGCTAAAAGTTAAATTAAGAGTTTCATTATGTGGGAGTACAAAGGTAGTGTTTTTCATAATTCTGAGCCATCAGTGGAGTAATGTTATTAAAGAAATCTACCATCAAAATCAAGCATGAAAAAAACGGGGGCACCTACTCCTAGATCCAGGCACTATAACTGTGGTAATCCTCTTCTATTTGCTATCCATGGCTTCCTTCTTTCAAACACAAACTTTTACATTTAAGCCAATGATCTAGATGGGCTCTGGTGGCTTTATCAAAGCCCCTCCATGCTGAAGCTGTCACACTTTACAGAGCACTACCCCCTTCCACTGTGTGAGATTACAGCAGGCAAAGGGAGAGGGGATGTGCCGAGGGAGCAGGGCGGAGCTTATGAATCTACAGCATGATGGGGCTCATGGCCCTCTCAGAGCTGTTCTGACTCTTTAGCATATTTTTAAAAGTTTATTTTTGCAGGAAGGAGAAATATAAGAAGATTACCACTGTCACAGTTTCCCTGGTGTATCATGCTAAAATTTCATAGATGCCTTGAAAGGAGATGGTGGCTATTTAATATCCATTCACCTCTCTCAGAACTCATTTTTAACTTTAGAGAACATTTGGGACATGGGACTCTTAATGTCCGGACCCCATCAGACCTTGAAGCTGTGAACCATCCAATAGAAGCTAAATATGTTGCATTGCTTCCTGGCTGAATCTCAAACCCGAGGAATGTTTCTTCGGTTTACAGCAGATAACTTTGCTTTATCTTTTCACCAATAGCTTACAGACTAAGTGGATGTTGAATCTCAAATAAACAATTAAAAAACGAGTAAATAGCTGATATCATCGACCCAGTTCAATATGTTCCAGCGATTTGTTCATTCATAATTAATTCTTTATGATATAGCTTCTCCTCTCCACATTTTGTGATTTTTATAGGTATTGCACTAACCTTAATTTGTTAAACCGGATCGGAAAAAGTGTCCTGTTTGTTGAATGTCCAATAAATGAAGGCTGTTATGTTTTATCATCTTTATCATTAAAATCTGTAGCTTGTCAAGGTGCCAATGTGTTAGCCTTGAAATTACTTGTATTATATGCTTTGTGTAATAGTTTCCTGAGTTCCAGTGGTATTCTTTCTAAGATCAATTCCCTTGCCAGAATCTGAAATATTCATCTTTTCTACTAAGGAGAAAGACAGCCACAATGTATTTAGTTAATGATTTCCCATTGGAGTTGAACCTAGAAGCTGCTTATTATAAACCCGATGGATTATTTATTTCTCTATATGTCATTTACTGCTTCCTGCGAGTATTTATCAGTGCTAGCAGAGCGCTACAATGGATGTTCTCCGAAAACTTGATTGAGACTGATTTTCAATGTAGAAAAAATTGTGCAAATAATATGTCCTACCATATCCTTTGCTAATAAGATATCCATGAATACTATTTGATAAAATGAAACTTCCGGATGTTATATTTTCCAATTTTTCTGACTATGGTGGTAAAAGTTGTCATATCCATGTTCTTTAAATACATAAGCATGAATTGTAGAATTCAGAATGTTGAAATTGAAGTCTATTTTATCTATTATTTTGTTCTGGGAGGAAGATGACTTTGAATATGATATAATATATAAAATAATAAAGTATGAGTAAAGATAAAAAAAGAAATATAATGTGAAAGAAAGATCAGCCAAAATATATGATTTGACAGTTTATAACACCTTTGCATAGTCAATCAGTCTTAAAGTGTCTGTAGAAAAGGATATAAAGGTTTCTAGCTTAAAAACACATTGGCCCACAATTATCAAAAACAGTCTGTAATATGTGCTGTTTGCCCGTGTATTGTGCCAGGTTCGGGATTTTTGGCACAGGTTCTGCATGAATATGGCGCCCCCTGCACTGCTCTGACAGTGAGCACCACTTTTTTTGGTACACCTTTAAAATGGGGAGTGCAAAACACTTCTGTCAGACTTTGCATGTTGAATGGGGAGCACAGTCCCACTGTGTACTGGAAAAAAAATTAACAAAATTTGGTCTTGTGTGCCATATATGTGTCTCGGACACTTCTTATATACATCTGCAAGCAGTTTTCACTGAAAAGAACACGTAAAGTCTTGCACAAGCACCTTAGTAAATGTGGGCCACATTTACTAAGTGCATTTCAAAAACTTGACCGATCCTGATTTTTAGCGGGTCCACTCATCACTATTGAGTTTTTATTATCATTTAGGAAAATTCCTTATTTGCCCGAAAACAGGGCCTGGCCTCCAGAAAAAGGAGCATGGCCTTGCCCAGGTGCCAGAAAATTTAGTCTAAGCATCAGTAAATTCAGATGTAAACTAGACCACCTAATAGTTAGTCTGAAGTAAGACTCCACAATTCTAAACTACTCCATCATGTTTTATGTGGTGCAGATTAAGACTGTGGAGTTTGTCTCTGAACTGGTCCATTCAACAACATTGGGGCACATTTACTAACACCAGTGCAGTGTGTACTATGTGCAGTTTGCCTATGTAAAGTGCAGAGGGTGCCAGATTTAGGATTCCTGGCACACTTTCTTCATGAATCTGGTGCTCCCTACACTGCCCTGACAAAGTGCACCACCTTTTTTTTGTCGCACTTTTAACATGGGGCATGTGACACAATTCTGTTGGAATTTGCATGTTAAATCTAGCATGGTCCATCTGAGCACCGGAAAGCCCATAATTTGTGTCGTATGATGACTAGTGTAGTCACGCCACAAAAAGGTTCATTTTGACACAAATATGGTGCAGGTACTTATCAAATTCTTATGCAAGCAGTTTGCTCTAGAAAGAACATACAACGTCTGCCAGAAAACTGGCGCACGGCCCTTATTTAATGTGCCCCATAGTTTCTAATGTGCCCCAAGTTTCTAAGATGTATGTCTGCAAAAAACCAACAGTCAACGGGTCACCCACACGTCATCGACTTTTGCAGATCCACAAAAAAATAAATAACGTGAAAGGCTGGCGAATTATGGAGTGTCACATGATTGTGTTTCCTGCAAACTGATCCACAAATACGGACACAGTTGACATCAGTGCTGCATCAGTATTTTTTCTCAGCCCCATGGACTTTTATGGGAGAGCAGAGCTGCAAACACGGCCATGAATAGAACATAGATTGTAGATAACATAACTGTGTTTATGAATTACATGGAGACATGAGCCAGCCAAAAAACAGCTAAAAACACACACAATTTTTTATTTTTGTGAACATGAGGGGTAAAAAAAGTGGAATCCCTTCTACTTAAAAGCACCATAGTGTTACAAACAAGATTTATCCTGTGTTGAAGATGCTGCTATATATTTTCTGGAGTCAAAAGGATTTTCCAATTTCACACATTTCACATTTAGGAGGGCAGCAGACTGTTCATTGTTCACGCTGGTCCATATAATTGTCTTCTTAGTAGTAGGGCTCACTGACGTAGTTCATTAGGGATTAAAATTTAACTTTTATTGGTATAAAAAGTATAAAAATTCCCCCCAAAATAAGAAAATTAAAACGTAAATAGGTGGTACAGGCTGGATGTAATCCCGTACTCTCCAGACTTTATGTGGATTTCTATTGCAGATTCACCAGCAGTCTATTTAGTATGCAGACCCTAGATAGCAATCCACATTTAGTATGGGCAGGGTCATTTAACCATCCAGTCAACAACATTCATGCTTCTCTAGATTTGGTTATTTTGACCCATGTGTCAGTATAGGACTCCCATAGAACAACCATGCATGTGCTGATATCAAGTCTTTTCTATCACATCCACACACTCAAAAATCCCCTATCATATTGGTGACAGGTTCTTGCCCTACTCTGCTACTGAACGTATAACCACATTCTTTCTCTACCTCTCTCCCAATTTTAATATTTTGTATACCAATAAAAGTTACATTTTAATCCCTAATGAACTACGTCAGTGAGTCCTCTAAGAAAAAAGGTGTAGTTGGGATAGAGTATCAGTTACGCTCTTCAGTGAATACATCTTCTTAGTAGTAGATATGATAAGTAGTGCCGTGCTATTCCATGCAGGTGAGTTGAACATGTTGAAGGTTTGGAGCCGAGGATAAAAGTAGTTGAGTAACAACCATGAGGAGTTGATGTGGGGCAGAACATTTAGTAAGGAACTGGTGAAACCCTACAATATGTGTACAAGAAGGGTAAATGGAAGGCGGTGACAGTATTTCTATCCATGTGAAATGCCTCTTTCATTTTGGAGATCCGAATTGTACTTTTTAGTTTTCATTTTTACAAGTATATACTGTAGGTATATTATTTACCGTAAAACAGAAGCATAAAGTCACAGAAAGTTCCAATTTATTCCTGACTGTAAAAGTATAGTCCTTTCCACACTACTTGGACCTTCTTTCACCTCTGGTTGTAAACTAAATAGCTTTGCCTCTTTATCCTTAAAGAGTATATAAAATGTATACTATATGATTTTAGATTTGTGAATGCCTATGAATTGTGGAATCCTTTAAAATATAATACATTTTTGGTCTCTGTTTTATGAAGGGTAATTTAAACTGTAAAGGTAATAAAAACTCAGTATTCATGGACCAATGCACAAGCTATAAAGTGAGATCATGGAATGATATAGAACCCATGCATGAATGGCTTATCAATTCTTATGGAAAATATCTCTGCATAGTTAAATTCAATTTGCCTTAATTTAATTCTGGACAATGTGCTACGTTGTTTTTAATTGAATATCGTTCAGCTCGACATAAGTAGTATAAATACGCAAATGCAATCTACTGTGTGCCAGTAAAGTAATCGAAAAATATAACAGGATAATATACTGGTATAGAGGGACCAATGCTATTTTACATACCCCGGACTTAAAACTATTTGAAAAAACAAACAAACAATTCTTTAAGAAATATTTTACAAAATTGGAAATATAAAAGAAAAAGCAACTTTGAAAAAATATATTACCTTTCATAAGTGGCAATGGCGGTCCGGTGGCGGTATGGAGCCACACATGTGTGGGACAGATCCCCGCTGCACACCACAAAAAGATAGAGCCTGCTCTATCTTTCAGTGAGTGTGCGGCCGCGCGCCGGTGTTTCCTATGGAGGGAGGAGGGGTCACCTCCTCCTCACCTCCAGCATATGGCGGTATGCCCGCAAGGTGGGCATACCGCCTGTGAAAGAACCCTAAGGCTTGTTAATGCCGATTTGTCAACAGTTTTTAAAACCATTTATTATCACCTTTCAAATGGAAAACTAGCAGTGTTTTTTTCGACACTCGACTTTTGGGGCAAAATTTTGGCACCGTTTGTGAATCCACCAATTTTTTTTCGCTTTTATTTTGCGGACACTTTTTTGGCGCTTTTTATGGCACAAAAGTAGCCCAGATAAACCTGGCCTAGAGATTAATCCCTTATACAATCTTACATCCCAATGACAAATCTAGAATGGTTCTAGCACCATCTGGCACCAAAAATAATAAATGCCCCTCTTTGCTGCCGCATATTTTAGACCAAAAAGTGGGCCTTTCTTCTTTTTGAATTAGTAACTTCTACCCTGTGATCCTGCAGCAATGTGAAGAAGATTTACCAATTCTTCTCAGCCAAAAAGACCTCAGAAAATTATACATATTTGTATTCTAACACATTTATACACTCTTACACCCATTTGTGCACAAATTGGTGCAGAAATTGATTATTAGAAGTGGATGACATCAGCTGAAGACAGATGGGAACGAGGGAGTTGCCGGAGATATGGACTGAGTCCCACAGTAACCTCGTCAAATAAAACAATTTTACTTAAAGAGGAACTTTCAACAACTTCAACAATTCAGGGGCGCTTTGAATTTTGTTTCTAGACCACTATGGTTGCAGAGATATCAGTCCCATTTTCCCAGTATCTGACCATTCTAATCTGTGATCTGTCAGAGAGGCGGAGCCGTGGCTGGAGCTGGAGGTGTGTTTCATGCTAATCTTCTCTCATACTGTCCGATCAGCAAAAGGCAATGCTGGAAAGGCTACTACAAACAGCAGTGAGCTGTGATAACCCTATGCTCATCTAAATACAGAGTTTACACACATTCCGCTAATATTATGTTGACATTGCGTTAACACCGCATTTACACAAACACAATGGGGCACATTTACTAAGGGTCCGCGGACCGCATTTTCGCTGGGTTTCCAGACTATTTTCGTTTTACGCAGAATTTAACAGGGGTTTTTGCCGCACGTGATCAGATTTTGATGCAATTCAAATTGTGTAGCAAGACATGCACTCACATACACTGGGAAGAAGAAGGTAAACTCCGGCAAACCTCAGTAGGGAAGCGACACATGCAGGATCTCAGGCCCACGATCTTGTTGAATTGCAGCAGACTTCATCCTCATCGGACAACACACCTCGGGGATTGCACAGGGGCCGGGTAAGTATGTGCCCCAATGTTATGGAATTGCAATGTAAATGCAATGTTCATGCAATGTGAAAGCAAACACATTGGGGCACAATTACTTACCCGGCCGACGGAGTTCACCCTAAGTGCATTGTCCAATGACAATGCACTGTGCCGGGATTCACAAAGAATGTGCGCCCGATTCCAACACAATTTGAATATTAAATCCCGCACTCAGTCCGAATCCGTCGGTTCGTCTGACGGCCCCCCCCCCCCGATTTATGTCGCATGAAAGCCGGTGCCACTGAGCCAAAATCCGATCCCGTGCAACACAATCCCCTTCTAAATAGCTGTCACAGCGGCGCAAATCCCGGAAATTTTCAAAATCCAACAAAAGTGCGTTTCGCGGACCCTTGAAAGAAAATGTTATGTTACCACAATTGCAATATAACTGTAGCATTGTAGCAATGTAAACATAAAACTTGATGTAAAAGTATGTACATGGCGTTTTGGTGGAATAGTTTACATACAGTACTTGCGCATTCACCTTGTTTATGTTTATGTGGTATTTGTGTCTCATTAGTGTTTAGGTGGCGTTTGCATAGCATTTAAGCTCACACAGCATTTGTGTAGCATTATGTGCTAATTGCGTTTTCATGTAGCCATCAGATGTTAGGTACATTGTGGTCATAAAGGGATGGACATGGTGGGCAACAATACTCAGGTAGGCTGTGGCGTTGCAACGATGCTCAATTGGTACCAAGGGGCCCAAAGAGTGCCAAGAAAATATTCCCCACACCATGACACCACCACCACCAGCCTACACCGTTGATGCAAGGCAGGATGGATCTATGCTTTCATGTTGTTGACACCAAATTCTGACCCTACCATCCAAATGTTGCAGCAGAAATCGAGACTCATCAGACCAGGCAACGTTTATCCAATCTTCTACTGTCCAATTTCGATGAGCTTGTGCAGATTGTATCCTCAGTTTCCTGTTCTTAGCTGAAAGGAGTGGCACCCGGTGTGGTCTTCTGCTGCTGTAGCCCATCTGCCTCAAAGTTCGACGTACTGTGCGTTCAGAGATGCTCTTCTGCCTACCTTGGTTGTAACGGGTGGCGATTTGAGTCACTGTTGCCTTTCTATCAGCTCGAACCAGTCTGCCCATTCTCCTCTGATCTCTGGCATCAACAAGGCATTTCCGCCCACAGAACTGCCGCTCACTGGATGTTTTTTCTTTTTCGGACCATTCTCTGTAAACACTAGAGATGGTTGTGGGTGAAAATCCCAGTAGATCAGCAGTTTCTGAAATACTCAGACCAGCCCTTCTGGCACCAACAATCATGCCACGTTCAAAGGCACTCAAATCACCTTTCTTCCCCATACTGATGCTCGGTTTGAACTGCAGGAGATTGTCTTGACCATGTCTACATGCCTAAATGCCATGTGATTGGCTGATTAGAAATTAAGTGTTAACGAGCAGTTGGACAGGTGTACCTAATAAAGTGGCAGGTGAGTGTATGTGCCTCTTGCGTTGCATTTGTGTTCATGTGGCATTGCGTTGCATTTTCATTCATGTGGTATTTGCATTGCATTTGCGTTTATATGGCGCTTTTGTTGCATTTGCTTTCACTTGGTGTTTGCATTGCATTTGAGTTCATGTGGAATTTGCTTTGCATTTATGCGTTACTTTTGTGTTTATGTCTTTGTGCCAATTATGTAGTTAATACATTTGTGTTGCATTTACATGTATGTGGTGTTTTCGTGCTACTTACATCACATTTACCTTTATGTGCAGTTTTTACGCCAGATTCATGAAGACCAGACCACCCTGCGGGCACCAAAACCACTTACTCTGAGTGCACCACAATTATGTCAGAATTTTGACATAATTCTGGCACAAAGTTGTGTTGCGGTGGAGATATTAACATACCCAGTTCTATGAGATCAGCCCTCTTTTTAGACACAATGGGGCAGATTTACTTACCCGGTCCATTCGCGATCCAGCGGCGCGTTCTCTGTGGTGGATTCGGGTCTTCCGGCGATTCACTAAGGTTACTCCGATGTCCACCAGGTGTCGCTGCTGCGCTGAAGAGCATCGGAACGCACTGGAGTTCACCGAGCCATCGTGGGTGAAGGTAAGCGCGAGTCCAGCGACCCTTTTTTTTTTTTTTTAAATGCGGCGGTTGTTCCACACACAATATATACAGTAGACACCATATACACACATTCTGTATAGTACATATAGCATATAAAAATAATATACTTGGACATATATATAACAATTTACAATATATATACACACACACACACACAAAGCATACACAACACACACACACACACAAAGCATACACAACACACACAGCATACACACACAGCATACACACACACACACACCATACACACACACACACCATACAAACACACGCACACAGCATACACCACACAGCATACACACACACAGCATACACACATAAACACAGCATACACACACAGCACATACACACACACAGCATATACACACACACACATCAAACACACACAGCATACACACACACAGCATACACACACACATACACACCATAAACACATAGACACTTTATATACATACATAAGTTCCTCCTATTGTGTCCCCAAGATGGCTGTGTGGCTAGGGCTGCGATGCGGGCTGCTGCTGTGTGAGCAGCGTGGGGATCAGATGATGCCAGTATCCGGAGCAGAAGGAGCAGCAGCTGTGAGAGTTCGGGGCTGACTTGCACGGACCCCCATCACCATCTACGGCCCCGGGCAGCTGCTGTGCTACCCGGTGCTTGATCTAAGCCTCCTCCACTGCTCCCTGCAAGTCTGGAGGGGATAGTTATCGGATGCTGCTAGGGGCAGCACGGAGACCTGAGCCTGCACGCAGGCGCTGCCACAACCTCCTCCACTTCCCCCGAACGATCTGTGCCGGGACGCAGGCGGCGTGTCATCATCACACCCCGCCTGGGTCCTCCAGAACAACAGAGCGGCGCAGCCAAACTGGCAGCAATGGGCACCCGAATCACCATCATTTTATTCACCCAAGATGCCGCTCTCTTCAGGATTTTCATCTCGCCTCATGGCAGGTGCGGCCCTGATGCTGAGATTGTGTCGCATGTGACTCTTTTGTGGAGTTTCTGGCTTCCATGCAACACAAATTAGGGGGCATGACATCGGACTGTCTGACTGAGTCGGACTGACCGCCGTATTTAACTTTTAGAGATTGAGTGCCCAAACTACAACCAAGACCCATTTATTTATTGCGAAGTGCAAACACAGAAATTTTATTTGTGATTTATACTCACTTTTCTATCACAGCTTTCATTGATACCAGCACCCTGAGGACACTAATAAAGCAGAAAATAGAAGAAATTTGGATGACCATTGTAGCTTCCCTCCAGAGTCCCATAAACAGGAAGAATTGTCAGGGCCGGAGCAGGAGCTACAACCCAGATCTGTCCACACCTTCCCACTCCTCCACTAGTCCTAAGTAGCACTGTCACTTTAAAATAGCTCTGTGCACAACAAGTCCTGCACTGTCTGGGTCTGCAGGAAGATACCTAGAGTCATCTCTGGTGACGGCCTGAGCACCCACAGAAAGGGCTCTGAGTGCCACCTCTGGCACCCTTGCCATAGGTTAGCCACCACTGCCCTACAGCATAGTAGTGGTGAAAGGTTCTCTTTAACATATGGTATTAGTGAGGTACATGAGACACATTCTTTTTTGCATGTATTGACCGTGTCTTAGGTTGCGATTCCAATATTCATCTGCTGGCATCAGTATTCCTAATCATTATAAAGTGACAATACCCTCCATCTATAAGATCAAATAACATCACATGGAACATTGCAACTCAAATAACACAAAACCTCTCACCTGGTGTAAAAAATTTTTATTACACAATATTATATAAGTTTTGTTTTTGGCACTGCTTGTTGCCTGATTCTTTCCCGTGCATGTATATACTCGCGTGCAAGTCAAGTTTTTTAGCACAAAGTGCTGAAAAACCCTGACTCAGCTTATACTTGAGTCTATGAAAAAAAACTCTGTACTCCGCTTGCCGTCATCATAGTGTGAGCACCGCCATCAGCACACAATATTATGTCAGCAATTGGCTGATGTGGTGGACCTGCGGGGGGCATCAGAAAGGTGAGTACAGTTTTTTTTTTATAATGCTTGGCATACTCGGCACAAGGGGCTGCTAACTATATACTAGGGGGTAGGCACTGGCTATATAATTGGGGGCTGCTGGCTATATACACGGGGCAGGCACTGGCTATATACTAGGGGGCTGCTGGCTATATACTAGGGAGCAGGCACTGGCAATATACTAGGGCAGTGATGGCGCAGAGGTGGCACTCGGAGCCCTTTCTGTGGGCACCCAGGTTTCCACCCCAGGACAAAGTTCACCAGACAGGGCTTGAATCTTCCTGGCAAAGAGACCCTGGCAAGAAGCTACAATGATGGCTGAATTTGCTCTCTTTAAATTGTCATATTGGCACTTGATGGTAAATAATTAGGTTTTGGTTGTTACTTGGGCACCCGTTCTCTAAAAGGTTCGCCATAACTGTACTAGGGGGTGGATGGCTATATACTAGGAGGCTGCTGGCTATATACTAGGGGGCTGATGGCTATATACTGGGGGACATGGGCTGTTGATTATATACCAGGGAGAATGAGCAGCTAGCAATATACTGGAAGGCAGGTTCTGCTGGCTATAACCTGGGGGGCATATACTTGCTGGCTATATACTGGTGGGAGGCTGTGATTAATTCATTTCCAAACCTTTGCTTGTACTCGACTGAATAGATTTTAAAATGAGGTACCTTGGCTTTTACTTGGGTCAGCTTATACACCGAGTATATACCATACTCATTTTTGGGTAAAGGGAACATAATGATTACACTTTATTAACTTTCTTAAAGAAAAAAAGAGTAAATTAGCCACTTGTTTTAATAAAAACTTTCCACAGCTCCCTGTGAATGCAAAAATGAATCTGTATGTTAGTGCATTTACAGAGATCCAAAACATGTAAAGGTTTTATTATGTTTTACTATTTTAGTGCAAAAAAATACCCTCTTTTCGTAAAGCTGTGTTTGTTTTTATGCTGTCATATTAAGAGGTTCTTTTATTTATCCATAAAATGAACAATATTAGGCCAGTCAGTTTGTCCATCCGCAAATCATGGACTATGTGTTGGTCAAATTTCATAGACCCAACACAGTACAATGGATTGGACTCCATGCATCAAACTGAGTCCACAGAATAGCAGCATCAAATTATAATCAAGATAAAATATGTTAAATATTAGACTACAAGAGTGTAACATAGTTCGGTATACCCTACTAAAAACTCCAGTTACCATAGATAACTCTGATTGTAGGGTTCCAAACATGTAAATCTACAAAGAGTATTTCTGGATAAAGCTTCATAGACCTCAATGAATTGACTCAGACCATTGTCACCTATGACCAAGAGACTAATGAAAAGCAGATAACTAAATGTTGTTATAGGATCTCAGATAAAATGGCATCCCCCGTCATCAACCTGCCATTCAAATTAACACACCCAAAATAAATACTTCATAAAAAAAACTAGGATTAAACAGCAGTGACCTCATCCCTAAATGACTCATTTCCATGGCTGATATGTTAAAAAATCAATTTGTAAACTTATATGTAACTCACCCAAGGTGAGTCCAATGATATTAATGTGGTCCTGTATATAAAATTAAAAATAGGGTGCCAATCAGTTTATAAGGCTCTATGGGAGCCTGCCACTAGCTGTATTTGTGAAAAATGTGGCAGCAAGTTCCCTTTGAGTTATTCTGAAATTCTACGTAAGTGCAATTATTATAATTAATGTGTCATACTATTAATAGTCATAGATAGGGGGTGTGGCTAACCACCGCAAAGAAGAGAATGACACCCATGCCTCTAGAACCCTGATATCTGGTCTGTGACCGCATCACGTGCTAGATGGGTAGATTTCAGACACAGCTAGACACAATGGGGCAGATTTACTTACCCGGTCCGTTCGCGATCCAGCGGCGCGTTCTCTCCGCTGGATTTGGGTCCGGCCGGGATTCATCAAGGTAGTTCCTCCGCCGTCCACCAGGTGGCGCTGCTGCGCTGAAAAGCATCTGAACGCGCTGGAGTTCACCGGGCCGGACCAAGTGAAGGTAAGCGCGTACCAAGCAACACATTTCTTTTTTTAAATGCGGCGGTTTTTCCGAATCCGTTGGGTTTTCCTTCGGCCACGCCCCCCGATTTCCGTTGCGTGCATGCCAGCGCCGATGCGCCACAATCCGATTGCGAGTGCCAAACTCCTGGGGCAATTCAGGGGAAATCGGCGAAAATCGGAAATATTCGGGTAACACGTCGGAAAAACGCGAATTGGGCCCTTAGTAAATGACCCCCCAAGTCATCAGCTTTGTGGAGTGTCTCTATGGAGCAAGAGATGCGGCATAGTGCCGACTACCATCTATAGACACTGTTCCCTTACACCATTCTTCTCGATCCATACCTATTGTGGGAGACATATATAACTAAGGGGATACAGCTCATAGCCCATGCTTGGCCCTGATTGCTAAACTCCCCTCACTCCCTGTGACTCCTCTGTACTTTTGTGTATGGCCAGGCCAATGGAAGTTTAAAATACCCCCAGTAGGCAAGGGGCGCCATAGCTTAAAATTGGTGGAAAATAATAAAGACAGAGCAGGAGAGACACTCGGCACTCCTAAAGCTCAAAAAGGGCAACATGACATCCAGAGAATGTGGAAGAAAAGAAACTATTTATCGCCTGCCAGGGTCCACAAATCCCTGCTTGTAGCTGTCGCTGGCAACAGGGCAGAGGATTTAGACTTAGACTAAATTCACATGTAGCATGGTGGGCACATGTCAGTGCCAGGGAGATGAGGAGGAGGTGGGCTAAAAAAAAGTATTTTACAATTGTTTATATTTTGTCAGTTAAAAAAGCACCACAAAAAGATTTTATGTAGCGCAACAAAAAATAAAGTTATAATTGTGGGGGTGCTGGGGCCTCATCTTTTTTACACGAATTACTAGTCCGAAGGGTAGGACATTAATTCTTGGTCCACCTGAACCAGCCCTTTAAGTGTTGTGTTGAGTAATTAGGACACACAACTAACCTCTTCTAATAGGGAATCCATAAGAAATTATAACTTTACAAAGAAGTCTTTTTTTTAAATTCACAGTATCTGAAAATATTATTGCAGCAAACTAAGAAGCATTATACTCAGGCCACAGTAGAGAAAAACCTAAATAGAGGTGACGTATAGAATCCAGGGGGTCGAATCAGTAAACCGTGCAAAATTTTCCTTTCCCATCTAGATGTGACATATAAGAATTGCGACTAAACTAAATAACATTTTATAAGGTAATTTTCATGTCATTTTAAAAACTTTGACCTCATTCATTTTTCCAAGGGTCTGCTGATTTAGGTGATTGAAAGTAAATGCATCTGACCAGCAGGCGTACATCTACATTCTGCAGAAGAAGCACTTTCTGGTTGAATGTCTTGAGATTTTCCATATACATTGTATGGCATTAGATTTTTTTCATCCTCAGGCTGAACAGTCACTGTGCTGTTATATGTAGAAAGAGCAGAATACATGTGTAGTGTTATTGAGGTTATGAAAAACGAAAGGAATTACATTATTTGGCTTGTATGATCAATAATTACAATTCCAACAAATAAGCAATTCGGTTCAGTAGTTTGTGACCTTTCAATAAGAGAAGATAGTATTATTCTGTGTGTATAAAATGTTCTACACATGGCAATATCACACATCTTTCTTGTACTGCTTTATGATTGTGTCTTGACATTCCTCTCCCAGGCGCATGACTTGCCGGATATACTAAGAGGTTTCCAGACTGAAAACTAGTACAAGGCATGATAAACGACCCCCATAGTCAGCAGAAATACTGGGAATGCTTATTTATGTGTTTTACTTTACAAAAATAAAAAGGGTAAACTTAAACCCCACAATGTAGCTCTAGGGTCTATTGCCCACAAGCGAATTTGATGCGTGCAACTCACATAATGCGCTTTCTGAAACGTCCGGCCTGAACACTCATAAATGGGAACTGAACTGACATGCTGACTTCAGGTCCAGTTTATGAGAGTTCAGGCCAGATGTTACAGAAGGCACACAATGCGAGTTTGAAGTTAGTTGCATGCATCAAACCCGGTGGTCGCAATGAACCTAAAGCAATCACACTTCTGTTAAATCAACCCGTCCTGTTACGAATCAACCTGTCTCATTGTGAATCAATGTTTCCTGCTGTCGTGCAAATGGATTAGGGAACAGGTTGAAATAACGGGCAATTTCTATAAAAGGGTGGTTCGGTAGGTGGTGACCACAGGACACTTCTCATTATTTTTGGCTTTTGTTTTAAACTATTTTAAATTTTATTATTGCTTACACCCCTAGAGGAAGAATGAGGCAGTGTTTACAACTCACACAAGTTGGTAAGCTTTAGCAACTCATATAGGACAGAAGGTTAGCTGTGTCTGTCCGTGCCAGTGTGCAGTGTGCCAATGTGCTGGGTGATTTGACAGTGAACGCCAACATTGGCAGATTCTATATGTGCTTTTCACTGAAGAGAAAAGGTTCACACTGAGCACATGAGACTGACTGGTAGAAAGCATTCTGCTGCCTGCAACATCCTCCAGCATGATTAGTTTGGTACTGGGTAAGGAATGCACAGCCTTCCATGTGCCAGCCAGAGATACCCTGACAGTCGTGTTGGAATCCTCAGACACATTGTAAAACCATATGCAGGTGTAATGGGTTCTGGGTTCCATCTTATGCATGATAATGCTAGGCCTCCTGCGGCTGTAGTGTGTCAGCAGTTCCTGTATGATGACGGTATTGATGCTATGGAGTGGCCCATTCTTAAAACCTGAATTAAATCAAGCACATCTGGGACATCATGTCTTGTTCCATCCACTATCGCAACGTTGTACCTATAGACTGTCGAGGAGTTGACAAATGCATTAATCCAGGTCTGGGAGTAGATCCCTTAGGAGAACATCCGCTGCCTTACCAGGCGTGTTTGGCAGGTCATACAGGAATGTGGAGGCCACACACAAAACTTTATTTTTCAGTATCATTGCAAATCTAGACCTCCATGGGATAGTAATTTTGCTTTTCATTGATCATTTTTATAATTATAGTTCTCAACACATTCCACTTTGTCAGTGGTGGCGAACCTGGCACTCAGGTTATCACCACAGGACAGAGTTCACCAGACAGGAACAAATCTACCAAATCTCTCTGCAGTCCCAGGCAACTGTAGAGATTCTGCTCTCAGCGCTATTTTTAAGCGACACTTCATTGTCTGTTTGGAACTGCGGGAAAAGTGAGAAGGTGTGGACAGGGCTGAAGTATCTTTTTGAGGTCCCCCTGCTGGACCCTTCATTCTTTCTCTACAGAGAGACCCTGGAGAGAAGCTACAATGATAGTCTGAATTTGCCCTCTTTTTTTCAACTGTATTGGTGTCCTCACAGGGCCGATACGATTGAAAGATGTGGACGAACAGGTACCAATACGTTACTGCTTAAAATGCCATGTTGGCACTTCACGGTAAATAAGTGGATTTTGGTTGTAGCTTGGGCACTCGGTCTCTAAAAGGTTCGCCACCACTGCACTATGTTATTAATAAAGAATAGCAATTGAAATATTTCATTAATTTATTCATTGACATCTAGGATATGGTATGGTAGTGTTGCCTTTATTTTTGAGCTGTGTATATCCTAGTTATTTAGAATATAGCCATAGTGTGATGTGAATAGGCCTACATGAAAATGGTCACATACAATATTTTTCAGCTTTGTGTTCAGTCACAATGTTGAGTGCATTAATGAGTTTTCCTATTATTATGTGAAGTTAATTGGAAATATATGACTTAAATGTCAGTAATTTGTATGTGATGTTTTTTTTTTTTTTGCTATAACACCAAATTTTTTTAAACAGTTTAATTGGCTATCAAAGAAAACAGGATAATTGCAAGTCCAAAATGATTAACTTTCTGGAAGTGCATTTTTCACATATTATGAAATTATGGCGGTGAGCCATAGATAAGCACATAGCAATGTCTTATCTCTTTCTTAGGATGGCTTGGTCTTTATGTAAGGTGTAAATGAATAATGTACCATGTCAATTAAAAGAATTGGAAATCTTGATAACATTGATCTGCATTAATTGAATATTTTCTTTGCTTGAAAAAGAAAGTATTGAAGTATTGTTTTTGATTGGAATTTCATTCTGGGTGAAGTGAATCTTGAAATGTATTACTATATATATATATATATATATATATATATATATATATATATACATACACCATGGAGATAGTACAGATACATCAACTGCTGCTAACAGCCTCTGCATTGGTAAGCTTTAAAACACATAGGGAGTCATTATGTGGAAAAGACAATAGATCAAAACCATAGGTAGATGTTGATCAATTTATAATTTATATTCTGATGCCATCTACTACATTATTTCCCAGTCTGTATCCACCTTTCTTCCTGTAGTCAAGGGTATTATCGTCAGCAGAAGAAGGCTAGCAAGCAATTCTTACTGCACAGCTCATTATCAGCAAGTCACCTAATGTCCCCTATGTAATAACACATAAACAATAGAAAACATGTACATGATTAATAGTGTAGCTGTCCATGGTTCTGAAGACATAAACCTACATACCGAGAGGAAATGAAATACTATAAACTCAAAGTCTTTACAGCTTCTGATACGTGGAATATATTGAAAATAGGCCAATATTTTATAAGGGTTGTGGAAACTGGTGACCTGTATGGAGTATTTTATGAGATATTATCCAGGATTACCTCCACATTCACTTTAATTAGACCATATCCCGTTGAAATTAAGTTTGTAGTGCGCATTTGGTGTATGAGAAGTCTGTGCTAAAAAAATGTGAATATTATTTGGAGATTGATCATAATAACTTAAAAGGATTTTCCCACTAATGTTACTATGTTACAAATGTCTGCTAGCTGCGACTCTAACTCCTGGGAGCCCCAAGCTCAGAAGAACAGGCAGGTGCCCAAAAATGCCCCACAGAAATAGAACACTGGTATAAATGCTCAACCAGAGATATTTTCACTTGTGCATTGCTGTAAAGAGAAAATAGGCAAAAATGAAGCCACAGTGTTTCATATGAAATACACATAGAGGTCAAGTAAAAGTGGAAGTAAACATGCTTTTGAGTAATTGATCATCAGAAAGTGTGACCAGATCTCTTAAAAAAGACATTTTAGCAGTTTGTTGGAATGGAGCATTCAAGCATCTGTTCCACAATACTAAGAAGAAAAGATATCAGCAATGATTGTAGAGAAGAAAATGTTGCTTACAATCTTTCTGGGAAGATTGATTAGTAGAGATGAGTGAGTATACTCGTCCAAGCTTGAGTATTAAGGTACTCGAAACCCCTCGTTGCTCGGACAAGTATTTCCCCTGCTCGAGATCGAGCATTTAATTAAAAAAACACAGTGAAGAGCAATGAAGAATAGAATAAAAACAGTGAACACAGTGAACACAGGATCATTTAAGTGAAAAACACAGTGAAAAACACAGTGAAGAATAGATTACAGATGTTCGGCACATCTGCTTACTTGTCGGAAGATACGCGCGAAACGGTGCAAACAAAATAGTATGTGAAGAACAATATACATGTGTGAAGAACACATTGAAGAACACGGTGTGCAGGACAGAGACAACGGGGAGCAGCACAGAGACACCGGGGAGCAGCACAGAGACACCGGGGAGCAGCGCAGAGGCATCGGGGAGCAGTGCAGAGGCAAAGGGGAACAGCGCAGAATCATCGGGGAGCAGCGCAGAGGCATCGGGGAGCAGTGCAGAGGCATCGGGGAGCAGCACAGAGAGATCAGGGAGACTTCAGTGGAAGAAGAGGAGCGGATCCCGGGACAGCGTATCTCCTGACAAGTAATCAGATGTGCCGAACATCTGCAATCTATTCTTCATTGGGTTTTTTTGCACTGCGTATTTCACTTAAATGATCCTGTGTTCACTGTTTTTATTCTATTCTTCACGGTTCTTCACATCTGCTAACTTGTCAGGAGATAATATACGTGCGGAACAGTGAAGAATAGATTGCAGATGTTTGCATACAGAAGACATTCTTTTTCAATTAAATAACACATTTTATTCCTGAACCATGGTCCCTTTGAAAAATACTCGAGTCTCCCATTGACTTCAATGGAGCTCGTTATTCGAGACAAGCACTCGAGCATCAGGAAAAGTTTGTCTCGAATAACGAGCACTCAAGCATTTTAGTGCTCGCTCATCTCTATTGATTAGTCTATTTTTCAACAATCTTAAGAGAGTCATTCTTCAAGGAGAAGTACACCTGAAGGCAGTTGACAATCTTCCTGAACTGAATGTTCCAGCAAATTCACACCCACCAGGCTCACACCATGAAACATTTAGAAAAAAACGGGAAAAAAGCAAAGCTAAGTCTCAGTTACTGGAGAAGTCAGCTCAGTAAACATGTTAAATGTTCAAGTTCATGACAGTACCATTTGAAAATACTGAACAAGAATGGAATGTTTAGAATGGTTGCCACTCTGAGTAAAGAATATGCAAATAAGTTGTCTAGGTTGAAATATAGCCCTGGCAACCACTGATATGGGAGTAGTTATGGCAGAGGAGTTGTGCAGAATCTAATGACTCTAAGGTCTCCCTCAAGTCCTGAGTCCTGCTTCCCGGGGACTTCAAGTTCCCCACCGCTTCTGGTTGTGAATGCTAAATTTTCAATCAAGTATAATATGGGTGACCATAAAAGGTTCTTATTCTTACCGTGTTAGAGTTTTGTATAAGTGGCCAACCCTTTTAAGTCATTGAGCCAACTCCACTTGATAGCAAAGTATTTCAGATTAATACATTAGGCCAATGAACTCAAGCACATCTGAGCAAAATTACTGAAAAAGAAAAGCAGGAACCCCTACAAATCCAGATCTTGTACCAATGAAATTATTTAGTGGGACGTTAAAAGACATACATGGTGCTACATTTACTTTAATAACCTGATTATAAATGTGTGCCTATGCCACATGCTTTTGTCCCATCCCGGAAAATGTATTTGCATATTTCTTACCCAGAAGCCTCATCAAAGTATGTATGTAAGCGTAATTTGCAAATACAATTTCCATAATGAGTATAACTTCTTACCTGACCAATGCTTATAGCCTCTCACATAGCAAAGATAGTTTTAGGCTATTCTGACGACCCACAATGATTCGAAAAGATTACCATCTTTAGTTGGGTGTCTACACAAAATTTGGCTTCTCTTTCATGTCATGGCCTCCTCAAAGTAACCCATTTATGTATATATTAAGCCGCCTTATTTCAGGTGACACTGGGGGCACAGTTTTCCATTTACCTCCCTGAAATTTGCATATTCCTTAGATAATATAATAACAGAGAGGTAAACCAGAGTAACTGTGCTATTTACATATTGTAACACCAACCTAATGGATTATCAATTTGATGTGCCAACATTTCCACAGAAGTAAGGCCTGTGGCGATGTGACTGCTGTGCATGATACATAAGTGGTACCTGAGAAATAACATAAAAACACTTTTAGTAATTCGGTGAGCTTTACTTTAAATGCTTCAGACAAAAACTGATGTAGGGATTCCTGAGATAGCCGGCAAAGCAAAACTTCAATGTTTTGCTCATCTCTTTTGTGACTGTTAGAAACATAATCAATCCCGAAATCAATCCATTTGATATTACACGCACTACATAATGTACTACATCACCAAGTTTTGGAAACATTTCGCAAAGTATGTATTAAAAAGTGCTTCTTGATGCATTTCCTCAAAAAACTATATGCAGGCACTTACTGCCAAATGCTATTCCATTACATTAGAGACAGATCATTAATAAGAAAAGCAATCCAAGTTAATTATTTGTATGCATTTAATCTGGAATGATCCGATCTGTGTGAGAGAATCTTTTCCAGAGCGTAAATGCATAAGGAAGCTTGTTTACACTTTCACATCTTCTTGAGGATACAATATAGTCTAAAGCTTTTCTTATGAAAGATCTGACTTGAGTCCTCACCAAAGTTTTTGATGATGTCATTCAACTGATATAAAATGCAAGAAGCCTCCTTTAATTGGTAATATCATAAATATCCAATAATGTTGAAGAACTTTTTTTAAATTTATACAATTGTTGTCACTAAAGAAATCATCACTTGCGTACTGTAGCAATGCAGGGCAAAGAACACCGCACAAGTGTCCTGATCAAGTTGTCCTTGAAGAAAAAGAATGTTTTGTAAACACAGGAGACTTTACATTATAATTTGCTGATCCGGTTGCTGAAGATTAGTACAGATGCCAGTAACAGTGCAGACAAAACCAAACTTTAGCTCCTCCCCTATTCATGATGTCATCACAAGCCTTGATCGTTGCTTTAGTAGCTTTAGTTGCTTTAGGGTCATTTTCCTTCCCTACTTTCCTGTGGTCTACGTTCTGTGTGCAGGCAAAAATATAAAGCAATAAGAAATGACCCCAAAATTGGTAAACATTTTTCCCACAAAATGCAAAGATAATAAACACAGTGGGGCAGATTTATCAAGTGTCTAAAAGTCAGAATATTTCTAGTTGCCCATGGCAACCAATCACAGCTCCCATTTAAAATATTCATGAGCACTGTTAAAATGAAAGCCGAGCTGTGATTGGTTGCCATGGGCAACTGGAAATATTCTGACTTTCAGACACTTGATAAATCTGCCCCAGTGATGTCACAGAACAGGGAAAAGGCAAACACAGTGATGTCACAGTACAGGTATAATACAAACTGGAATGTCACAGTGCAATAAAAATAAACTATGTGATCTCACAGTACAGGGATAATATACACAGTGAGCTCACAGAACAGGGATAATACAAACAGTAATGTCACAGTGCAGAGATGATATACACAGTGAGCACACAGAACACGGGTAGTACACACAGTGATATCATAGTATATGGATAATACAAACAATGGGGCTCATTTACTAAGGGCTCCGCGGCCGCATTTTCATCTGGTTTCCCAACTTTTTCCGTTTTGCACCGAATTCCGCCGGGATTTTGGCGCATGCCGGCTTTCATGCAACAGAAATCAGGGGGCGTGGCCATTGTAAAACCCGACGGATTTGGAAAAACCGTAGTATTTACAAAAAGAAAAAATGTGTCACTTGACAAGCACTTACATGCACCAGGAATTAGATGGTGAACTCTGGCGGACCTCGGCGGACCAGCAACACCTGGTGGACATCGGGCGCACGACCTTAGTGAATCGCCGTAAGACCCGAATCCTCGTCGGAGAATGCGCCGGTCGATCACGACAGGACCGGGTAAGTAAATGTGCCCCAATGATTTAATTGTTCTGGAAAAATAAACACAATGATGTAAATGCACCCTAAGTCTGCTGCATATTTCAATCAGTGAAGTAAATGAGATCCCAGCAAATGTCATGCACAGCCGAAACTGACCTGCAGTGTGGCTATTATATCAGCAGTGTGTAAAATGATAGTGTGGATAGAGTGAGTGCATCTGCCAAAATTACAAAGCAAATATATGGCAAAATTACATATGCAATCTTTGTGGGTTGTGCAATGTGGATTTAGCCCTGGACTTTGAAAGATTTCTGTAACATTGGTACATGTCAGTGTGCCTATAAAATATATATAATAAATAGGTTTTCAATGGGCTGAAGCCGGGCTTAGTGCGGAGGGCAGAACCACTACAAATACAGTTTCGATTTTTATGACTGTGGTATCCTAGTTTTCCAAGAATTAGCATAGAATTAGGATATCCAAGGCAATTTAAATTTTTTTTTGTGTTTGATCATAGAATAAAAATGTTGATGATTTCTCCAGTTAATTATTTACTAACAGATAAGACCTAAAAAGTTGTTAGTGTATATGAAGAGTGGAACCAAACATTCTCACTGCCCACGAGATGGGGGTTTTAAAGGGTTAACACATCTGAAATCCCATTTCTATCCAAGCCATTACAAATAAGACACACAATAGGTTTCCTTCAAGCTCCTTAGTTTAGCATCAGCAGATCTCACACTGTGATACACTTAACACTTCACTTACCAATCTGTATCACTGAACTGACGAAAACATTACTGAGGTCCTATCTGCTTAATAGCTTTGATCACTGGTGTTGGTGTTGCAAGATAAGGGAATGTGTTAGGTAAGAGGCAGAAGATCAATATATTATAAAGAAACAATTGCTGCTGAAAATGCATTACTTGCTCTATTGGCCCATCTTGGGATTTAACAGATTTTTTTCTCATATCAGCATGGCTTTCAAAAGTTTAATAGCTTCATAATACACTTTCAGCAAATCTTTAACCTTCCCTAAAATGATGCACTACATCTAGACTTCTAAAGCTGCATACTAGAAGAACATCTCTATTTCTCAAAATCTACCTGTATTAGGATTGTAAACTGTCCGTAATTCACACCCAATCAGTAACAATAGGAGGTGTTTGCCTAATGTCCGTAATAAAAAATGGATGCGTCCCAAGACAGTGGAAGCGGGGAGTGCACAAGCATAATCATAATCCATCTAAACTTCCTGATCATTTCACTAGTAGTGGCTATAGACACAACTTTCTTATTGATTCCTGTATAAAGTAATGTCTATAAAAGATACTGAATAATGTGTTGGTTGCATAAACTTAATAAAAAATCACATTCAAAATCTTAGACTGGTCTGTGGTGTTGAATGCAAAAATGCATTCATCCAAATTCCCAAAAAAGGGATATTCCCACAAAGACAAAATATACTCAGGATGGCATAATAACAGATTCAGCAAGTTAAGGGTATTAACAAAAATGCAGAAGATAACGTTCCAACCTGTCTCTATCGGTCCTGATGTTTTATATTTTGGTTGTCCAAAATTTAATAAAACCAGTCTTGTCTATGGCCGGGCAGCTTTTTCTGCCTGCTCATGTTCCTGCATCTCCTGTACTGCAGGAGCAGGGGGGAGGGAGGATGAGAGCATCATAGCCAGAGGCACTTCCTGTTCAGCAGACCTGCTCTACAAATAAAAGAAGCTCTTGGGGCATTTTGGTTAGGGGAAATAGCAGAGCTGAGTGTGTAATTGGGGTACATGTATCATATTTTTGAGACTTTTCATGGTGTTTGTGCTCATTTTCAACTTTTTTGCCATTCTCTGGTCTTTTGCAGTGTTCCCTGAATTATCATCTGAATTCAGATGTGAAAGTTACAACAAAAAGTCTCAAAAAAATCACACATTTTGGCACAAATCTACAGCTTCCCTTCCCTTGATTATTAATCATAACATATAGATTCTGCTGGCCTGAAGTAGTGTGTGGTTCCAGGAGTCCTACAGCACTAATAGATGAGAAAGACATTTGATAGGTGCCTTATATGCGCCTGATGAAGGTTCAGGGTCTGAACCAAAATGTGTTTTGCCAAATAAAAGAACATCGCCCACATTTTTTAAAACTAGTGCAGTCTGAACTATGTGCAGTTTGTCTATGGAATGTGCAGAATGCGACAGATCAATCAAAACTGGTGCACGCTCTTCATTAATCCAGCACCCCCTGCACTGCTCTGGAAGTGGGCACCATTTTTTTGGGGGCGAACTTTGTTTATGCTGCAGAATTGTGGCACAGACAGAATTGTGGCACATATCAGTAATAAATGTTGCACAAACTCCAATTAAGCAATAACATGCCCCTTTAGATGTCTGTTTTGTCGGACACAGTGCACGTTCTTTCTAGTGCAAATTCAGACCGAAAACTGTCGTAAATGCTTTAATAAATGTGGACCGTTTGCTTTTACACTTGAGTCCATTGATACAGCATTGAAACAATTCCCCCTATCCAGTGACATCACAGTATATTGGTCACTTTCATCCACTGCATTCAAGGGGTTAAAATGAATGTTAGTTATCAGGGACATTCCCACAGAACTATGTGTAACAGCTGACTGCTTGCTGGTTCTTGTGAAGTACAATGGTGGCAATAATGGCATCTCCATGCTATATCAATCCATCCTACTGTCTACAGCACAATCTACCCCTACACAATCTACCTTATTAAAGATTATGTTGCGCTACTGTATAAAATTAGCATGATTCATGGAGAGATAAACATTACATAGGGGTGAACTTTTTCTATATAGTTCAGTGCCAGGGGGTGATTGTTTGGGTGTAACTATCATTACAGCTGCTGTTATAGGGGATAAGGATGTAAGGAAGGTTGACAGCTCGGAATGGTCAACACATAATAGTGATAAATGAATGAATAGAATTACTGGTGTAGATGTATCAGTTTCTCGTGTACAAGAATTAACATAAATCACAATTGTTAGCAAACCTCCAGAAATTGTGATTATTTTCCCCTTCACGCCAGCTAGGCACGGAGAGGTGTGAAGGGGGGCACAGTCGGTTGCATGTTAGCTCCTGCTGCAATTAGTGTCCTGGTGTAACAAGTCTACATTAGGTAGGACCTGGAATAGAAATATACGCTGCACACCTGGCCGCCACTTACTTCAGTAGCCCAGAACCTCTTCTTATATCTGCAGGTGCCAGCACATGGCATATCCGGGCAAGTGCCAAGGCCCAGAGCTGCTGGGGGGCCCACATAAGGATGTACATAAGGAATGTATGGGGGCTGTAACTAATGAATACGGGATGACAGGGGCTTTACATAAAATATGTAGTGTGACCTGAGCTCTATATAATCTTCTAGTCCCTCAGTTTTAATCCAAATTCATATGTATTACATGTATATCTTCCAATGGAGTCCCTTGACCTGTTGAACCATTAACGCCACAGACGAAAATAAGGCAACATCCAGACACAGAACCGCTTAAATGTTAGTCCTTAAAATTCTCCTAGTAGCATATCCCGCTATATAGAGAAAAAAAATATACGGACATAGTGTAGACAGTTCCACCAATTCAGTAATTTATTTTCATATCTACTCACATAAAATCAGATAAAATGCGCATAACAAAGTCATCGCCCATGACTTGGCGTGCCGTGGATTTGTAATGCACATTTTATCTGATTTTACGTGAGTAGATATGAAAATAAATTATTGGAAGATATACATGTAATACGTATGAATTTGGAATAAAACTGAGGAACTAGAAGATTATATAAAGCTCCGGTCACACTACATAATATTCTTCATCAAAATCTTCGGATGCTCTGGATCCAACCGGGACCGTCGTTTGAGCTCTTCCTACAGATAAGGTGCTGCATTCTTTGGAACTTGTATTTATATAAAATAATCGTGAGGGGGCTGATTGGAATGATATACTCGGGTATATACATGGAATTGTGAGTTCACTGCAAAGGAGCAAACTGTGGCTCTGTTGCCCAGGGGCCTACTGAAACCAGGAGCCAACCCTGGGTGTCCTTTGTATGAAAAATTACTCCTACTGTGTCTAGGGCTTTCATAGTCTTGTATTCTTATGCATTTATCACAGCTGGGACACAATTTGTGTTGGCACTAAGGGGCAGCAGATGTACAGTTGAAAATTTGTGACGTGAGGCCTTATCATCATTTTTAGGGGCCTGTCTTGCTCAGTAAAGCCCCTTGAATCTTAATCCAAGAGAAGTAATGAAGGGGATCCTCAGGGTCAAATCAGTTTATTCATGGGACTTAATAGTTGTAGCATCCGAATAACCGCAAAGCTAAATTCAAATTCAACAAACTGTACTTTTTTTGCAATAAGAATTTTGAATTGTGATTCTTTATTAAATACAAACTCAGCATTAGGTCCTACAGCACCATTATTATGAAATCTTAGCATTTCGATAATTTAATTTTCATGTATCCCGCCATCTTTTTGCATATATGAACAGTAAAGAGTAGGTGACTTCTCTGATTCATAAATGTAATGAAGGTGCAGCGGCAAAGAGAATATAACATTGTCATCTTTAGACTTAGTTCAGATTAGCATTGACAGGAGAAATATTCATCAGTTTTGAATAGACAATTCATAGCATTCAAAGGACACTTGGTGCGAGAAAGAAATATTCTGTTTTGTAGAAGTAGGTTTATATTAAAAAAGTATCTGTCTGCTACAAAAGAGGTTGATTCTTTCCTCTCTCCTCTGTCCATGCTCACAAATTCTTATTAATGATTTGATAGGGTCATGGTATAAGGTCCCAAACTGACCCCAGATCACCTCTAATGTTCTCGCGCACAGCTTATCCATATGTGATTTTCCTAAGGTCACGGTATATAAAAATATAAATCATTTAAAGGATGACACCTCTGTGACATTTTTTATTTATGGAAAAAACAGTTTCAATTTACTTTGGAATTTCTTTTCATGTCTGTGGATATAAAAATACTGTTCACCTTATAGTAAAGGAATATATTCCTGTGGAATTCCAAGAATGTTTTTATTCTCTAAGAGTCTGTTCACATAAATCAGTTGCCATCAGGTTTTAACATTCTTAACTACTGTAGAGATAATAATTAATAATGATTCCTTTATTTATATAGCACCCACAGAGCTTGATAGATCAGTCCCTGTCCCCAATGGGGCTCACAATCTAATCAACCTACCGGTATATTTTGGAGTGTGGGAGGAAACCCACACAAACTAGGAGAGAACGTACAAACTCTTTGCAGATTTTGACCTGGATGGGACTTGATACCAGGACCCCAGCGCTGCAAGGCTGTAGTGCTAACCACTGAGCCGACGTGAAGAGCAGACTTGAGCTTTACGTTCAAATTCAGGGTTTGGGTGTGTGCAAAGCGACATATTTCCATATTGGTGGCCATGCGCAGCAAACTCTGTGTTCAGCACAGATGCAGGAAGAGGAGTCAGCACAAGCCTGTTCGTGAGTTAGATCCATGTCTCCAAGAAGGGACACCCACATATCACGTCTTTATTAGAGATGAGCGAGCACTAAAATGCTCGGGTACTCGTTATTCGAGACAAACTTTTCCCGATGCTTGAGTGCTCGTCTCGAATAACCAGCCCCTTTGAAGTCAATGGGAGACTCGAGCATTTTTCAAGGGGACCAAGGCTCTGCACAGGGAAGCTTGGCCAAACACCTGGGAACCTCAGAAAAGGATGGAAACACCAAGGAAATGGACAGGAAACAGCAGGGGCAGCATGCATGGATGCCTCTGAGGCTGCTTAATCGCACCATTATGCAAAAATTATGGGCAACAGCATGGCCATGACTGAGTGACCGAATGAGGCTAGATAGCATCTAAAACATGCAATAATTGACCCTGACACTATAGGGGACGGCATGCAGAGGCAGCGGCAGCAGTGGCAGGCTAGAGAGTGTCATGGCGACATACCCTAAATGGACTCAGGTTTCACCAAAGGAGGTGAAATTATTTCCTATGTGAACAAAAGGTTAAATGTATATTTAGTCGATAACACAGCATGGTGGCGACATAGTGACCAAGTTCCATAACGTATCTGGTGAAACACCCGAAAAATGAGCCTGACACAGCTCTTTTGATAAGGGGACGACATGTGGAGGCAGCCATGGAGACGACTTCCATGATTAAGAGCGACAGTATGGGGCATTCATATTGCGCTGCTATGATTGCAACTTCAGGTCTCCAGCATGGCGGCGACAGATAGACCGAGTTCCACTATGTATCTGGTGAAACACCTGAAAATTCTGCCTGACACAGCTCGTTTGATAAGGGGACCATGTATGGAGGCAGTGAACTAGTAGTAGATTAAAGGTACTGAAGTTAAAACTATGTTAGTTGGATCTTGAGATGGAGCTGGCGCTCCGCTGCCAGACGAGCTTTCGCCTATCCAAGCCCCTGTCTCTCGGCTACTCCCCAAACAGCACTTCTAAGAACCTTTTGTATAAGATCAAGTGTAGTAGCGTTCTTATAAGTTTGGGTTATGGCGGGTGAGGGGAATGTAAACAGATGCGCAAGAAGCGCTGAAATAATATCGGTAAATGATAAAAGTTTGCCAGTATATTTTGTGGATTACACAGCAGGGTGGCGACAAAGTTAACAAGTTTGATGTGGAAGCCATGAAAACAACCCAAAATTCTGCCTGACACAGTTCATTTGATAAGGAGACTATGTATGGAGGCAGCTATATGGACGACTTTTGGAGGCAGCTATGGCGATGACGTGTGGAGGTAGCAATGGAGACAATGTGTGGAGCCAGCTAAAAAGACGACATGTGGAGGCTGCTATGGAGACAATTTGTGGCAGTCCAAAAAAGTTTTCAAAACAGAGGAGCAGGTAGGTGGTCCTCCAGAAAAATTAAATAAATTGAGTGCCTGTATGTGGCAGTCCAAAAAACTTTTTAAACCAGAGGAGCAGGTAGGTGGTCCTCCAGAAAAATTAAATAGATTGAGTGCCTGTATGTGGCACTCCCAAAAATTGATTAAAACAGAGGACCGGGTAGGTGGCCCTCCAGAAAAATTAAATACATAGAGTACTATAGCTAGAGCCAGTTGGCCCTGGCAAAAAATAGCCAGTTTCCTCTGCTTTAGTGTACAAAGAGGAGGAGAAGGAGGACAATGAGGAGGAGGAGTGCATACATTATTCAGGTTGAGCTTCTTTCACCTGGTGGAGAATGAAAATCCGGAGAAATCCAGGCTTTATTCATCTTGATAAGCGTCAGCCTGTCAGCGCTGTCAGTCGAAAATACTGTTCACCTTATAGTAAAGGAATATATTCCTGTGGAATTCCGAGAATGTTTTTATTCTCTAAGGGTCTGTTCACATAAATCAGTTGCCATCAGGTTTTAACATCTTGTGTATTCTTAAATACTGTAGAGATAATAATTAATAATGATTCCTTTATTTATATAGCACCCACAGAGCTTGCTAGATCAGTCCCTGTCCCCAATGGGGCTCACAATCTAATCAACCTACCAGTATGTTTTGGAGTGTGGGAGGAAACCCATGCAAACAAGGAGAGAATGTACAAACTCTTTGCAGATGTTGACCTGGATGGGACTTGAAATCAGGACCCCAGTGCTGCAAGACTGTAGTTCTAACCACTGAGCCACCGTGAAGAGCAGACCCAAGCTTTACGTTCGAATCCTGGGTTTGGGTGTGTCCGAAGCGATATATTGCCATATTGGCGGTCATGCAGCAAACTCTGTGTTCAGCACAGATGCAGGAAGAGGAGTCAGCACAAGCCTGTTCGTGAGATAGATCCATGTCTCCAAGGAGGGACACTCACATATCACATCTTTATAACATATCCTGTGTATATGTAAATGCAGAAGATGGGAACACTACTTTAAATCAGTGCAATGGAAAGATACTGGTTAGAGAATAAAAACTGGTGACCGAAAGTACAGGAAAATTTTAAGCATTTCATCTTATCTCTGGTTGATTTCAGTGACAGAGGCCTCCTATAACTTGGGAGAAGTTTTAACATTGTCTTATTCCTAATGCACCACCGACATCACTTCAGGGTTGCTAGATGATATCTCTGATCAGTACATTAGTCACGTACTAACCTTTTACTGTTTCTGACAATTCACAGTGTTTGTAATGGCATTGACAGAGTTTCAGTAAGCCAAGTTTACCTCCTCATTGTGGTCCATTGGTGATATCTGGTGTTATCCATTGTTGGTAATCTTGACAGCATGTTTTGTGATTGTGTAGGTGCTGATATATCTAACCACTTGCTGCAAACTGTCGTAATAGTACATCGGCCGGTGGCAAGGGGAGCATGGAGAGGGATCACAGGCTGCATCAAAAACACCAAACACATTGACAGCTCAGCTTCCATATTGTCTGCTAAAGAAGCATCTTTACCCCAGTCAGTTGTTGCACAATTACCTAGGCCTCAGAATACATGTAGAAGGCCAAGGATATACCGTGATGTAGTTGAAGCACCAGATATTGCCAATATGCTATCAAGTGTAATTAGATTGTGCTGGCACCTCCGACATTTAAACACATTTAATGGATAGCAGCACGTGGGAGCTGTCATATCGGTTTAGGTTATCTCGCCCTGTGATGTCATTGGAGAGCGACGATCTGCAACCATGACAGCCTAGAATCTATTTAAGACTCCAGGACCTGTCATTAAAGCAGATCTGTATGTGTGCTGGTGGCAAAACTACCATATACCACAAAAGAGTAATATTGCAGTATATGGTAATGAACGATCAAACCCTTGTGGGTTAAAGTGCCCTAAGAGGCTGAAAAGCAGTAAAAAAAATCTCTACTCTATTAAAACATAATTAAACCGATATAGTGTTGGTGTTCCTATGATCTTACCAACCCAAAGAATAAAGGAGATTTGTCATTTGTAAGGAACAATGAAAGCTGTAAAAGCAGAGCCCACAAGAAAATGTCCCAATTTTGTTGTTTTGTCAATTTCAACACATTTGGAATTTTTTCCCTGCTTCCCAGTGTATGGAATGAAAAATTAAATAATGTCATTATAAATTACACATTATTGTACACAGTTTGTTACACATAAAACAAGCCCTTAACCAGCTCTGTACTTGGAAAAATAAAAAAGTGATTGGTTTTTAAAGGAGAGAAGCAAAAAAATGGAAATGAAAAAGGGGTTAAAACTTGAGACCATATGTGGAAAGGGGATAAAACTTGAGACCATATGGGGGCCACAATCTCTGTACAGCTTAGTGCCCATGTTGGCTTCAATCTGCCAATGATAGTAATTCTGAAACTGATCACGGTTTCTCAAGAAACTTTAAACAAGTTATCATCTAACATCAATATTTCACCATATTCTACATTTTAATAAGATCTTTGCTCACAAACATACAAACTATCACTTCATTTTTGCTCACTTAGCCATAAGTAATAACACTCCAGTTGGTCTGATATTTTACGGGTTTTTTAAAACACCCCAGTTGCTTGATAATCACGTTTGCAGAAAAAAAATGTTTTTGCTTGAGAAAGAATATGTTTCTTCCCTAGTAAATTAACATGCCATTTTGTATAAATATGCTGAATATCTGAACACGGGCTCATTTGCCCAAAGCATATTCTGCTTTGAGAAAATAGAATTTAAATTAGCTTGAACTTACAGGTCTTTGATGTAAGTATCTGACTTGCTGATCTTGTGTGGGTCATACACTGTCTGTTTGCAACATCTTTTTAATAGCCAGCAAATATGTAAAAGGTAATGTGTTTTACAGAAAAAAGTGACAACACTAAAGGGCAATGGGGGTTACAAAACCAGTGTTCAAGGTGTAGATCAATGCATATTGTAGCAAAAAGGTGATGGGTAGCCTAGGTGTTATTGTGAGGGGGAGTTTTTTCGAGCAAAGTCTTGCAGGATATTTACACCTAGTTACTCTATGCTTTATCACCATGTTGATTAAAATCTGGATCAGTTTGTCAGCCTAGAAAGTGTGAATGATTCCCAATCTGTTTCTGTGACTGAGCCAATTGTTTTCAAAATCAAAGAAGCTGCAAGTAAAACTTTGGCTCATGACAAAACTATCTTTAAAGGAAACCCATCAACAAGGTTATGGGCACTAAGAGTACAATTATGAAACAGTCAGGATGCATCTGTGATTCCGTGACGGTACAGCTAAAAATCACCAGTTACTACAGCATTCCATCATTCCATTACAACGTTAATATTTCTAGTTGATAACGGTTTTGTAACTTTTGTAGTCTGTGTCTGTCCCGGGGATGTGTAGTTTAAACTAACCGAGACACTTCCGGATGACACTAATTAAGCCAAGATCTCTAAGAGACTTGTAGCCATAGACATTTTAGACAATAGAATTGCAGATTTTTAAATATATGTTTTATATGTAGACAATCCAATATCCCCAATTTTTTCATTTACTACCTCTAGCTGGAATTGTTTCAATGGGAGAAAGGTTTGGGGAATAGTTATATAGAAATTGGGGGACATGTATCATAGTTGTTTTTATTTTGTATAATTGAGACTTTTGATCTTTTTTGTGCCTTATGTATGTTCATGTCTTTTCTCTTCTGTTACTTGTTTAGATTTTCCTGTCCATGCAGGTTCAACTTTTGGCTTTTTTAAAAAAAAAACTTTTTGTTACAAATGTCTCAAATCCATGTGGATGCAAGCCATGTGAGGGGGTTATATACAGGAATGGACAACTATGCTGCTTTAATTACCAACTCAGAGAGATCGCCAGAATCTTGGAGATCTGGAAATCTTGGAGAAAATTTGCAACACCTGAGCATTATCCATTGGTCTAAAAAACCAACATCATGGTGTTCCAGAGGAAAAACACAAGAGCAACCAGGTTTCCATGCTGAACTGCTGCCCACTGAGAGTGGCAGAAAGGTACACTTACCTGGGTCAGGAAATACACCAGTCGGGGAGCTTTAGGTAAGCCACCCAAGTACTCAGACACAAGGCCTTCAGAACCTCCAAACAGAATCCAATTGTACAGATTCAAACCTATGGTTATGATCTGCATTAGATCTCCCTTCTGTGTAGCAGTGAGATCTGGTGTCCACAGACATACCCAGATTGTCCATGAGAGTACCTCATACAACTCCTGTTGAGGAGAACTAAGCCGATTCCCCTAACATATTATTGTCCAAAAGAGGGCTCTTTTATTGCTGACCCACCTTCAGAACAGTAGCCCCAATTCCTTTCACCACAAAGCCTTACAACGCCATGGTGCCCCTGACAACTCGGGAATCCAGTTGGATATAAACAAAGACAAATTGTGGCTGTGAAAAGCTAGAAAAACAAAGGAAACTACCAGACCAGAGACCAATAGATCCTGAGCTGGTACAGGCAGAGCGCCCACAACCTGGCGAGGGAGTTTGGGCAGCAAAGAAATACATACTTGGGACCGGTAGGTTACGGAGAATGAGGTTCACTTCTTGCTGCATTGCTCCAAATACTCAGCAGTGAGGAAAACTAACTTCAGATCACCTCCTGGACTTCAGTTATATGGAGGAGGAAGAGAAGATCCCCTATCCTGTTAAGGGTCAAAGTGATTACAAAGACCAAAGTAGCACAAAATGTCAGAGCCTGGCATCGCAGACTGCGAGACATGTGACTTACCATGGACTGCTATTAACCCCACCTATGTTCTCCATCACCCTGCACCCCATCCCTCACTCAGTTCTTTAAATCTTTTGGCATTTGTAACTTGTATTAAGTTCTTCCATTAAAGCTTTTTTGCATACAAATTTAATTGATATATGTGACCTCTGGTTAGGTATAGCGGAACAGTTTCAATGGAATTTTGGATGGTCTTGTGCCACCTGTGGTTGGACTGCTCTTCATTCATCAATTCCACTTGATGTTGTGCCTGTCACAACATATTCATTAATTTAGTGATTGTAGTGAACAAATAAAAACTTTCGTTATGAAATAGGGAACCTCATTCGTATCTGGTGGTCTGGCCAAATCTGTCATCAGGATCACACATCTTCATCTAATGACAGGCGCCCAATCTGTTTTTATCATTAACATGACTGATTCCACTCGCTTTTTACAGTAGATAAAAGTTTACCAGAAATCTGCCACCATCATAATCATCTTCTTTCTGCTCTGCTAGAACTTCTTCTAGAACGTCCCCCTCCCTCCAGCAGCCGATAGCTGACCTTGTGGTCACATCTTCTGAAGGAAGGGCTGGGGAGGGAGGAAGAAGCAGAGAGCTAACAGAGAAGAGAGCATATGGTGATGATAATGACAGCAGGGACTCCAACGCCCAAGTGACTCGATGCTGTTTGTAAGAAGGGAGCCAGGAATACTTTTATCAATTTTTGAAACTAAGTGAAACCATTAATGTTAATTATAAAAGCAGATTGGGAAATAGCATTACTACTCGAAGGGAACATTTAATTAGAGGAAAATATGTGTCATTTTAATAAGAGGACTGTTAGCACAAACAAGACAGTGAGCTCTAAACACTTTCCCCCAAATAGCCCTGCCTGTTTGTCTCTGCCTGTTCTAGGTGACACAAAATGTAAGCGCATAACAAGACAAACAACACAAACAGATAAGAATACCCAACAACCGGGGTCACAACAGAGAAAGCTACAAAGTACCAATATGCAAAACAAAAGGATTATTCTAAAAGCCAAGATCAGAAACCTGGTAAATTGAGTTAAAGGAAACCTACCACTTAGAATGGCAGGGGTAAGCAGTAAATAACGAGCATCAGCTCAGGGTGAGCTGGTGCCGGAATACTTTCGTTAGTGTATAAACCGCTGTATCGCGGTTTAACACTTTTAAACTCTAGAGCAGAAGAGGCTTCGGGCTGCGCGCGACCGTGTGCGCGACCGTGCGCGCGCAACGTCTCCAGCGTTGTCCTATGTAGACCGCACTGTCGTGCGCACGCAGCGCCGAAGCCTCTTCTGCTACAGTTTAAAAAGTGTTAAAACTGCGATACAGCGGTTTATAACACTAACGAAGTAAATACCGGCACCAGCTCACCCTGAGCTCATGCTTGGGTACTTACGCTTACCCCTGCCATTCTAAGTGGTAGGTTTTTTAATCTAGCTCAAATAGCTAAGGCCAGTTTGCAGGTTACCGAGAGACTCTCAGGACCATAAAAGTTCAAGTATAGGATACAAGCTGTTTCCTGTTTCAGAGATTACCTGGTGAAGGCAGACGCCAGAGTTGCAAGTTCATACGAGTCAGTCGCAACTCTAGCATCGGAGTGAGGAGGCAGGAAGAGTAGATAGATGGCTCAGAGAGAATCACGATAAGTAAGTTTTTTTTTCCTTACAATACAGGGGGTATCACTGTGAATCATTGTGAAGCTGGCTATTGGTGGCATTCCTGTGACTGCCAGTACTGTGTGGTTAACTGTGTCTTCTGACTACATTCTGTGGGGAATCTCTGTGACTGCTGGCTACATTACATTGGGGGCATTTTGGTGACGACTGTGGGACACATCTGTGACTGCTGGCTGCAGGGGGTATCGCGTGTGACTGCTGGATACTGAGACCATAACTGTGTCTCTGCTTCTGGGGGCATCACTGTGGCTACTTGTATTGGGGCATTCCTGTGACTACTCGGGTGTCGTTGTGACTATTGGCGACTGGGGAAGATCATTATGACTACAATTACAATTCATAACAGCATATATCAAAATTACAGTTGTGAAGTAGCAATGAAAATCATTATTTGGTTGGGGGGTCACCAGAACTTGAGGTACTGTATTAAAGGGCTGCGGCTTTAGGAGAGGCTGAGAACTACTGATCTAGGGAATGGAGAATATACTATGTGGGATAAGGTATCTTCTAATGTGGGCTCCTATTTTTGTCTTTTTACTTTCTCTAAGTTATACACTTCAACACTTTTTTTTAGTTTGGGCCAGTAATATACTGAATAAATATTTGATATCTCATTTATTTATATTGCTTATTCAGTGGTTCCCAAATTTATGGTAAGGAATGGGGAGGGGGTGATACCATTTAGGATGAGAGGGTCTTCATTAATCGGACAATATATATATTAAAATTAATTCAATTTATTATGTAGAATATATAATTTTTGTAAATATATAATTTAATATATAATTTAATTTTTAAATACATAATTATATATAGATATAACAACAACAACAATATAATAATAAATCTTATTTATATAGAGCCATCATACTCTGCAAAGTTTTACAGATCAATACTATATTTATGATGATGGGTCTAATTCTACAATAATAATTGCAATGGATATAAAAAATATATAATCATTTGAATGAATATAATTTAATGAGGGACACATATATATTATAATAATTGAGGAATTATATATAATGTTATTGATTAGCATAACATAATTTAGGGCTTGTGTTTACTCCAATAAGAGAGTGTGGATATATTTAAAGGGAATCTACCAGTGGTTTTACAATCCAAAGCTTCAGACAGTGTCAGGTAGTAGCCCCGGAGATCATTGTTATCTACTTGTGTTTAAGCTTTAGGAGTAAAGTGAAATCATAGCTGAGGTCACAGCCGCACTGTTTTACTAGAACAACACAAACAAACTCATAACACATAGTTTACAGCCTGCAGCTTTGCATAGTCCAAACCACTTATGGATCCCCTTATTCATATTTAATTTCACACTTTTTCACAATAACAACTATTAAAACATATTATAATTTATTGAGGTGTTCACAGTGCATTTTGACATATGCAGTGGGCAAACCATGGTGAGTTGTGGTGTCGGGATAAATATGATATATGCAATGTATGATATCAATGTGGGGCATAGCTGATATTCAGGAAAACTGTAATGTAAATGGTAGTTTAGAGACGCAGTGTGGAAATGGGATTCAAGTGTTATCATAAAATCCATCAGATCTATCTAAATTAGGCTACATGCAGACATTGGGCGGAGATTACTTACCCGGTCCATTCGCGATCCAGCGGCGCGTTCTGCGTGGCGCGCTGCGGTGAAGCTCCCCAGAATGCACTGATCTTCACAAGACGGACCAAGTGAAGGTAACGCGAGTCCGCGGCCCTTTTTTAAAAAATGGGGCGGGTTTTCCAAATCCATGCGTTTTTGTTCGGCCACGCCCTCCGATTTCATCGCGTGCCATGCCAGCACCGATGGGCCACAATCCGATCGCTGTGCGCCAAAATCCCGTGGCAATTCATGGAAAAATCAGCGCAAATCGGAAATATCGGTAACGCGGCGGAAAAACCCGAATCGGCCTGTATGACCCCCAGTGTTTTTGGATGTGTGCTAGTTACTGGGTTTAAACAGCTAGCACATGTCCCCATGTCTTTCTACCAGCTCACACATGGCAGTAGATTTACGCCCCTGTGAGTGAGCTTCAAATTATGACAAGGTACTATTCCAGTCCATGTTGCGGCTAAGACAGGTTTTGTCTATTGTCATAGGTGACTGTGCAGATTTCACCTGCCAATCAGCAAGGCGAAAAACAAACCGACCTTGGTTCTGTATTTTGTGGCCCATAAAAGCACATTTTATATGCAAAAGGCTAATCAGTTGTATGGTCATGCTAATATGCAGGAGCTGGAGAATGTCATGTGTTAATATGCATCTATGGATGCTAAATGAAAGTTTATATAAACCTGTACCAGATAATCTATTCACATGGTCACCACACAGAGAACTAGAGGATCATGAAGTGTCTGTTAAAGAGGCCCCACTCACCCCTGGAATTTTACATTACCATACTGGAGTGACAGGAGACTAAAACAGCAATAAAAAAAATAATGATGTAAATTGCAAAGTAAGGGGTTAAAAATTATCTTTATTGGTAAACATCACTAGGGGGATTTGAGAATATCTACATATTAATATTTGTTCATGTAAACATATTTGTAATGAGTTTTTGAAGTGTGTTAAAGGCTATTTCTCTGTTATAAACTGTATTCTCTACTAATGTGTGGGTCTTGGATGCCCCCTCCTTATATCACAGCAGTGGAGTGAAAAACTTGGCAACCTCAATAACCCTTCCCTCTGATTTTGCATTGCATCCGCTGCCTCACACGCGGCTACTGTATCTTAAGCTGCGGCAGTACATTAGTCTTGTAATTCTGCTTGGTTATCATTCTCCTTTACGCGATAATGAGGTGTAATGGATAAGTTTTCTGTAGCTGGCAAACAAAATTTGTCATTGATCTATTTTGTAGCACAGCCTGCATGGCCCACTAGCGAGTCAGCACGTCTAAAACATTCATGCTATTTTAAATAGTATGAAAAAAACTGACAAAAACTTTATTTTGACAAACATACAGCATTCACCTGATGATACTGTATCCATAAGGTCATATAGAAGCAATCCTAATAGATATGGCGTCAATACCAAGCTTATCTTGAATATATCAACTGTAGTTTGTTATTAAAGGACTCTACCCATCAGTAGATAGTTTACTGATGGTTAGTATCTGTCCCTATCAAAAGTGTCCGATAAGAAAACTTCTTTAATTCTAACCCTATACTCCAGTTGTAGACATAAAAAGTTATGAAAGTGTATGCTAATACCGTGGTGCCCTAGGGGCCTACTTCACCCGAGCTCCTCAGGGAGCCTTTTATTTTAATTATGCACTTGTGTGTCCTGCCCCCTCCCAGTACCCCCCTGACCCACCGCACATAGATAGGTTGGCTGGTGGGGTGATGTCCTTTTCTTTGTCATTGATTATTTTGTAGCACAGCCTGTATGGAAATATTCGCTTATGTTATATGCGCACACATATTGATGTAACGCTACAATGAGTTGCCAGTCATCCCTGTCCATGAGGGCTCACAATCTCCATAAACTACCGATGTTTTTGGGGTATGTGGGGGAAACTGTAGGAAAACCCATGAAAAAGAGGGAGAGAATCATAAAAAACTCTGCAGATGTTGACCCAGGTACATGAACCCAGGTCCCCAGCTTTGCAAGGCTGTAATGACAAACACTAAGCCACTGGGATGCCATGAGGTCATTATGAGACGCATTTGTACAAAATATTACTGTATTTTGTATATTTAACTTTTTATAGTTTAATATGCGGGAAAATTAAAAACATAATTACCGTATATTCCGGGTTATAAGAGAACCTGGTGTTAGAACGACCCACCTACTTCTGTTTTTAAAATAAGTTTAAGATATATTCGCGTATAAGACTACCCCCTTTTCCAACGCATACAAAACACCGGTAAAAATTAAAGCAAATTGTTTTTTTTATTTACATGGTCCCTTTTTTTAATTTAAAATTCTTATGACATGCAGGTAGATAGCTGGAAAAACTGTTCGCTCATAACATAAGCATACAACAACAAATTACCATTACAGCACAGCCCCCCCCCCCCCCAAAGACCCAGCCCCCAGTAGTAACGACAACCCAGTAGTATACACATGCCGTTACGACTCCCCAGTACTTACCAGCCACAGCCCCCAGTAGTATAAGCACAGCCCCGTGCCCCAAGTAGAAAATTATGGACGAGCTCCAGGATTCAAACTCGAACAGCACCAATTTCAATCGCTGAAGTATGTCAAAATCAGAATAAAGATCGTGACAGTATCGCTAACCCGTTTACTCACCGCGGCCCCACCTGTCAACTCCTCTCCCCCTCCCCCAACCTGCCCCCCACCCCCGTGTCCGCATTCCTACCCCCCTAACCAATTTCCTTCGCCTCCCCTCGCTCAACCATCCTTCCTTATCGCACAGACATAGCCACCGTTCAACCTACGTATTTGGCCCGATTCTATTTCTCCTAGATATCTGGCTCTCCTCCACTAACCCCAATGCATGACAGATGTTTACCATACCTATACCTCAACCAGCACATCACTCCTAATCAGACTAGCACACTTTCTATTGTCCATTCTCATTCTCCTCCTTTATTATATGTAACTGGAAGAACGAACGAACATTTTCAGGTTTTCAAAATTACGCAGGCACAGGGTGGGAATGCCCTGTGCCCGCCCACTCTGTCAGCCAATGGGCCCCTTTACCACCCTCCCCCACATCACATGAGGTGGCGGTGCCGTAGTCGCCGTAAGAATCGCACATCTTGCACTGAGTAAGAATTTGCAATTCTTTCACTGCTTCACACTTGAAAAACTGGCGTAGAACAGTGATAAATCTCCCCCTATGTATATATTTTAGGAATACATTTCCAATGCAGTAGATGTACGAATGCTGCGCATGTTTTGTAACAAGTATAAACAAATAGGAAAAACAGTTACTAGTAACCAAATATTGAAATGTAAACGTCACCCATCGGCATGAAGAAGTGGTTGTTTAGACAACTATCACATGAAAGTTCTCCTTTCGTTAAGCTAAGAAGCACACGTTAAAAAGAGCTGTTATCTAACGAATGGTCAGAACAGCCTTGTTCCCAAATATTCTTATGAAGGAAGTTAAAGGGTTCACCTGAATGTGGCTGCAGGAGAGTAGAGGGAATCTGTCATTATTTATGACCTGCAAAAATGCATGTAGTGTTAAAGGGAAAACTGTCACCAGGGACCTCCTTTTCACTAAAGACAGGTTGCAGAAGCTTTTACACCTGCCTTTCTGCCTTTTCTAAGCATTTGTCATTACAATATAATTGGGGTTATAACTTACCCTGACAACCATCCTGGGTAGTCAACAGGGGCTGGACTTTGGTTTGGATGGCATTTCAAAAAAAAAACAACATGTGGCATGTCTGTTACTCACTCCTCAGAGCTTGGCCCCCCCCACTGTGCTCCTGTACAGCTACACCTCCTGATCCTTTTCAAACTCACAGCTGACATCAGTGGGGGTGGGTGGAGCACAAATATGGAGGCAGCCTGCAGCTCAGACAAGTCACATGGTTTTTTTAAATGCATCCAAAACCAAACCCCGGCCCTGTGACTACCCAGGATTTTGTCAGGATGCAAGAGTAAGTAAAAAACACACAATTATATTATATTGTACTGCAAACGCTTAAAACAAGCAGATGTTTATTTTGGCCACTCGTGGTCATGGGCTTTTACAATCTGTCTTAGTGAAAATGAGGGTCTGGTGACAGGTTCCCTTTAAGCAGCTGCCCGGCTCAGTTCTTAAAGGATTTTGCCATGCTAAAAAACTGTACCAGGGTAATTATAAGACCCTAATAGGGTCACTCTTATAATACTATCCTAGAAAAGTTTCTATGTAGCCCAGAAAAGCCATGAGTCATGTGACATGCCATGTCTTGCTGACTCCTGTGACATCCCATGTCTTGCTGGCGTTTGTTGGTGGATGAGGGGGTTGTGCATGTCTTACCCCAGTAATCATCCTGTGATCTATCTGCCTACAACATAACATAAAGGTGCCTAAAGTGATGCTTTAACCTCAACGGCTCAGTTGATTCATCATTACCTGAGATGAGTCAGGCAGAGAGCGGAACGAGGGTGGCATCATTCGGAAAGTCCATACATTGGGCTTTGTAGTACTGAGAAGAGTTCTGGTATTATGTGAATAAAGAGAATCTCATCATTTTTATGATATAATAGATTTGTGAGTACAGTCTCTGAGATACAGGGAGATAAGATATATTATGGCAGTGGACTTTATCTGCAGCTGGCGTTCCACTATGATTTACCTGCCCGATTCTGGTTCTGTAGATATCACAGACCACAAACCTGAAGTGAATAGAAATTGTCTTCTTAAATAAAATACTGTAATGTAATCCTTATTATGTAAAATAGTATGTTCTGATGGTTTTGGTAACTACAGTATAGCAAGTATTCAGGTCATGGGGCAATGTGAGGAGGTATCATTCAATCAAGGTTATGGTGGTGCTATCAGACAGTATATTTTGTATCTACAGATGGGAGGTGAGATAAACAGGTCACATATTGGTGGTATTATTAGTGAAGATATGGGTGAGTTTTCCAGCCAAAGGTTGTTTAAATTCAGTTATGGTATGGTTGGTCTATTAAGACCGTGAAGACATGTTACCAACTGCTGTTGAATTTGATCTACTACCTCAGCCAGTGCTAACCTCATAAAAAACCTCAACTACTGCAGAAACCATAATACACACCTCATCTGCAGCTAAACTCAAAATGCACACCTCAGCTACTGCAGATATGGTTATGTTCCCCTAGGACGGGCGCATAGCAAATGTGGTACCAATATACAAAAAGGATCAAAAAGCGATCCTGGAAACTACAGACCCGTTGAGTCAACGTGTCACGGTTGGGGAAATATTTAAGGAGTTTTGTTAGAGATGCATTCTGGAGTATCTCACTGTGCACAACCTTATAACCCAGCGTCAGCATGGGTTTATGAGAGATCGGTCCTGTCAAACTAATCTGATTGGTTTCTACGAGGAGGAAGCGTGGATGTTGTATATGGACTTTTCAAAGGCATTTGACACTGTGCCCATAAAAGGTTGGTATATAAAATGAGACTGCTGGAATACGGAATCTGGTATTTGGGTAAGTAAATTGGCTTAGTGATAGAAAAACAGAGGGTGGTCATTAATGGCACATTCTCAGATTGGGGTTGACGTTACAGTGGAGTGCCAACAGGGGTCAGTATTGGGGCCACTTTTTTATATTTTTATTAATGACCTTGTAGGGCGTTTACACAGTCAAGTTCAATATTGCAGATGATACTAAGCTGTGTAGTAAAGTAATAAATACTGAGACGATAGTTTAGTATACCAGAGGGATTTGTGGAAGATTGCTTGAGGAGTGGGCAGCAGAAATGGTATGATGAAGTTTAATGTAGATCAATGTAAGTTTATGCACTTGGGCCATGGAAACAAAAAGATATAATTATGTTTAAACAGTCTCAATAATTAGAAAACTGGAGTGAAAAGGACTTGGGCGTATTGGTGTGATGGTAAACTTAATTTAGTGGACCAGAGCAGGCGGCTGCTGCTAAAGCAAATAAAATTATGGGACGTATCAAGAGAGGAATAGATTCTCAGATTAAGACATAGTTTGCCCTTATATAAATCCCTGGTCAGACCACACATGGAATATGTGCTACAGTTTTGGGCACCAGTGTATAAAAGAATATAGTAGAGGTGGAACGGGTGCAGGGAGAGCTACCAGGATTATTAGGGAAATGGAGGGATTAGAATAACTGACAGATCACCAAATTCGACTTTATTTAATTCTTAAATGTTGGACATGATGGACTTGCCGTCTTTTTCCAAGCCTTATATACTGTGATATGTCCCTTTCCACCACACCAGCAGTATGCTGGGAGATCAGAGGGAAAATTCAGATTTACATTTATAGTAAATTGAAGTTTCCTGTGACACCTTGTAACCTCTGACAACTCATTGTCTGGCTCTCTCTCTCCCTCTCCCGGAGATCGCTAGTGTGTGAAGAGGCTGCTATCGGCTATCAGAGCTTACAGTCTAAATTAACAAAGAGTAAATGTTTCCTGAGTGCCGGGAAAGATTAGCTGTAAATATACATGTAGGCTGCAGGCAGGTGGGAGGTGCAGACACTATACACAGATAACACTTAAAGAAAATTAAGTGAAATGAGGGTTAAGCTTTCACAAACAAGGTGATATCAATAGGAAACTTACTAAGTTCAAAACAGTGTACCTCACTTTTCCATCTAAAAAAGCCAATTCAAAGTATAGAAAACTTTATCTCGGAACCTCACGGACACAGTTCTGGGAGCAAGAATATAGTGATAAACCTGTCATCATGTGAGAATTACATTGCGGAACGAGTGTGGCCCATCAAGAGCATAATAATTCAAGAAACAAAACTACAAACTTATCAGAAGGTGGTAAGGAAACCATGTGCTACACACATAAAACATCGATACCAGATCTTTAAACCCAACTTGAGAAAAAGCCTCCATTCTAAAACAATGTAGTGAATGAATAAAATAATACATACACATAACATACACCCATAGTAGTACAACAAGGGAATAGTCAGCAGGTAATACGCACTACAATGGCTTCAATATATATCATACATATTTTATTGTTCAATAGGCAGAGGGACATAATATTCTTCCAACATAACATCAACTACAGTCAATGTAAGTCACCATTCCCTCGGGGCATCACACTATTTTTGGCTAGTCGTTAGGTTTGGCTGTGTTGGGATGCATGTGTTACTATAACTTTGATTAGGATGCACAGAGAACCTTTGGGGATGGTGAGTTATATGTGATGTAGTTGTTGTTTGTTATATGAGTTCTATTATCCCTCTGCAATAACTATATGTATAATATACATATTGGAAGCCATTGTCATGTGCATTATCTGCTAGACAATTCCCTTGTGCACCATCATGCAATGTTTTCATGTAGATATTGTAAATAAAACATGATCTATATTATCCACTACATTTTTGAGTGAGTCTTTAGTTCTCAAGTTGGGTTTATAAGATTGTAGGAAGCGTATCATTATATTTGTACCATTAAGTGTGGTCCTATAATTAGTATCAGGATACCAGATCTATGCCCGATAGTTTGTCCCTCACATTTATAGGTACCACCTATATTTATAGTGTGGGATTGCCCTCAAATCATAGTAATTTCGCAAACACTCCTTGTTCAGATTGCTGAACAACCACCTCAATGCCAAACTTCCATGATTGTGGTCTTAAACACTCCCATAGAAAAAACTGATCCCACTTATTGGCATCCACGAACACTCCTACTCTACAACACTGGATCAGGAAAGATTCCCCATCTTTGTAGTTGAAAAAAAAGAATGGGGAACATTTACTAAGGTATGCGCCACTTTAATGAGTACAGTTGCACGTTCTTTATAGTGTAAAACTGCTTGCACATTATTGCGAGAGTGACTGCACCACAATTGTGTGCACGCAGCCCTTTGTAGGCATGAAACACAAAATTAAGGGGCGTTTCTTTGCTCAGCGGAACATTGTTGCCAGATTTATCATGAAAGTCTAAGAATGTGTTTGCAAGCCCCTATGTAAAGGTGCCACCAAAAAAAAGCTTGGTGCCCTCTTCGGGGGAGTGCATGAGGCTGGAGCGCCAGATTCATGAAGAAGTGTTGCCAAAATCATACTATTTAGACTGTGGTGTATTTCTATGCCTGTGGAGATTTAGCAGAATGTAATATATTTAAACTTTATGCGATAATGTCATTAGCTACCAGGCCAGGCAATAAAAATATGCTACGAAATATAAAGAATGTGCATACTATATTATTTACCAGAAACGGCAATAAAAAATATTTAATTTGAAAAAAAAATAAAGAAAAAGAATTGTTGATCAATATTTATCTTCTGGAATAAACGCTTTAATTTATATTTTCAAATTTGTCTTTCCGCAATCATGAAGCTTCAAAGGCACTCTACATTTACAGTGACCTAAAAAATAACAGACGAAACCCTCCATTTTTACTACACAAGAATATTCCTGCTCACATCTCACAGAGTTTGTGTCACCTCTTTTTTATACTGTAACTGCCAATGTTTGTAAGGTTTACATAGAAATAAATGGAGTATGTTTATTCACCGTCCCAGAGTTACATTGCACGAAAACTGACAGTGCAGAAATCTTTAATGGGCTGCCCACCGTCCATGGCAAGTGAGTACGTTAGAAATGAGCTGCCAAGTTTAGGTGACCCAATTGGATCCAGTTATATTTAAGAAGGCAACCTTGTTTAGGTGGCAAAAATGACAAGTTATCCAAACCATTCATCTTGATAGGCGACACAGTCAAAGTCAATCATGGATGACAGGAAAACAGTCAGGCCTAATGTGAAATAAGGGAAAGGTTTCGCATGCTATTGGCCATTAAGTGAGCCTCTGTATGTTTTATATATTCTATGTATGGGTGGTCATTTATCTTCGTTCAGCACATTTGTGCGAGTTTTTCTTGGTTTTCTTTGGATTTTGGACTTTGATTTATTTTTGAGGTTGATATATCAGGTAGGTCAGTTCGTGGAGTTTTGTGCTTCTTATTAAAGTTCCACAAAGTTTCTAAAGTTGAATAGATTTAGCCCGTTCACACTGCGAGTGTGATGCGAGACTTGTCAATCACACTCGACGATGTGCGAACGCACGGCCGACCGCTGCACACCGGGGAGTGAACTCAGCATGTCAGTCTCACTCCCGCGGTGCAGCGGTCGGGCCGTGCGTTCCCGGCCGGCATGCTTTGTGAGTCTGATGCAATATCAGCATCACACTCGAAGGTGGGAAAGGCCTTAGGGGTGAAGTTAATAGGATGGGGTGATAAGTGGGGGATAGGGGTTCATTAACAGAACTTTTAATACCCTACAGAAATGAAATGGTCTAATAGAGATGACGAGCACTTTAAAATGCTCGGGTACTAGTATTCGAGAACAAACTTTTCCCGATGCTCGAGGTGTCGTCTCGAATAACGAGCCCCATTGAAGTCAATGGGAGACGCAAGCATTTTTCAAGGACCAAGGCTCTGCACAGGGAAGCTTGGCCAAACACCTGGGAACCTCAGAAAAGGATGGAAAACCACGGCAATCGGACAGGAAACAGCAGGGGCAGCATGCATGGAGCCCCTAATGGTGCTTAATTGCACCATTATGCAAAAATAATGGGCAACAGCATGGCGATGACAGATGACAGAGTGACCAGATGAGGCTAGATAGCATCAAAACATGCAATAATTGACCCTGACATATAGGGGACGGCATGCAGAGGCAGTCGGCAGCAGCGGCCAGGCTAGAGAGTGATCATGGACGACATACCCAATGGTACTCAGGCATTCACCAAAGGAGGTGAGCAAGAAGCGCTGAAAATGATTTCCTATGTGAACAAAAGGTTGACGGGTATTATATCGATAACACAGTCATGGTGGCGACTAGTGACCAGTTCCATAACGTATCTGGGTGAACACCCGAAAAATGAGCCTGACACAGCCTCTTTTGATAAGGGGGACGAAATGTGGAGGCAGCCATGGAGACGGACTTCCATGATTAAGAGCGACAGTATGGGGAATCTATATTGCGCTGCTATGATTGCAACTTAGGGTCTCCAGCATGGCGGCGACAGATGGGCCGATTTCCACTATGTATCTAGGGAAACACCTGAAAATTCTGCCTGACACAGCTTGTTTGATAACGGGGATGATGTGCTGCAATATCTTGTGCTCCAGCGTCTGGTATAGAGAGTTGAAAGATGCGCATGGAGACATGGTGGCACTGTGAAGGATCGTGGAGGCAAAATGGACAGGAAACAGCAGAGGCAGCATGCATGGAGGCCTATGAGACTGCCTAATCTTGGATTAGAGCTGGCGGTCCGCTGACTGTTCTCTCGGGTCCTCCCCACCCAAAATGGGCTGGGGCCAGAAGCGTTTACTTGAAAAAATTATAATTTTCAAAGCAGGCCCGGGTCGTTTGAATATTCACCTAGCAATAATGGAATAGCATAGTGGTTCCATTGTAATTTCCATGATTAAGAGCGACAGTATGGGCATCCAATTGCGCTGCTATGATTGCAACTTCAGGTCTCCAGCATGCGGCGACGATGGCCGGAGTTCCACTATATGATCTGTGTGAAACACCTGAAATTCTGCCGGAACAGCTCGTTGATAAGGGGAGACATGTATGGAGGCAGTGAAGTAGTAGTAGATTAAAGGTGTGCTGCAGTTTAAAACTATGTTAGTTGGATTTGGGATGGAGCTGGCGCTCCGCGCCAGGAGAGCTTTCGCCTATCCAAGCCCTGTCTCTCGGCTACTCCCCACAAGCACTTCTAAGAACCTTTTGTATAAGATCAGTGTTAGTAGTAGCGTTCTTATAAGTTTGGTTGATGGCGGGTGAGGGAATGTAAACAGCATGCGCAAGAAGCGTGAAATAAATTGGTAAATGATAAAGTTTGCCAGTTATTTGTGGATTACACAGCAGCGGTGGCGACAAAGGTAACAAGTTGATGTGGAAGCCCATGAAAACAACCCAAAATTCTGCCGACACAGCGCGTTTGATAAGGGGACCATGTATGGAGGGAGTATATGCGAAGATTCTTGGTGGAGGCAGCTTGGCGTTGACTGATGTGGAGGTCTGAAAGCCTGTTAGCACAATGACGAGACAAACGGTGGAGGCCACTAAAAAGACGACGTGTGGAGCCTGTATAGAAGAGAAATTTAATTGAGTAAGTAACATGTACGTGCGCAGTCCAAAAAAGTTTTCAAACCAGACGGAGCAGGTAGGTGTCCTCCAGAAAAATTAAATATGATTGCAGGGCGTAGTGGCAGTCCAAAAACTTTTCAAACCAGGAGGAGCCATAGGTTAGGGGGTCCTCAGAAAAATAAATAAATTGCGTGCCTTGATGTGCGCCAGTCCAAAAAAATTTTCAAACAGAGAGCAGGTAGGTGGTCACCTGCAGAAAAAATTAAATAAGATGACGTGCCTGTATGTGGCAGTCCAAAAAAGTTTTAAACCAAAAGGAGCATGGTAGGTGGTCCTCCAGAAAAATAAATAAATGAGTGCCTGATGTGGCAGTCCAAAAAAGTTTTCAAACCAGAGGAGCAGGTAGGTGGTCCACCAGAAAAATTAAAAGATGAGATGCCTGTATGTTTTTTTTTTTTTTCGCAGTCCAAAAAAATGTTTTTATTAAAACCAGAGGATGGTAGGTGGCCCCCAGAGAAAAATTAAAATACATAGGGTACTTAGCAGAGCCAGTTGACCTGGCAAAAAAATAGCCAGTTTCCTTCGGCTTTAGTGTACAAAGAGGAGGAGACAGGAGGACAAGTGCCGGAGGGAAGGTAGGAGTGCCATAATTATTCAGGTTGAGCTTCTTCACCTGTGAGTATAGGAAAGCGGAAATCAGGATCGTATTCATTGATAAGCGTCGGCTGTCAGCGCGTCAGTCGACAGGCTGTGTACACTTTATCGGTGAGGATGCCACCACCAGCTGCCACTGAGAAAAGCAGCCTAAGACAAACCGCTAGCGCAGGGCAGCCAAGAACCTCCAAGGGATACAGCGCCAGTTCGTTGCAACATGTCCAGTTTAGAAACCAGTGTTGTAAGGATGCTGTGTGAATCATTAGGACGATGGTATGGTATCTACGATATCCCTCACCATATTTCTGTAAAAGATCATAGCCCTACTCTGCCGAGACTGGGGGACAGGTGACAGTGTCTTGCTGGGGGGGACATTTAAAACTGAAAGGCCTTGTAAGGACCCCTGCCAGTGACTGGACAAGCTGCCTGCCGCCTTACTCTCCCTCGTACTGTCCCGCACAAGTACACCCCTCTGCGCTAGCGCTGTCAAGAAGAGAAAGACTGTTCCAGTTTTGTGCACCAGGGCCTGCTGGTATTCAGCATTCTCACACTCCTTCCTCTCCAGGGTGAGGAATGAAAGATGTTGCTTGATCTGGGTCCAGGAGAGGGAATACCCAGTAATCGTGCTGAATAATTCTTTGAAGCGAGGGTCACGGATTAGCAGCCCTAGCATTGAAATCTGCCATATGCGCCAGAGTCCACAAACTGCGCAAGAAATCCTCCCCTCACTGGCCTGACTCGCCATTTCCACCTCCTCAAACTCCTCTTCTTCTGCCCATACACGCATCTGAACAGTGAGGACGAAACAATGGTCTCCCCTCTTCTGTCTCACCAACAATTCTCCTCCTCTTCCTCCTCATCCTTCATCCACCTCCTCCGATATGCGCTGCCGAAAAGAAAGAAACAGACCTGAGGGTGCTTTGTCTCTTCAACAAGGAATCTTCTCCCTGTCTCTTGTGACGAGTGCAGCTTCCGACTCATTGCGGACAGAGAGTTTTCAACAGGCCAAGCAGCGGGATGTGAGGCTGGGCTGATGATTGGCCGGCACACCACTGATCATCTGTGTTGAACTCCGCAAAGTTACTCAGACCTGACAGATAATCAGAATCACCATCACTCCTCAATGGTAGGACTGCGGAAGCTGGACTGACCTGACTACCAGTTCTTGGGTGGAAGTTGAAATCTGGCAGTCTACAAGCGCTCTGCGTGCTGGTAAAACTTGGAAACTGGTTAATGGTGAATTCCACCTTCGTGGGCACGTTCATTTTTTCTGGCCCCTTCTTAAATGCCATTGGAATTCAATACTTCAAAGTAATAGCATTATATGATTTTTATGATGTAGATCTGTGAAGTTGAGCAACCTTTTATTTTAATATGAAACAAAGAAAAAAAAGAAATTTTTAAAAATTATAATAATTAAGAAAATTCTACCATCAAAAACAAGCATGAAAAACCAGGAGTAACTACTCATGATCCAGGAGGCACCTTTAACTGGCTAATCCATGGCTCCTTCCTTTCTAAAAAAAGAACTGCAAAAACACACTTACGGTTGTGTTTGAAGTCCAGACTTTGAGGTTCATCCACATGGACCACTTTAAGACTCCTGGAGCAGGACGTGGTCCCAAAAGCCAGCAAGATGGACCATGGATTGTAAACCCACCCTCTCTTTCCAATCCAGCCTCCATGAACCCCCCTTTTCCAGCTTTAAATAAAAAGCCAGCGTTGCCAAAAGTCTTGAATTTCCATTATACAAGCACTCGCCTGGAGTCTACGAACAGACGGCAGAAGTATAGGGGAAATATCACTGCATCACAATGTCTCCCATCATTATCTCATTGTTAAACCTAAAAGGGAAAAACCTGGTCATCAGGAGCACTTTTTCATGTCCAAGAGTGTGCAGTGTCTCATTGGAGTGGCCAGTGAGAAGCAGTTTCCCCCCATTGTAAAAAGCAAGTTTTATATAACAACACTTTGGCATGTGCACATTTATTCTCTATGGGTCATGGGGACCAGAAAAGGGCCATGTATAGAAGGGTTTCCCTATGCATAAAAATTATTTTATTGGAAGCAAAAAAGACAGTCTAAAACTAGCAAAAATTCAGGGAAGAGGGTAGCAATGTGACAGGCAAACCAAGTATCCTAGATGTATTTGGGAAATTACTTTGTGTAAGAATGGATGTTATAAAAATTTGGGCATTTATAAGATAAGTAAAATTTATAGCTTCTGTTTAGTTGGGTTACATTGGGTAACCAATTGGGACCCTATTGAGGACATTTCACTTAGCTGCATATTAATCAGGACATAACACAGACAGGAGTAGTTACTAACAATCGTTTTTGGTGAAAGCTTGTAAGAAAGACAAATATTGGCAAAGTGATAGATTCGGGGGTATGTGGTACATCTAATAGTTATGATTTTAATTGGTATTCGGGGATTTCCTTTATATGTTCTACTAAGGCCAAACGTCAGATCCCTAGAGCAGCTTGTGGCAGGATCGGTGACAGGATCACAATGATGTCCTTATAAGTTCTGGCAGAATCAGCATAAATTATTTATATAAAAGACATCTTGGTATTAGGTAGTATATAAATGTCTTGTAAGGAGGGAAAGGAAGGAGAAGAGACATCCTGGAGAAAGGGTTCCGGCTGGATATGTCTTAATAGTACAAGTATGGGATTGTTCATTAAACAAAAATGGTTTAATTTTTAAGGGTTTGTGTTTTTCTGCCGAACTTTCGTAAACTGTTTGTTGTTGTACTTCTGTCCCACTGAGGACATCACATTGTAAACCAAACAGCGGCGCCTGATGCCAATCGATGAAGTAAGCTCAACCCACCACAGCAAGCTCCGTCTGTCATTGACACACTACCAGACTCAGAAGAGCAAGTAAAGATGACCTTCTCAGGACGAAGAGTCATCAGTTGCCAGTAAAGGTGTGGTCTTCTAAGGTGGGACAGCTTGACTTCAATGCTAACCTATTCCCCTGCTTGGGCTTTATATAACTAATTACAATTTTGCTTCAAAGATGATTTTATGGAATGGCTGGAGGTGTTAATGCTGATAACAATATACAGGCGGTCCTCCTTACGAACACTGACGAACAGACAAACCTTGTTACAAACGGACCTCTGGATGTGCCTGATTTACAGTACCTTAGCTTGGGCTACAATAAAATAGCTATAATAGATCAAATGTTATCTGCAATGAAGCTTTATTCTGAATCTTATCTGAGAGATCGCAGCATTTTAAAATCCAAATGTCACAGAGACCAAAAGAAGAAAATTGGCTGGGGTTGCAATTATAAAAAATAGATCAGTTCCGACTTACATGCAAAACTCACTTACGAAAACAAGCCTAGGAGAACTATCTTGTAACAGTATGAGCCCGGGGACTGTCTGGTATTTGTAGGGTGTTATTGGGACAATTTGTGGCTGGACAGGTTCCTATATGTATCCCATGTTAAGGACATTTTATTAAACAAAAAAAAAAAACCAAAAAAAATGATAAAGTAGTATATTTAGGTGATGCCAATTGAGGCTATGGTTTCCTGATTTCACAGCATTGTGCAGAATTCAACATGGAGTTGTGGTAGTTTTAACTTCTGTATAAGTATTATTTTCCCAAGTGTCCATCATATCATCTGAGATTTCTTCTGTGTAATGCGGATAAGGCACTGTATGAAATTTTCTAGGTGTTAATTGGCAGTAATTAGGACGGTAAAGTAAACATCTGAAGCATATATTAATTGGTGTTGCAAGCTTGGATTTTTAAATATTGTGTTTGGAAAATATTTTTTTCATGTTAACCAATCATACAATCATCAGGATAGAGGCATGAAAGGATGTCTACAACAATACCAGCAATGCCTATAGTATGAAGGGTTGTTTCTTACAAGATTATCGAAGATTAGGGGAACCATAACATGAAATTTTATCAGATCCAAACTGTGAGTTAACTTAAATTGAAAACATTGGTGGCAGTATTATTCTAGATTTCATTTGGTCATAAAGCCCATCACTTCTTTTGCACCTGTAAAGTAGATCATGATAAAGTCTCACCACAACCAAGTGTGGGGTAGTAACATTGTGTTGTTGCAGGGGTAGCACATGCAAGACATCAGACAGTGGCACACTTTCAATGTCTATTTGTAGTTGAAAGGACAACTAAAACATTGTACAGATGGAGAATTTTTAGGTACCCCAAAACAAAGATATCCATGTAAGTAAAACATGTTTTTTGTATACCATCTACCACCTCTTAGCTTGCAACTTTATCTTTGATATCTCAGGTCTGGCCAACTGGAAACAAAATCCTTGTGCAAATTTTAAAGGGAGATTCACTCCTAAAATTACACCAGTGAACTGTGTGGGTTCTACAAACGGTGGTACAAACCGAAAAAATCTCCACAGCACCTTTTAGATCATCAATGGGACATGTGACTTAAACCACTCACATAGAAGGACTTAAATTATTTGCTCTTCTTATAAATGTAAAAATGAACATGTTGAAATAATTGAACTGTAAAGTAAGGAGATTTAGCAAAGGGGCACTTTTGTTTTCTTATTCTGAATGAGTAGATGCAGACTACATTATGATAACATTAATTCAAGGTCCCTCTCAGTGTGTCAAAATATTCAGAAGAGTAGTGAGTGTTTTAAAAATTTTAATATGGATATGCTGCTTGTTTTGTTTAAGATGTATGATAGGGGATTTATGTGTGGTAATGGGTGTGATGTAAGTGTTGAAGATCTAAGTCTTGCTATATGCATCAACCATAAATATTAAGGACATTCTGATAACACATAGTTTTCAGTGCATGAAGGCTTAAGAACATATGTCGGCAAACAGCGTCTACACCTAACAATTGTAGTATCTGACTTATCTCCCATTGGTATGTGACGTACATTCAGTATCTTCCCATGATTTAATCCTCCGAGTTTCTTTATCTTTACTTTTTATTTTACGCATTATATTTATGTAACAGAGGAGAGAACATATAAATCATGCTAAATAAGCAACAACGCTGCACAAACAAAAGTTGTGCTAGGGCACAAAATATATGATGAAAGTCAAAATTAAAGTATTTGATTATGCAAAAAATAGAGGCACTTGTAAATGTTGAAAAATTGCAAAATATTCTACCTCCGTTGACATGAGCCTTGGATTATGAAGGGACATGGGTGCTGCTTCTACTTGTAAGCCTGCCTCACATTGTTCATGTATCTTGCTCCCATGTAGGAGCTAGGGGGGGTCTCAAAGCATTCTAAACCAGCCTGAGGCCACTACTTGTAAGCAGAAAACTAGAATGAATTTGCAACAAAATAAGATATATAGAATAATTTTTTAACTTCTGTAAACTACAATTGTTTTGGTGTACATTTACTTGTAGAATACTTCTGAGTGAAATGGCTCAAGGCTTTTTGGTGAATTTATGTTTTTTTGTCAATGGCAGCTATGGAGTAAGAATCAATAAAGAAAAAGAAAATTAATATTCTCTGTTGTATCCACTTGCATTTTGGATTCTAAAACTGAACCCAAAAAACTGTAAGTGTGATTTCCAACACGAGGAGTTGTGGCAGGTATTAGAGTCAAAGCGAGGCCAGGAAAGTATGAAGGATAAAATCATGTTTATCCTCTCATTATTGAAACTTTTTGCCTTTTGTTTAAAAACTGCCCACAAATCCTTGTTGACTCAAAAAGGGTTTAGGCTATTGGTTTATTTTTGTTTGTAACATTGTATATATTCTTTTATTATATTTTGTGACCATGAATCACAAAAATATGATATGATGCCACATGGGTAAGCCAGGTTTCAGGGTAATTTGGGAAGAGACCTTGTTTGTTGGAAGGTGAAGAAGATGGAGGCCTGGACCCAGGTAAACTGAAAACTTCCAGGACCAAATAGGGGAAACAACTTTTTAAGGATGCCTTTTAAGGATGCCTTAATGATGTAATTTCCGGATGACCATTGCATATTGTATACTTTTTGGAGGCTCCCTTAGTTAGCTATTTTCATGTTTGGTCTCGTTCCCCTTTTGGTAGACCTCCTCTGTTCACTCTCACTTCCCTCGGTGGTATATCCCTTAACATTAGTTATACAATGCAGCTACATTAGTGTGTTACACAATGAATAGATTGAAAACTTAGTAACGTATAATCCCATATGAGAAGATTGTGCTTTACTTAGACAAAGCCGAGATGATTCACCCCTTTACCGTGTACTCTGCTTCTGCATGTCCTCCTCGCTTGACGACCTCGTTGAGCATTGTCAAATTTTGTATGCGTATATTGCCTTGAACAATGATTTTTGGCTGTATCTTATCTTGCTACCCCAAGACACTATAGTGATCTGTGGAAAATTGACAATAGAGTGTATACCAATTGTGTTTGTTTTTCTTTTATGTTCTGTTCTTTTTGTATATAACCATTTAGCATAACATTACTTGTATATTTGCCTTTTTTGAAACACTATTAATTACTACTAAGGAAGATACTAATTGCTGAATAAGAACGTAAGTGTACGATGACTTGTTTTTTATGTTCAATAAAGAGGTTTAAAAAAAAACTTATTAAAGATGTTGCATTTTGTTTACTTCACCAGTTGCTCTCCGATTGCGAACCACAGATTTGTTTGTTTTTCATTAAGACCATTTTTACTGGTTTTGCGTGACCTGCTTTATTTTATATTTCACAATAATGGTTTACGTGTTCAGCTTTCTACCTTCTGTTAAACAGAAAAATAAGATGTTTAAAAAAGTCAAATGTCCCAAAAAGGGCTCAGAAAAAAAAAGTGCCAAATACTCTATTAAATACAGACTGACAAGGAACCTAACATATACCAGCATTGTTTTGTTTTTTTTTTTACTAAAATTATAATAAAAAAAACCTTAAAAAAGTGTATGGAACATTTGTGACAATCCTAAAAAAACTAGTGTTGCAAGATTAATTCTAAATAAATTTTACTTACTGATTATCTGATATGGCCCACTGTTATACCACTCCCCCTCATGTATACTGTTATGGGCCCGCCTTCTGTTTCTTATTCACTCTTTGAGAGCAACCAACCTGGGCTGAGGATTAGAAGCGGCGTGGTCATCTAATGTGGACTATATTAATAATCTCTATATCATGGCTCCTTAGAGGGTAAAGAGACTGCGGATAATGAAATTACTTTAAGTTAAATACACAACGAGAACAGGAAAACGATATTCACGCTTCTTCAATTATAAAAAAAGATTTTGTGCCACTCAATTCAATATAGATTTGGACAATATTTTTCAGTATATTGTAAGACGGCCTTCATTACGGAACGTCCTTATTAGAAATCTATGCTGACAGATTTGTAAGCAAACCCATAGCAGGTCTTTATTAGTTCCATTATTGATTTTCCCGACTGAGTAGTATTTGCTCCATTGTGGGCTCAAACATTTATTCCTTCAGGGTTTTACTCATAACAAAACTTCATCAAGGAAACCTATATGACGCCTGTATATAACGCTCAATCCTTTCAGCCTATAATCTAGATTAGGCACAGAAATGAATACTTCTATTCACAAATGATGACAAAGGTTATAGGGTGATAAAAAATAGAGATGGAGCGCACACTAAAATGCTCGGGTAATCGTTATTCGAGACGAACTTTTCCCGATGCTCGAGTGCTCGTCTCGAATACGAACCCCATTGAAGTCAAGGGAGACTCGAGCATTTTTCAAGGGGGACCAAGGCTACGCACAGGAAGCTTGCCAAACACCTGGGACCTCAGAAAAAGGATGGAAAACACCACGGACATGGACAGGAAACAGCAGGGGGCAGCATGCATGGATGCCTCTGAGGCTGCATCTGAATCGCACCTTATGCCAAAATTATGGCAACAGCATGGCCCATGACAGAGTGACAGAATGAAGCGAGATAGCATCTAAAACATCCCAATAATTGACCCTGACACTATAGGGGACGCATGAAGAGCAGCGGCAGCAGGCTTAGAGAGTGTCATGAGGACACCATACCCTAAAATGGGACTCAGGCTTCAAACCAAGGGTGGCCAGAGAGGAAAACCAAAGGAGGTGGAGCAAGAATGCACGCTTCCACCAAAATAGGTACATGATAAAAGTTTGCCAGTATATTTGTGGATACACAGCAGGAGAGTGCGAAAAAGGTTTTAACAGGAAGCCATGAAAACAACAAAATTCTGCTGACCAGCTTCGTTGATAAGGGGGACGATGTATGGAGGCAGTGCACTAGTAGTGGTCCGCGCGCCCTTACGCCCTTCTCCCGAACGCACGGGGGAAGACGCGCAAGGGGACCGAGGTGCTTGCAGTTAATTAAAACTATGTTAGTTGGATTTGGCAGGGAGCTGGCGCTCCGGCTGCCAGGCGAGGCTTTCGCCCATCCAAGCCCCTGTCTCTAGGCTACTCCCCAAACAGCACTTCTAAGAACCTTTGTATAAGATCAAGTGTAGTAGGTTCTTATAAGTTTAGGATTATTGCCGGGTGAGGGGAATGAAACAGATGCGCAAGAAAGCGCTGAAATAATAGCCCTAAATGGTTGTATAAAAGTTGCAAGTATAATTTGGGCTTACACAGCAGACCCCGGTGGCGACAAAAGTTAACAACTTTGATTGATGTGGAATCCCTGTAATAGCTATTGGGCGGTGTGGCTTTTATCGCACGAAGGCTCAGCAGTTTTCAGCACCGCCTGCTGCGCTAGCGACGGCACTGATGCCTGTGCCTAGAGCTACACGACTGATGGCGCCATGCCCACCGGGATGGTTATTCGGAGGAGGAGGGGTGGAGGAGGGGCGCACCTGGAAACAGAGCATGCCCACAACATGCTCTGTTTATTTTGTTTCATCTTTAACTGTGGTTTCTAATCAATTTTCCAATTTATGTACCAGGTCTTCCAAAAGGACAAAATTTGGGGAATAGCATCCGGTGTGCATACTTTAACCCTTACCATTTTCCCCTTCTTTCACGTATGTCGCTTGTTGAGAGTTTGTTTTTGTGATATAGCTATTAAAGGAAACCTACCACTTAGAATGGTCGGTGTAAGCAGTAAATACCGAGCACCAGCTCAGGGTGAGCTCAGGGTGAGCTGGTGCCGGTACTTACTTTCGTTAGTGTTATAAACCGCTGTATCGCGGTTTTAACACTTTTTAAACTCTAGAGCAGAACAGGCTTCGGCGCTGGCGCGCGACCGTGTGCGCGACCGTGCGCGCGCAACGTCTCCAGCGTGTCTATGTAGACGCACGCATGTGTGCGCACGCAGCGCCGAAGCCTCTTCTGCTCTACAGTTTAAAAAGTGTTAAAACTGCGATACAGCGGTTTATAACACTAACGAAAGTAAATACCGGCACCAGCTCACCCTGAGCTCATGGTGGTACTTACTGCTTACCCCTGCCATTCTAAGTGGTAGGTTTCCTTTAATCTAGCTCAAATAGCTAAGGCCAGTTTGCAGGTTACCGAGAAGACTCTCAGGACCATAAAAGTTCAAGTATAGGATACAAGCTGTTTCCTGTTTCAGAGATTACCTGGTGAAGGCAGACGCCAGAGTTGCAAGTTCATCACGAGTCAGTCGCAACTCTAGCATCGGAGTGAGGAAGGCAGGAAGAGTAGATAGATGGCTCAGAGAGAATCACGATAAGTAAGTTTTTTTTTCCTTACAATACAGGGGGTATCACTGTGAATCATTGTGAATGCTGGCTAATGGTGGCATTCCTGTGACTGCCAGCTACTGTGTGGTATAACTGTGTCTTCTGACTACATTCTGTGGGGAATCTCTGTGACTGCTGGCTACATTACATTGGGGGCATTTTGGTGACGACTGTGGGACACATCTGTGACTGCTGGCTGCAGGGGGTATCGCTGTGACTGCTGGATACTGAGACCATAACTGTGTCTCCTTGCTTCTGGGGGCATCACTGTGGCTACTTGCTATTGGGGCATTCCTGTGACTACTCGGGTGTCCGTGTGACTATTGGCGACTGGGGAAGATCATTATGACTACAATTACAATTCATAACAGCATAATATCAAAATTACAGTTGTGAGGTAGCAATGAAAATCATTATTTGGTTGGGGGTCACCAGAACTTGAGGTACTGTATTAAAGGGCTGCGGCTTTAGGAAGGCTGAGAACTACTGATCTAGGGAATGGAGAATATACTATGTGGGATAAGGTATCTTCTAATGTGGGCTCCTATTTTTGTCTTTTTACTTTCTCTAAGTTTATACACTTCAACACTTTTTTTTAGTTTGGGCCAGTAATATACTGAATAATATATTTTGATATCTCATTTATTTATATTTGCTTATTCAGTGGTTCCCAAATTTATGGTAAGGAATGGGGAGGGGGTGATAAACCATTTAGTATGAGAGGGTCTTCATTAATCGGACAATATATATATTAAAATTAATTCAATTTATTATGTAGAATATATAATTTTTGTAAATATATAATTTAATATATAATTTAATTTTTTAAATACATAATATATATATATGTATAACAACAACAACAATAATAATAATAAATCTTTATTTATATAGAGCCATCATACTCTGCAAAGTTTTACAGATCAATACTATTATTTATGATGATGGGTTCTAATTCTACAATAATAATTGCAATGGATAATAAAAAATATATAATCATTGAATGATATATAATTAATGAGGGACACAATATATATTATAATTAATTGAGGAATTATATATAATGTTATTGATTAGCATAACATAATTTAGGGCTTTGTGTTTACTCCAATTAAGAGAGTGTGGATATATTTAAAGGGAATCTACCAGTGGTTTTTACAATCCAAAGCTTCAGGCAGTGTCAGGTAGTAGCCCCGGAGATCATTGTTATCATATCTTTGTGTTTTAAGCTTTAGGAGTAAAGTGAAATCATAGCTGAGGTCTACAGCTCCTGCACTTGTTTCTATGAACAACACAAACAAACTCATAACTACATAGTTTACAGCCTGCAGCTTTGCATAGTCCAAACCACTTATGGATCCCCTTATTCCTAATTTAATTTCATACTTTTTCACAATAACAACTACTATAAACATCTATTATAATTTATTGAGTGTTCACAGTGCATTTTTGACCTATGCAGTGGGCAAACCATAGTGAGTTGTGGTGTCAGGGATAAATATGATATATGCGATGTATGATATCAATGTGGGGCATAGCTGATATTCAGGAAAACTGTACTGTAAATGGTAGTTTTAGAGACGCAGTGTGGAAATGGGATTCAAGTTGTTATCATTAAACTCCATCAGATCTATCTAAATTTAAGGCTACATGCAGACATTGGGGCAGATTTACTTACCCGGTCTATTCGCGGTGGCGCTGCTGCGCTGAAGCTCCCCAGAATGCACTGATCTTCACCAAGACGGACCAAGTGAAGGTAAGCGCGAGTCCGGCGGCCCTTTTTTTAAAAAAAATGAGGCAGTTTTTCCAAATCCGTCGGGTTTTCGTTCGTCCACGCCCTCTGATTTCCGTCGCGTGCATGCCAGCGCCGATGCGCCACAATCCGATCGTGTGCGCCAAAATCCCGGGGCAATTCATGGAAAATCAGCGCAAATCGGAAATATTCGGGTAACGCGTCGGGAAACCGCGAATCAGGCCCTTAGTAAATGACCCCCATTGTTTTTGGATGTGTGCTAGTTACTGGTTAAACAGCTAGCACATGTCCCCATGTCTTTCTACCAGCTCACACATGGCAGTAGATTCTACCGCCCCTGTGAGTGAGCTTCAAATTATGACACAGGTACTATTCCAGTCCTTCTTTGCGGCTAAGACAGTTTTTGTCTATTGTCATAGGTGACTGTGCAGATTTCACCTGCCAATCATGCAAGGGCCGAAAACAACAGACCTTGGTTCTGTATTTTGTGGCCCATAAAAAGCACATTTTCATATGCAAAAAGGCTAAATCAGTGTATGTCATGTCTGTAATAGCAGAGCTGAGAATGTCATGTGTAATATGCATCTCATGGATGCTAAATGAAAGTTTATATAAACCTGTACCCAGATAATCTATTCACATGGTCACCACACAGAGAACTAGAGGGATCATGAAGTGTCTGCTTAAAGAGGCCCCACTCACCCCCTGGAATTTTACATTTACCATACTGGAGTGACAGGAGCTAAAACAGCAATAAAATAGAGTAAAATTGCAAAGTAAGGGGTTAAAAATTATCTTTATTGTGTAAACATCACTAGGGGATTTGAGAATATCTAATAATACATTTTGTTCATGTAAACAATATGGTAATGAGTTTTTGAAGTGTAGTAAAGGCTATTTTTTCATGTTATAAACTGTATTCTCTACTAAATAGTGTTGGTCTTGGATGCCCCCTCCTTATATCACAGCAGTGGAGTGAAATAACTTGGCAACCTCAGATAACCCTTCCCTCTGATTTTGCATTGCATCCGCTGCCTACACACGCGGCTCTGTATCTAAGCTGCGGCAGTACAATAGTCTTGTAATTCTCTTGTTAATCATTCTCCTTTAAGCGATAATGAGGTGATAATGGATAATTTTTCTGTAGGCTGCAAAACAAGAATTTGTCATTGATCTATTTTGTAGCACAGCCTGCATGGCCACTAGATGTCAGCACGTCTGAAAAATTCATGCTATTTTTAAATAGTCATGAAAAAAAACTGACAAAACTTTATTTTGACAAAACATACAGCATTCCACTACTTTGATGATACTGTATCCATAAGGTCACTATAGAAGCAATCCTACATGAATATGGCTGTATAACCAAGCTATATCTTATAATATATCAACTGTATTTGTATATTTAAAGGACATCTACCATCAGTAGATAGTTTACTGATGGTAGATCTGTCCCTATCAAAAGTGTCCTGATAAGAAGACTTCTTTAATTCTAACCCTATATCTCACAGTTGTAGAAATAAAGAGTTATGAAAGTTATGCTAATTACCATGGGGCACTCAGGCTACTTCACCCGAGCTCCTCAGGGAGCCTTTTATTTTAATTTATGCACTTGTGGTCCTGCCCCCTCCCAGGACCCCCCTGCCCCACCAGCACATAGATAGGTGGCTGGTGGGGTGATGTCCTTTTCTTGTCATTGATTTATTTTGTAGCACAGCCTGTACGGAATAATTCTCTATTTATATAGCGCACACATATTATGCTACGCTACACAGAGCTTGCCAAATCAGTCCCTGTCCCCAATGGGGCTCACAATCTAATAAACCTACCAGTATGTTTTGGAGTATGTGGGGAAACTGTAGGAAACCCATGTAAACATGGAGAGAACATAAAAACTCTGCAGATGTTGACCCAGGGACATGAACCCAGGTCCCCAGCTTTGCAAGGCTGTAATGCTAACCACTAAGCCACTGGGATGCCCCATGAGGTCATTATAGAAGCATTTGTACATAAATATGACTGTATTTGTATATTTAACTTTTTATAGTTAATATGCTGGGAAAATTAAAAACATAATTACCGTATATTCCGGCGTATAAGACGACCTGGTGTATAAGACGACCCCCCTACTTTCCTGTTTAAAATATAGAGTTTAAGATATATTCGCCGTATAAGACTACCCCTTTTCCAACGCATACAAAACACCGGTAAAAATTAAAGAAAAAAATTTTTTTTTATTTAACATGGTCCTTTTTTTAATTTAAATTCTTATGACATGCAGGTATATAGCTGGAAAACTGTCGCTCATAAACATAAGGCATACAACAACAACATTACCATTACAGCACAGCCCCCAGTAGTATACAGCACAGCCCCCAGTAGTATACAGCACTGCCCCCAGTAGCATACAGCACAGCCCCCAGTAGTATACAGCACAGCCCCCAGTAGTATACAGCACACAAAGTAGAGAAAAATATTTTCACTATGACCGGAGCTCCAAGGATTCTAAAACTTCGATGAACAGCACCAATCTTCAATTTCTCCTGCTGAAAGTATGTCACCATTCAGACTAGCACCATTGCATTCTCATTCTCCTCCTTTATTATATTGTAACTGGAAGAACGAACGAACATTTTCAGGTTTTTCAAAATTACGCAGGCACAGGGTGGGAATGCCCTGTGCCCGCCCACTCTGTCAGCCAATGGGCCCCCTTTACCCACCCTCCCCCACATCCACATGAGGTGGAGGTGCCGTAGTCGCCGTAAGAATCGCACATTCTTGCACTGAGTAAGAATTTGCAATTCTTTCACTGCTTCTACACTTGAAAACTGGCGTAGAAGCAGTGATAAATCTCCCCCTATGTCTATATTTTAGGAATACATTTCCAATGCAGTAGATGTACGAATGCTGTGCATGTTTTGTAACAAGTATAAACAAATAGGAACAGTTTCCTAGTAACCATAAATATTGAAATGTGTAACGTCACCCATCGAGCATGAAGAATGTGGTTGTTTAGCAACTATCACATGAAAGTTCTCCTTTCGTTAAGCTACAGAAGCACACGTTTAAAAAGAGCTTGTTATCTAACGAATGCTCAGAACATGCCTTGTTCCCAAAATATTCTTAATGAAGGAAGTTTAAAGGGTTCACCTGACATGTGGCTGCAGGAGAGTAGAGGGAATCTGTCATTATTTATGACCATGCAAAATGCCTGTAGTGTTAAAGGGACCCTGTCACCAGGGACATCCTTTTCACTAAAGACAGGTTGCAGAAGCTTATTACACCTGCCTTTCTGCCTTTTCTAAGCATTTGCATTACAATATAATTGTGTGTTATAACTTAATCTTGCACCCTGACAACATCCTGGGGTAGTCATCCTGGGGCTGGACTTTGGTTTGGATGCATTTCAAAAAGCAACATGTGGCATATCTGTGTTACTCACTCCTCAGAGCTTGCCCCCCACCTTTGTGCTCCTGTACAGCTACACCTCCTGATCCTTCTCAAAACTCACAGCCTGACATCAGTGGGGGTGGGAGGAGCTGTACAGGGGCACAAATATGGAGGCAGCCTGCAGCTCAGACAAGTCACATGTTGTTTTTTTAAATGCATCCAAACCAAAGCCCAGCCCCTGTGACTACCCCAGGATTTTGTCAGGATGCAAGAGTAAGTTATAACACACAATTATGTTGTAATGCAAATGCTTAGAAAAGGCAGAAAGGCAGATTTGCACTGCAGGTGTCATGGGCTTTTACACTCTGTCTTTAGTGAAAAATGAGGTCCCTGGTGACAGGTTCCCTTTAAGCAGCTGCCCTGCTCAGTTCTTTAAAGGATTTTGCCACTGCTAATAAACTGTACCAGGGTAATTATAAGACCCTAATAGGGTCACTCTTATAATACTTATCCTAGAAAAGTTTCTATGTAGCCCAGAAAAGCCATGAGTCATGTGACATGCCATGTCTTGCTGACTTCCTGTGACATCCCATGTCTTGCTGGCGTCTGGTGGATGATGGGGGTTGTGCAGTCTTACCCCAGTAATCATCCTGTGATCTATCTGCCATACAACCTAACATAAAGGTGCCTAAAGTAATGCTTTAACCTCCAACAGCTCAGCTTGATTCATCATTACCTGAGATGAGTCAGGCAGAGAGGCTGGAAGGGTGGCATCATTTCTGAAGTCCATACATTGGGCTTTGTAGTACTGAGAAGAGTTCTGGTATTATGTGAATAAAGAGAATCTCATCATTTTTATGATATAATAGATTTGTGAGCTACAGATCCTGAGATACAGGGAGATAAAGATATATTATGGCAGTGGATCTTTATCTGCAGCTGGCGTTCCAAACTATGACTTTACCTGCCCGTATTTCTGGTTCTGTAGATCACAGACCCACAAACCTGAAGTGAATAGAAATTGTCTTCTTAAATAAAATACTGTAATGTAATCCTTATTATGTAAAATAGATATGTTCTGATGGTTTTGGTTAACTACAGTATAGCAAAGTTATTCAGTCATGGGGCAGTGTGAGGTGGTATCATTCAATCAATGTATGGTGGTGCTATTCAGACAGTATATTTGTGTATCATACAGATGGCGAGGTGAGATAAACAGGTCACATATTGGTGGTATTATATAGTGAAGATATGGGTGAGCTTTCCAGCCAAAGGTTGTAATATTCAGTTATGGTATGGTGGTCTTATTCAGACCGTGAATGACAGTGTTACTCAACTGCTGTTGAATTTGATACTACATACCTCAGCCAGTGCATAACCTCATAAAACAACCTCAACTACTGCAGAAAACCATAATACACACCTCATCTGCAGCTAAACCTCAAAATGCACACCTCAGCTACTGCAGATCATGGTTATGTTCCATAGGACGGGCGCATAGCAAATGTGGTACCAATATACAAAAAAGGATCAAAAAGCGATCCTGGAAACTACAGACCCGTGAGTCTAACTGCTGTGGTGGGGAAAATATTTAAGGAGTTTGTTAGAGATGCTATTCTGGAGTATCTCACTGTGCACAACCTTATAACCCAGCGTCAGCATGGGTTTATGAGAGATCGGTCCTGTCAAACTAATCTGATTGGTTTCTACGAGGAGGACGCTGTGGATGTTGTATATCTGGACTTTTCAAAGGCATTTGACACTGTGCCACATAAAAGGTTGGTATATAAAATGAGACTGCTGGGAATACGAGAAAATCTGTGTATTTGGGTAAGTAATTGGCTTAGTGATAGAAAACAGAGGGTGGTCATTAATGGCACATTCTCAGATTGGGTTGACGTTACCAGTGGAGTGCCACAGGGGTCAGTATTGGGGCCACTTTTTTTTTATATTTTTATTAATGACCTTGTAGTGGGTTTACACAGTCAAGTTTCAATATTTGCAGATGATACTAAGCTGTGTAAAGTAATAAATACTGAGATCGATAGTTTAGTATTACAGAGGGATTTGTGGAAGCTTGAGGAGTGGGCAGAGAAATGGTTGATGAGGTTTAATGTAGATAAATGTAAAGTTATGCACTTGGGCCATGGAAACAAAAAGTATAATTATGTTCTAAACAGTCAATTACTTAGTAAAACTGGAGCTGAAAAGGACTTGGGCGTATTGGTGGATGGTAAACTTAATTTTAGTGACCAGAGCCAGGCGGCTGCTGCTAAAGCAAATAAAATTATGGGACGTATCAAGAGAGGAATAGATTCTCAAGATTAAGACATAGTTTTGCCCTTATATAAATCCCTGGTCAGACCACACATGGAATATTGTGTACAGTTTTGGGCACCAGTGTATAAAAAGAATATAGTAGAGCTGGAACGGGTGCAGAGGAGAGCTACCAGGATTATTAGGGAAATGGAGGGATTAGAATACACTGACAGATCACAAAATTAGACATTTATTTAATTCTTAAATGTTGGACATGATGGACTTGCGTCTTTTTCCAGCCTTATATACTGTGATATAGTCCCTTTCTTCACACACCAGCAGTCTGCTGGGAGAGTCAGAGGGAAACTTCAGATTTACATTTTATAGTAAATCTGAAGTTTCCCTGTGACACATTGTAACCTCTGACAACTCATTGTCTGGCTCTCCTCTCTCCCCTCTCCCGGCAGATCGCTAGTGTGTGAAGAGGTGCTATCGGCTATCAGAGCTTACAGTCTAAATTAACAAAGAGTAAATTGTTTCCTGAGTGCCGGGAAAGATTTAGCTGTAAATATACATGTAGGCTGCAGCAGGGAGAGTGCAGACACTATACACAGAATACACTTAAAAGAAAATTAAGTGAAATGATGGTTAAGCTTTCACTAAACAAGGTGATATCAATAGGAAACTTACTAAGTTCAAAACATTGTTTACCTCTACTTTTCCATCTAAAAAAGCCAATTTCAAAGTATAGAAAACTTATTATCTCGGAAACCTCACGGACACAGTTCCTGGGAGCAAGAATTAGTGATCAACCTGTCATCATGTGAGAATTTACATTGCGGAACGATTGTGGCCCATCAAGATGCATAATATTTCAAGAAACAAACTACAAACTTATCAGAAGGTGGTAAGGAACACCATTTGTGCTACACACATATAACATCGATACCAGATCTTTTAAACCCAACTTGAGAAATAAAGCCTCCATTCTAAAAAAATGTAGTGAATGAATAAAATAATACATACACATAAATACACATGCATAGTAGTACAACAAGGGAATAGTCTAGCAGGTAATACGCACTACAATGGCTTCCAATATATATCATACATTTTGTTATTGTTCAATAGGCAGAGGGACATTAATATTCTTCCAACATAACATCAACTACAGTCAATGTAATTCACCATTCCCTTCGGGGCAGCACACTATTTTTGGCTAGTCAGTTTAGGTTTTGGCTTGTTGTGGATGCATGTGTTACTATAACTTTGATTAGGATGCACAGAGAACCTTTGGGGATGATGAGTTATATTGACTGTAGTTGTTGTTATGTTATATGAGTTCTATTATCCCTCTGCAATAACTATATGTATAATATACATATTGGAAGCCATTGTCATGTGCATTATCTGCTAGACAATTCCCTTGTTGCACCACTATGCATATGTTTTCATGTAGATATTGTAAATAAAACATGATCTATTATTTATTCACTACATTTTTGAGTGGAGTCTTTAGTTCTCAAGTTGGGTTTATAAGATTGTAGGAAGCGTAATCATTATATTTGTACCATTAAGTGTGGTCCTATAATTAGTATAGGATACCAGATCTTTGCCCGATATGTCCCTCACATATAGGTACCCACCTATATTTATAGTGGGATTGCCCTCAAATCATATAATTTTCGCCCATCACTCCTTGTCTCATATTTCTGAACAACCACCTCAATGCCAACTTCCATGATTTGTGGTCTTAACACCTCCTCATAGAAAAATCCTTGATCCCACTTAATTGGCACTCCACAGAACCTCCTACTCTACAACACTGGATCAGGAAAGTTCCCCATCTTTGTAGTTTTGAAAAAAACAATGGGGAACATTTACTAAGAGCTATGCGCCACTTTAATGCCGTACTTTGCACGTTCTTTCTAGTGTAAACTGCTTGCACATTTATTTGCGAAGTGCCTGCACCACAATTGTGTTGCACGCAGCCCTTTTGTAGGCATGAAACACAAATTAAGGGGCGTTTCTTTGCTCAGTCGGAACATGTGCCAGATTTATCATGCAAAGTCTGACAGAATTGTGTTGCAAGCCCTATGTTAAAGGTGCACCAAAAAATAGTTGGTGCACTCTGTCGGGGGAGTGCATGGAGCGCCAGATTCATGAAGAACGTGTGCCAAAAATCATACTATTTAGACTGTTGTGTATTTCTATGCATGTGGATATTTAGCATAATGTAATATATATTAAACTTTATGCGATAATGTCATTAGCTACCAGACAGGCAATAAAAATATGATACGAAATATAAAATATGTGATACTATCATTATTTACCAGAAAGGCAATAAAAATATAATTTGAACAAAAAATAAAGAAAAAAGAATTGTTGATCAATATTTATATTCTGGAATAACGCTTTAATTTATATTTTCTAATATTTGTCTTTCCCAGCATCATGAAGCTTCAAAGCATCTATATTTACAGTGACCTAAAAAATAAGCAGAAACCCTCAATTTTCACAGTACAGCAAGACTATTCCTAGCTCAACATCTCACAGAAGCTTGTGTACCTTATTTTATACTGTACTGCCTAATGTTGTAAGGTTTACATAGAATAAAATGGAGTATTGTTTATCACCTTCCAGAGTTTACATTGCATAGAAAACTGACAGTGCAGAAATCTTTTAATGGGCTGCACCATTACCACTGGCAAGTGAGACGTAGAAATGGAAGCTGCCAAGTTTAGGTGAACACAATTGTATCCAGTTATATTTAAGAAGGAAACCTTGTTTAGGTGGCAAAAATGACAAGTTATCCTAAACATCATATGATAGGGAACAGTCACAAGTCAATCATGGATGACAGGAAACAGTCAGGCGCTGAAAATAAGGTGAAAGTTTCTGCATTTATTGGCCATAAGGAGCCTCTGTATGTTTATTCCCTGAGCAGCAGCAGCTCTCTCCCTAGCGGCATCCAGAGACAGAATGATCCGAGCAGCGCGGCCAGCGGCTAGTCTATCCCAGGGTCACCTGATCTGGCCAGCCAACCACTGCTATCGACGTGTAAGGGTACCACGTCATGCTGGGTGGAGTGCAGAGTCTCCTGGCTTGTGATTGGCTCTGTTTCTGGCCGCCAAAAAGCAAAACGGCGGGAGCTGCCATTTTCTCGAGTGGGCGAAGTATTCGTCCGAGTAACGAGCAGTTTCGAGTACCCTAATGCTCGACCGAGCATCAAGCTCGGACGAGCATGTTCGCTCATCTCTATTAAAAACCCTTTACTTACAGACATTCAACTTGTTTGAACTCTAGTTTGGTTAAGAACTGCAATTTCTCTTTAAACCAATTCAACACAATATCACAACATGATAACAAACTCTCAAGGCTTCAACTCACCCCCTCCACAGGTTGGCCACACATAGGACAAAAAGGATAGTTTTCATATCATTTAGTTATCATAAAATAATGTTGCTCTTGAAAAAACAGCTTAAATTGTGGGTACACTGAAAAATTAGTCTCAGTATCAAATGTGTAATTGGAAGCTCCTTGGACCCGATACAAACTGCATAGCCGCTGTCCAGACATAGAAGAAATTCAACCTCTTTCCCTGTCTATTGCCCACAAGTAGAATAGTCAAAAAGGCTTAAGTAAGGGGTCATAAAACGCACAATATAAAATTTAGAACCACAAACACCAGGAGACTAATTTAACTAGCCCTGAATGGTGCATCTGGATGCCACCTCAGCAGCTGATTGGTTAGACCATCCATCGACCAACAGTACATACCCCCAGAAGTAACTAAATTAATACTCAGCCTTTTATAGAGCAAAACACATAGAAGTGGTACAGCCGGAAAAATTCTAACTGCTGGAGTTCTGACAAAACTATCCCTTTATTAGACAGAGGAACCTTTTGTATGACTGGAGACTCCAGGGCCTTGATCTCATTGTGAACTCTTTATCTGGTTTTCTTTGAGTAATCAATAGACAAAATGGTCAATAATCATTTGTGAATAAATTTTGAAGTGTATGCTATACCACAACATGTAATTTCCAATAGGCTGTTCCTTATTCTTAAAGCAGACATTGTTCTGTATAGACCAGGGGTCGGGATCTTTTTTGGCTGAGAGAGCCATGGACACCTTATATTTTAAAATGTAATTCTGTGAGAGCCATGCAATATGCACATACACCTAGTAGATAGGTAGCCATGTCACACGCCCCCCCAGTAGATAGATGGCCACAGCACATGGCCCCCCAGTAGATAGGTGGCCACAGCACCTTGCCCATCAGTGGATAGGTAGCTGCAGTACATGTCCCACAGTAGATAGATAGACCCAGTACATGCCCCTAGTAGATAGGTAGCGCCAGCTCAAGCCCCCCAGTAAATAGGTAGCCACAGCACATGCCCCCAGTCGATAGGTAGCCTCAGTACATGCTCCCAGTAGATAGGTATCTCCAGCACATGCCTCCAAGTAGATAGGTAGCCACAGCACATCCCCCCAGAATATTGGTAACCATGGCACATGCCCCCCATTAGATAGGTAGCACTGTCACAAGCCTGCTAGTAAATAGGTAGCCACAGCACATGCCACCCATTAGATAGGTAGTCATACCACATTCACCCAGTAGATAGTTAGCCCCAGCACATGCCCCCAGTAGAAAGGTAGCCCAGGTACATGCCCTCAGTAGATAAGTAGCCACCACACATGAACCCCCTGTAAATAGGTAGTCACAGCACATGCTCCCCAGTAAATAGGTAGCCACATCACATGCTCCCCAGTAGATAGGTAGCCACATCACACGCTCCCCATTAGATAGGTAGCCACAGAACATGCCCAAGTTAGAGAGGTAGTCATAGCACATGCCCCCAGTAGATAGGCAGCCCCATCACATGCCCCCAGCCCCCAGTAGATAGGTAGTCACAGCAGATGCCTCCCAGTAAATAGGTAGTGACAGCACATACGTGCCCCTAGTAGAGAGGAGTGGATGCTGCTCTTCTTTATGACACAGGTGCTGTCACCTAAGCAATAGTGCAACGATGGCACAAAAAGTACACAGGTAGCAGTAACATCCCTGCCAGCAACCAGTGATCATAGCTGTGGGTGTCTTAGATGCCGATCGTTATTAATCAATGATTTGTCTGCAAGCCAGATGCAGCCATCAAAAGAGACGCATCTGGCTCCCAAGCCATAGGTTTCCTAACCCTGTTATAGACAATGCCTATACTGACAATTGTCCTATGAAGACCTGGACCCAGATGTCAGTATAGCTAGACTTCTTTTCACCTGGGAAGCTTCCACCACCAATTAATATACAGTAACATATTTTTCAAAATGTTACAATATTTTATTGTACATAAGCAACAAAACAATTCATTTTTAACATAAATTATAAACGGTTAAACTAAGTCTCAGAAGAGGAAAGCTGGAGGACATGGTTATATAGATGGTCCTATGGGATACTTTCCTATGTAGACAGAGACAGCTGTTACAGAAACCAATTCATTGATCTTTTCTACCATAATAACTTCTTCAATGACTTTCTTCTGAGACACGTTCTTTATTCAACTCCATGATTTCAGACCATCCATCTTAAAGGACATCTAACACCAGGATGAAGGATTGTAAACCAAGCTGTCAGGGTTCTGTGGACCCTCTGGACCTCCGCGGACGATAACACAAGCCAATACCTGGGACCGGAATATAAGTGGCACTTGGAATTCACGGGAAGTGGGATGGTCTTGCTAAAGCGGGGTGCCACCAGTTCATTCCACACGCGCGACCCGCCTGCAGTGGCAGCCAAGGTAGATATGCAGGACATAGTCCGAGCCCCGGGTACAGCGGGAGAACAGTGCAGGAAGGAACACTGGAACTCACAGCAGGAACACGGGAGCAGGAACACGGGAACACAGGAACAGGAACTGGAATGCATGAATAACGGAACACAGAGGGGCTTTAACTTCACAGGAATGGCTTGAAGATCCGTCGAGGAATAATGGGAGCACTGGATCGTATAGCAGACCCTGAAGTGGCCAGCCCAATCAACTCTGAGCAGGCCCTTTAAATTGCTGAGTGCCGGGAGTGTCACTGTGCTTGGTTTACAAGCCTTGAACCTGTTGTTAAATGTCCTTTAACATATAAATCCCAAAGCTGCATTTCCCTGAGCATCAACACTGCAATTACATCAATGGGGAGTGAAAATCCTAGAGTACACATTTAAGCAATGTGATAGCACTGATCACAAGTGTTACCGGGGAAGGGATGGGGGTCGAATACAGGACCCAGTCCTGGACTTCTTCATGAATGCATACATTGCAGATTCCAGTCCACACATTTGTCAGTAAATTTTTAATATTTAAAATTTTTGCACAATATTTTCTCAGTTTGAAGCCGTGAATTGGTGTGGCGTCATTGGTGAAATCTCGCTGGACACATCAAATTCCATAAAAACTATCAGTGGTTTATAAAGTGTCATACCCCTGATTACTATAAGTATATACATTGCAAAGTAAGGCTCCTAAATATTGGCATAGTGACAAATGTGACAATCATTTTTTGAAACCATTTTATTTCCAGGATGAGAAGATATATTTTGGACTCTATACAGAGGATGTTTTTGATTCCATTTTTTTACTGATTCACTTTGTTTTTTAGTTTACGTCTCATAAAAATAAATGAAGTCAGGCGAAAGAGACATTATTCGTAGCAAAAGAGTTCATAAAAATAGGGAAACAAAAATGCTAGTGTAGACGGAATCATGCTGAGTGTTTTGATCCTGTTAAAACATACTCTGACTGAACTAATTTCAGATGTTACAAACTGATATATTTTTACATCAGATCCTGTAGCAACGAATGACATAAATCAAAGAATCATTTCCTCCAGAAATATAAAGACAAACAGTGTGAATGCAACCTAAAATCCTCAACATTTTTAGGAACAAGTACAAGGAAGTGCTGTGAATTTTCTTCTATTCAAATTTAAAGGATGTACTTAAAAGACATATTTTGTGTTATTGTAATATGGTAAATAATAAAAACACAGTCTGTAGAAATATTGTATATGACCTGCAGACAGTCTAATAAGTATATCCACTTTACTATCTTCAGTAGATGGCCACACTATTTCCCCCGGTGAGCAAACAAACAAGGAATTCTTAGAAAATTTGTTTCCGGTACGAGGTGTGTGGTGTATCCTCAGACATTGGTGAATACAGCAATACTCCAGAAGTGGTGCATCCAAACTTTATGTAAAACTAGGAAATTTAAACCCCTGGAAATTATTTTCTTCCAAGTGTATGGAGATCACTACTAGTTTTACATTATCAGTAATGTTAAGCGGAACCGAACTTTGGCGGTTCTTAATATTCACCTGAAATGCTGACCTTTTTAGGCAGTTTGCCAGCTTCTACAAAAATTGGGCCTACTAATAGGAGGGACAAAGCACAACAGTCTGCACCAGATCATTGGAGCTAGTGATTAATCTGGCACAGCAGAGAACTGTCCAATTCTACTTTGCACTGTTCTAAAGACCAACACTTTAATACACCCCCCTATAATATGTGGGTGACCCTATTAAGGTCTCACACTGACCATGTTAATAGTTGCCGATCCCTTTAAATAGTTGCCCCACACAAAATTTTTCATAATATTATATTGTTGATAATTAGTGTTGAGTTGGGTCCGTACCGAACTTTGCAAAGTCGGGCCTTAAATTCAGATACAAACTTAGGTCAGTTCATGTGCGGGTCCGGCTCAACACTGCCACTAATAACACCTGCGAACAGTGCTGCCAGCGCAATTTAAATTAATGTGGAGTACTCACTTCGGCCACGTTGGATGCGTACCATCATTTTCGGGGGGATCGATGCTCCCGTATGACAACAGGGGGAGCGCCGATCCACCTCAAAATGGACTAGGGCTGATAAGAGCTGAAGTGCATGTCCCTCAATGCTCTACATCACTCTGGTAGCTTTGCTAGCAGAATTTTAATAGTTAAAACCCATGATTGGTACCAGCACTGATCGCGAGTCTTACTATTTGGTCTTCAGATTTAAGTCCGCTCAACCCTAGTAATTATATTTTCCATACACCATAAAAAAACGTATAAAGAAAAATGTTCTGCAAACCAAAAAAAACAGACAAAGAGGGATAACTAATCCTGCTAATCACATGTATTCTCCAAGTGAGACATATATACACATTATTATATGCATGCACATGTTTGTTTAGACTAATCCCTTGTATGAAGAACATCACATCTGCTCGGCACCAACATTATAGTGTACATTGAAAAAAATCTGATCGAAGTTCAGTTTTTGATAATATAAATAGAAGGAAGATATGGAAGTTATGTTTATTTTAAGTACTTTATCCACTATGTACACAATAGTATATTATTTGATTGTTCTATATTAGGTTATGGTAACTATGACAACAGAGAATTGTGGTCTTTTCAGTTTTGACGGGAGAGATGAACATTGTAACAATTTTGCCTCGACTATTAAATTATTTGTGTTTCCTCAAGAGGTATAAACATTTCAGTGCATATTATTGTGTAACCTAGCTCTGGAATGGTAGGAAATAAAACCGTTTTATCAGGATCAAGGGCAGAAAATAACCAAATATCTCTACTATTTTTGTATTGTGGTGGACGATTTTGTACGCTATCTCTGGAAATTTCATTGTAAATGCTGAAAAAGAAAATAAATAAATGATTTCTTTGAGAAGTTTTCCTCCACTGCGTTGAATCAAATGTAAAGGGTCTAACATACAAAACAGGAAAAAGGTCATTCGGCAGCCGTAAAAAGTGTCATTGGAAGAACAAAATTTGAAGCATCTCAGCATTTTTCCACATCTCTATTTTTGTCAAGCGTAGAATCAATCTACAAAGTAGCTTTATAGTAAGAAAGTATGTTACTTTTAGTTCTACAGGAGAATATCCTACAGTGATTTGATCTAAAGTTCCTATTTATACAAGTTTGGAGAAATCAACAAATAAAAACTTTCTTTAACACGTTCTTAAAATGTTGGCGTATTACCAGTCTGCAAATGAAAAATCTAAAACGAAACACTTCCAAACTCCAATAATGAGATGGACTTATAATAGCAAGTAGATTTGAGTGAAACAGAAGCTCAAAGTTCGAGTTCATACTGAACTTTCTGGGTTCTGGTCCCCACCTAGACCCTACCCCATACCTCATTAGAGGTTTGGGGTCGGGTAAGGGTTAGGCTCAACCATCCATTGTTAATGCCTTTGCCAACTCTATAAATCTGGAGCCAAAGTCAATAGCAGCATTTGAATGGCTGAAGCAATTTTAGGGAGGATCATTATTCACCAATGACCACTTCATGAGCAACGACCCTCCCCAAAATGGTGGTGCACAGCTACCGGTATGTCAGTACCGGAGCAAGTGCAACCGCAGCCATTTATATTTTGCTGGCAACTTTGTCAGTGGCATTTAACACAGACTTCATTGTTGCCAGCATGTAGGTTTTACTGGTTATGGTCCAGATTCAGGTACACAAACAGGGTTTTTAAATTAAGGTTCACCCGATTTAAGCTAAACTTGCTCATAATTATTAGCAAAACGCATTGGCCCAGAATTACTTATAGTTAAGCAAAGTGCATGTAACGCATAAACTAAGTCCACTCAGTTTAGGGGGCGTGGAACACTTAAATGTGGCGGCCGGTGCAAATGTGCACCGAAACTCCCCTTTATGTGCACATAGGCTAACAACACAATACTAGCGCAAACACTTAAATACATGTGCATCCAGAATTCTGCCACAGACTGCATAATAAATCTGGGCCATTTTTTTTTTCAAATTTAAGTTTGAAAAATAGTTTGAAGTTTAGCAATGCTAGATTAACACTAGTTAATTCAATTTCTTATACTATTCAGGTAATAAATAATAATCTATTCATTGACAATGACCTACACAACTAAACCTTAGGTTAATGTTCACACTTGTGCCTGTGCTCTGCTCCACTACAAAAGGAACAGAACTGATGAAAATTATTGATTGAGAAGTACAAAATATATTGTCAGTTTTGTCATCATCACTGTTATTGTTGTCATCTGTGTTTGATATCTGATTTACTGAGAAGTGGAAAAATGGAGATGACACATGACAATGATTGTCATCTCTCTCATTCTTTATCTTTCACCCCATTGACTTGCCTTCCTGCCATATGCTGTAGAAGAACAACTAGAAATATGTACAGCAGTTACAAAAAGTATTCAGACCCCATTACATTTTTCACTCTTTATTTCATTGCAGCCAACTGGTAAGATCAAAAAAGTATTTTTTTCTCATTAAAAGGGATTTCCTATGAACTAAAGTTAGACCCTATCCACAGAATACGGCCTAATTTGCTGATCAGTGGGGGTCTCAGTACTGAGGCAATTTCTGGCAGCTCCACAGAGATTAATGGAGCAGAATGGTCATGTGCGGCCATCTGCTCCATTAGTCTGACAGAGCAACGATGGACCCCTCATTCTCGCAATCTGTGGGGGGCTCACCACTGAGTTCACATGGCAACTAATATACACAAAGACAGAGATAAGGTCCTGCTAGCTTCCTGCCTGTTAGCTGACAAACGGCTGCAATAGGTAATGAGTAGAGATGAGCGAACACACTCGGCCAAGCTTGATGCTCGTTCGAGCATTAGCGTACTCGTAACTGCTCGTTGCTCGGACAAATACTTTGCCAGCTCGAGAAAATGGCATCTCCTGCCGTTTTGATTTTTGGCGGCCAGAAACAGAGCCAATCACAAGCCAGGAGACTCTGCACTCCACCTAGCATGACGTGGTACCCTTACACGTCGATAGCAGTGGTTGGCTGGCCTGATCAGGTGACCCTGGAATAGACTAGCCCCTGCCCGCGCTGCTCGGATCATTCTGTGTCTGGATGCCGTTAGGGAGAGAGTTGCTGCTGCTGCAGGGATAGCATTAGGGTGTTATATTAGCTTACTGTTAGGCAGGAGTGAGTCTACAAGAACCCAACAGCCCTTGTGGGGCGCCATGCGTTATATTTTTTTTTTTTGTTTGCTTGTGGCTGGGCTTGCTGGCACTAGGAGTGCAGCTAGTACCATATTGTGACAATTATTAGGGGTTTGATTGAATTAGGCACAGTCTGCCTTTTTTTTTTTCAAAACTTAAAGTGACTTAAAAACCAGTTGTGTGCTGTCAGTGTAGGTTAGAAACCAGGCATACAAGAACCCAACGGATTCTTAGGCCTACAATAGCGTTTTCTCAAACACCTAAGTGGGGCAATTTTAGGGGTTTGATTGAATTAGGCACAGTCTGCTTTTTCTTAACTTTAATTTTGAAAAAAAAAAAAGAAAAGAAAAGCAGAATGTGCCTAATTCAATTAAACCCCTAATAAAATTGCCCCACTAGGTGTTGAGATGGTATGTGTGTCACTAAGAGCTATACAGAACGTTCGCAAGACTCCCTGCAAATTCGTCACAATATGGTACTAGCTGCATTACTAGTGCCCAACAGGCCAGCCACAACAAATCAACAAAAATATATATATATAACGCTATTGTAGGCCTAAGCTCGGTTGGGTTCTTGTATGCCTGGTTTCTAACCTACACTGACAGCACACAACTGGTTTTAAGTCACTATAAGTTTTGAAAAAAAAAAAAAAAGAAATCAGGCACTGCACTAAATCCTGTTGTGTGCTGTCAGTGTAGGTTAGAAATAGCCATAGCATAGATAGCATCGTTTTCTTAAAACACAAAAACACAAAAAAACACAAAAAAATTTACAGTTTAATTTTGAAATGGTGAACCCGAGGGCTAGGGGTAGAGGACGAGGGCGTGGGCGTCCTACTACTGCAGGGTCAGAGGCCGTGGTCGGGCGGGGTGAGACATCACCTGCTGATGAGGGAGCAGGGGAATGCCGCAGAGCTTACAACACCCTAGGTTATGTCTCAAGTTGCTGGGACCCGTGGTAGAGCACTGTTGAGGCCAGAACAGTGCGAACAGGTGATGTCGTGGATGCGACAATGTTTTAGCCATTTGTCCACCAGTGTCTTCCACGCAGTCCACCCATGTCACCGAAATCAGCACTCCTCACCTCCGCCTCCTTCCCTCAGTGTGCCCCCTCCCAGGAAAATTTGGCATTTGAACGGCATACTCTGAGGAACTGTTTTCTGGACCCTTCCCAGAGTCACAAACCACTTGTCCGGTTGCTGCTGAGCTCTTTTCCGATGCCCAGGTTTTCCACAAGTCGCAGTCTGTGGGTGTTGATGACATTTTGACGTAGTGGAAGAAGTGTGTAAAGAGGTGTCGACGATGAGGAGACACGGTTGTCAGACAGTGGTGAAGTTCTTGTCAGGAGGAAGTGAGGGGGGAGCAGACTGAGGGATCGGAGGATGATGAGGTGACAGACCCAATGGGTTGATAGGCCGGGTGACACACAGTGCTTCGTGAGACGAGGCGAGTCCTCGACGAGAAAGGTTGGAAGAGGCAGTGGTGGGGCAAGACAGAGAGGCAGGGCCAGACTGGTGCATCAGCGCCAAGGTTTCATGTAGTGAAGCTCCCGTGGCGAGGGCTAGATTTTGGGAAGTCTGGAGGTTCTTGAAAGAAACACTGGATGACCGACGGACTGTGGTGTGCAACCTTTGCACACCAGGATCAGCAGGAGTTCCACCACTACCAGCTTAACCACCACCAGTATGCACAGGCATATGAATGCTAAACACCCCACTCAATGGAACCAAGACCTTCACCTCCGGCCGGCACACCACTGCTCCTTCCCCTGTGTCATCTGCTGCCTCTGCTAGTCAGCCCCCTGCCAGGACCCCGGCCAAACACTCCCGTGCGAAACCACACCTTCGCCTCCACGATCCTCCACAGATCCACCAATGTCTCCATGCGCAGCATTCAGCTCTCCATACGATGATGCAAGAGGATGTACAGTGCAACCCACCCACATGCCCAGCCCTCAACGTCCACATCTCCAAACTGCTTAGCCTGGAGATGCTGCCCTATAGGCTGGTAGAGACTAAGGCCTTTCGCCACATGGCGGCGGCTGCCCCTCGGTATTCGGTCCCCAGCCTCCACTACTTTTCCCGATGACTTTTCCCTGCACCAGCACGTGTCAGACAACATCATCTGTGCCCTGACCAACGCCATTTCTGATAAGGTCCACCTAACCACGGACATGTGGGGCGAGTGCTGCCAGGCAGGGCCACTATATATCGCTGACGGCACATTGGGTTAACTTGGTGGAGGCTGGGACCGAGTCTGACCCTGGTCATACTGGACGTACTGCCGACGCCGAGGATTGCAGGGTCTACCTCGGTACAGGTCCCTCAGGCCTACTATGCGATGAAAGGCACACCGCCAAGGCTATTACAGGGCATCACGGAGCAGACTGATCTGGGTGGCACCACTGAACTTGAAGCCATGGTTGTGTGTGACAACGGCCGTAACCTGGTGGCGGCTCTGCAACTCGGCAGACTGACACATGTGCCATGCCTGGCCCATGTGTTAAATCTCAAGTTCAACAGTTCCTCAAGACATACCCCAATCTGTCTGATTTGCTCACGAAGGTGCGCCGCATCTGTGTGCATTTCAGGAAGTCCAGCACAGATGCTGCCACTCTCAGGGCAGCGCAGTGCCGTCTCCACTGCCCGCTCACCGACTGTTGTGCGAAGTGCCCACAGGTGGAATTTAACATTAACCATGTTATCCAGAGTTTACAGCAGCGCAGAGCGATTGTAGACTGCCAGATGTCAACTTATGGTAGTCAGGTCAGTCAGCTTCCCAAGTCTACATGAGTAGTGGACGTGGATGTCTGATATCTGTCAGGTGCTGAGTAACTTGAGGAGTCAACACAGATGGTCGCGCGCGATGCCGCCATCATCACCTCACCATCCCGCTGCTTGGCCTGTATAAAACTCTCTGGTCAGCATGAATCAGAAGCTTTGCGCTCATCACAAGAGATGGGGAGAAGATTCCCTTGTTGATAGCCAAAGCACCCTCAGGTCTGTTTCTCAGCGATATCGGAGGAGGTGGAGGGGAAGAGGATGGAGAATGTTGGCGAGAACAGTAGAGGGGAGCATTGCGTCAGTCCTTCACTGTTCCAGCGTGTATGGCAGAAGAAGAGGAGTAGTGGAGGAGGAGGAAATGGATGATCAGGCCACAGTGAGTGGAGTGAATTATTCCACGTTGGGATTCTGGCGCACATGGCAGATTTAGCCTAGGCGCCTATCGTGCACTTGCGTTCAAAGAATTTATTCCAGACACGATTACTGGGTATTCACTCTCCTGGACCCACGTACAAGCAAAACTTTCCAACTCTCATCCCTGGAGAGGAAAGGAGTGTGAGAATGCATGCATACCAAGCAGGTCCGGGTGCACAAGCTGAAACAGTATTTCCCTTCTGACAGCGCTACGGCAGAGGGTCGTATTTCCGGGACAAGTAGCAAGGGAGAGTAGGCAGCAGGCAGCTTGTCCAACACTGGAAGGGGTACGCTTTACAAGGCTTTGCCACTTAGTCACCCAGCAAGAAAACTGTCACCTGTCCCCCAGTCTCGGCAGAGTAGGCTTGATTCTTTTACAGAAAGATGGTGAGGGAGTATGTAGCTGACCATACCATCGTCCTAAATGATACACAGCTCCTACAACTACTGGGTTTCAAAGCTGAACATGTGACACGAACTACGCGCGTACGCCTTGGAGGTTCTTGCCTGCCTGCCGCTAGCGTGTCGAGCGTGGTTTTCAGTGCAGCTGGTGGCATCATCACCGATAGCGGACACGCCTGTCGACTGACAGCGCTGACAAGCTGACGCGTATCAGATGAATAAAGCTGGATTTTCTCAGGATTTCATCTCCACCAAGTGAAAGAAGCTCAAACTGAAAATGTATGCACTCCTCCTCCTCATTCCTCCTGTCTCTCCTCATTGTACACTAAGCAGAGGAAACTGGCTATTTTTTTGCCAGGGGCCAACTGGCTCTAGCTATAGTACTTATGTATTTAATTTTTCTGGAGGGCCACCTACCCGTCCTTGTTTTAAACCAATTTTTGGGAGTGCCACATACAGGCACTCAATTCATTTAATTTTCTGGAGGACCACCTACCTCTCCTCTGTTTGAAATTTTTTATAGCTGCCTCCACATGTTGTCTCCATTGCTTACCTTCCCCAAGTTCCCCACACCCAAACAACACACAATCATCTCCAAGTGCCTCCCAAAGTCGTCTTTCTATAGTTGCCTCATACATCAGTTCCCCTTAGTCAAACGAGCTGTGTCAGGCAGAATTGGGTGCTTTTTCGATTGGCTTCCCACATAAACTTGTTAACTGGTGTCGCCACTCTGCTGTGTAATCCACAAAATATACTGAGCAAACTTTTATCATTACCGATATTTTCTATTCAGCGCTTTCTTGCGCATGCTGTTTACATTCCCTCACCTCACATAACGCAAAACTTATAAAGAACACTAACTACACTTAATCGTATACAAAAGGGTCTAGAAGTGCTGCGTTTTGGGGAGGAGCACGAGAGACAGGGCTGGGGACAGGCGCGAAAAACTCACCTGGCAGCGGACCGCGCCAGCTGCCATGCACAAGAATCCACACTAACAGAGTTTTTAAACTGCGCGCCTTTATAATCTACTAACTTACTTGCCGCTGCCTCCATCAAACATCGTCCCCTTATCAAACGATGTGTCGGGAGATGTTTCGGACAGAATTTTCGGGTGTTTCATCACCAGATACATAATGGAACCGGCGCTCTGTCCCCACCATGTGGAGACCTGAAGTCGCACATAGCAAGCATATGGATCCTCATACGGTCGCTCTTATCATGGGAACCATTGCTGAAAAAAACTAGTAAAAATAGAACCGCTATGCTATTCCATTATTCCAGTATGAAATATTCAAAACGGATCCCCGCCTGTCTTTGAAAATTATAATTTTTCAAGTAACGCTTCTGGCCCCCAGGCCCATTTTGGGTGGGGAGGACCGGAGACAGGGCTTGGACAGGCCGAAATTTGCCTGCAGCGGACGCCAGCTCACCAATCCCAGATTAGGCACCTCGAGGCATCCATGCATACTGCCCCTGCTGTTTCCCTGTCATTTCGCCTCCCCGATCCTCAACAGCGTCCACCCAGTTCAATCGCAACGTTCAACTCCTCTATACCATCAGAAGCTGGAGCGCCGAAGGTATAACAGCACATCATCAAAAACCCAATAATATTAACAGCTCGATCATAGCATGAGATTTTTGAGGTGTATTCCAAAACAGATACATAAGGAAACATCGGCGCTCTAAAAAATCTGTCGCCAGCCATGCTGGAGACGTGGAAGGTTCCAATCATTAAGATATATTAGCTTACTGTGAGGCAGGAGTGAGTCTACAAGAACCCAACAACCCTTGTAAGGGCTAGAATAGCGTTATATTTTTTTTTTTTGTTTGCTTGTGGCTGGGCTTGCTGGCACTAGTAGTGCAGCTAGTACCATATTGTGAGGAATTTGCAGGGAGACCTGGGAACATTCTATTTAGCTCTTAGTGACACACATATCCACCTCAAACACCTGAGTGGGACAATTTATTAGGGGTTTGATTGAATTAGGCACAGTCTGATGATTTTTTATTTTTTTTTTCAGAACTTAAAGTGACAGGCAAACCACAAAATCCAGTTGTGTGCTGTCAGTGTAGGTTAGAAACTAGGCATACAGTGAAAGTTTCTGCATTTATTGGCCATAAGGAGCCTCTGTATGTTTATATATTCTATGTATGGGGGTCATTTATCTTCAGTCAGCACATTTGTGCGAGTCTTTTCTTGGTTTTTCCTGGTTTTGGACTTTGATTTATTTTTGAGGTTGATATATCAGGTAAGGTCAGTTCGTGGAGTTTTTGTGACTTCTTATTAAAAAGTTCCACAAAAGTTCTAAAGTTTTGAATAGATTTAGGCCCGTTCCACACTTGCGAGTGTGATGCGATGAACTTGCATCACACTCGCAACGCATGCTGCCGGGAACGCACGGCCCGAACGCTGCACACCGGGAGTGAACTCAGCATGTCAGTTCACTCCCCGGTGCACGAAGTGTTCGGGCCGTGCGTTCCCGCAGCAGCTTTGTGAGTCTGATGCAATTTCATCGCATCACACTCGCAAGTGTGGAAAGGGCCTTAGGGGTGAAGTTATAGGATGGGGTGATATGTGGGGGATAGGGGTTCTATTAACAGAACTTTTAATACCCTACAGAAATGAAATGGTCCCTAATAGAGATGAGCGAGCACTAAAATGCTCGGGTACTCGTTATTCGAGACAAACTTTTCCCGATGCTCGAGTGCTCGTCTCGAATAACGAGCCCCATTGAAGTCAATGGGAGACTCAAGCATTTTTCAAGGGGACCAAGGCTCTGCACAGGGAAGCTTGGCCAAACACCTGGGAACCTCAGAAAAGATGGAAACCCGGAACTGGACAGGAAACAGCAGGGGCAGCATGCATGGATGCCCCTAATGGTGCTTAATTGCACCATTATGCCAAAATAATGGGCAACAGCATGGCGATGACAGAGTGACCAGATGAGGCTAGATAGCATCTAAACATGCAATAATTGACCCTGACACTATAGGGGACGGCATGCAGAGGCAGCGCAGCAGCGGCGGCTAGAGAGTGTTCATGGCGACATACCTAATGGACTCAGGCTTCACCAAAGGAGGTGAGCAAGAAGCGCTGAAAATGATTTCCTATGTGAACAAAGGTTGACGGTATATATCGATAACACAGCATGGTGGCGACTAGTGACCAAGTTCCAAACGTATCTGGTGAACACCCGAAAAATGAGCCTGACACAGCTCTTTTGATAAGGGGACGACATGTGGAGGCAGCCATGGAGACGACTTCCATGATTAAGAGCGACAGTATGGGGAATTCATATTGCGCTGCTATGATTGCAACTTCAGGTCTCCAGCATGGCGGCGACAGATGGGCCGATTTCCACTATGTATCTAGTGAAACACCTGAAAATTCTGCCTGACACAGGCTTGTTTGATAAGGGGATGATGTGCTGCAAATACTCTTGTGCTCCAGCGTCTGGGGTAGAGAGTGAAAGATGCGCGGAGACATTGGTGGACACTGTGAAGGATCGTGGAGGCAAAATGGACAGGAAACAGCAGAGGCAGCATGCATGGATCCTCTGAGACTGCCTATCTTGGGCTGGAGGCTTGGCGGGCCCTGCCTTTCTCTCGGGTCCTCCCCACCCAAAATGGGCCTGGGGGCCAGAAGCGTTTACTTTGAAAAAATTATAATTTTCAAAGCAGGCGGGGGCTACATACAGCACTTCTAAGAACCTTTTGTATAAGATCAAGTGTAGTACTGTTCTTATAAGTAATTGGCCTGGTTATGGCGGGGACGGGGAACGTAAATAGATGGGCAAGTAGCGCTGAAATAATATCAGTAAATGATAAAAGATTGGCGGTATATTTTGTGGATAACACAGCAGGGTGTTAACAAGTTTGATGTGGAAGCTGTGAAAACAACCCAAAATTCTGCCTGACACAGCTCATTTGCTAAGGGGACGATGTAACTATATGGACGACTTTTGGAGGCAGTTATGGAGATAACGTGTGGAGCTAGCTATAAAGACGACGTGTGAAGGCTGCTATTGAGACAATTAAATTTGGATAGTGCCTGTATGTGGCAGTCCAAAAAAGTTTTCAAACCAGAGGAGCAGGTAGATTGCCCTCCAGAAAAAATAAATAGATTGAGTACCTGTATGTGGCAGTACTAAAAATTGTTTAAAACAGAGGACCGGGTAGGTGGCCCTCCAGAAAAATTAAATAAATAGAGTACTATAGCTAGAGCCAGTTGACCCTGGCAAAAAATATCCAGATTCCTCTGCTTTAGTGTACAAAGAGGAGGAGAATGAGGAGGAGGAGTCCATACATTATTCAGGTTGAGCTGCTTTTACCTGGTGGAGAATGTAAATCCTGAATGTAATCCAGGCTTTATTCATCTTGATAAAGCGTCAGCCTGTCAGTCAACACGCGTGTACGCTTATCGGTGATGATGCCACCAGCTGCACTGAAAACCCGTTTGCCTAACCTGACGAAGGCGCTGGTCCAAGCGCCGAAACGCGTAGTTCATGTGCAATAAAGATTCTTACCAAAGTGAAGTTGCGCCACACTGTGGATCTTCTCTGTCTTGCTTACCTTGAAGTACAAAATGCCACAGAAAAATTAATTCAAAATAACTTGAGTAAGTTAAAGCCTTCTAAAGTTATAACTGGATAAAGTGACACATGCTGGTTTTGAAAAATTGGCCTTGTTCATTAAGGCGCAAATGAGATTGGTCACCAAGGTAAAAAACTGAATAAGTATTTTGAATAACATAGGACACACCTTATGATTTGATGCTCCCATGGAATTGTATGAGGGTAAGATCGACATACCCATAATGGTATTGAAAGAAGGTGTTGGGTAAACTGGAAAAAAACCTAAACAAATGTTTAGATTCACAAACCATAATGGGAATATGTTTTGATAGAAGTTACTGGTAAAATTTTGGTTAGGATATGTAACACATTGGCCCACATTTATCAAACTGGCTGTGCCAGTTTTTAGGTGCATTTTGCAAGTAAATACATGGGCAAACTGCTTGCTCGTGTATTTATGAAGAGTTACGCTGTGTTGGCCGCAACATAAAACTGTGCACCTAAAGGGACGTTCTGGTGCGGATTTGTAGTGGGTGCCACATTTGCGTCGAAAGTCCTGCAATAATTGTGGTGTAAATAAAGTACAAATTAACTATTTGTTCTTTCAGATATTATCAGCCTGAGGATTTTCGAAAATATATGTATATTTATACAGGGGGACATTTATCGGAAGTCAAAACAGCTCTAGTTGCTCATGGCAAACAATCAGAGCTCAGCATTTATTTTCGCACAGCTGTTTATAAAATTACGGCGGAGCTCCGATTGGTTGCCATTGGCATATTCAACAGTTTTACTTCATACTCTTCTGATAAATCTCCCCCCATGTTTTTTTTATGTAAGAAACTGTTTCACTAGGATGTGAAGGAGTTACCGAACATTTATAATCACACTAGAAAAATATATGCACTAAATGTTAATATCAAGGCAATAGTCAAATGGACTACTGATTGGAAATAAAGAAGAATCTATGGGTTATTACAGAAACATATCTCACATCAACGATGCACAGAATATAGATTATTTTAAATATTAGGTCTTATACCATAACATATGAAGAAAAAAGATGAATAGTGGTGTTGTATAAGTTAATATTTCCAGCCAGGTTGGAAACTGGGTAAAAGAGGAAAAGCTGATATTAATGAAATGGAGAAATATGGTATTTAAATAGTGTGTGTATGAAAAAGTAGGGGTAATATGAGTATGAAAAACTTGTGGCAGATCTGGGACCAACAAAAAACTGATTAGGTTTGAGAAGGAAGGGAAGAGACATGGGAAGGAAGAGAGGTTTTTTTTTTTTTCATTTTTCCTGCCCCTTCTTAAATGCATTGGAAATTCAATACTTCAAGTAATAGCATTTTATATGATTGTTTATTGATGTAGATCTGTGAAGTTTGAGCAACCTTTTATTTTAATATGAAACAAAGAAAAAAAAGAAATTTTTAAAAATTATAATAATTAAAGAAAATCTACCATCAAAATCAAGCATGATAAACCAGGAGTACTTACTCATTGATCCAGGCACCTTAACTGTGCTAATCCATGGCCTCCTTCCTTCTAAAAAGAACTGCAAAACACACTTACAGTTGTGTTTGAAGTCCCAGACTTTGAGGTCTCATCTCCCATGGACCACTTTAAGACTCCTGGAGACAGAGACCTGTGGTCCAAAAGCCAAGATGGACCATGGATTGGTAAACCCACCCTCTCTTTTCCCAATCCAGCTCCATGACCCCCCTTTTCCAGCTTTAACTAAAAGCCAGTCTTGCAAAGTCTTTACTTTCCATTTTATACAATCACTTCCCTGGAGTCTAAGATACATACGACAGAAGTCTAGGGGAAATATCACTGCCCTCAACAATGTCTCCCATCATTATCTCATGGTTTAAAAACCTAAAAGGGAACCTGTCATCAGGAGCCCTTTTTCATGTTCCCATAGAGTGTTCAGTGTCTCATTGGAGTGGCCAGTGAGAAGCAGTTTCCCCCCATTGTAAAAAGCAAGTTTTATTATAAAAACACTTTGGCAATGTGCACATTATTCTCTATGGGGTCATGGGGGATCCAGAAAAAGGGCTCCTGATAGCAGGTTCCCTATGATAAAAATTATTGAAGCAAAAAAGACAGTCATAAACTAGCAAAATTCAGGAAGAGGTAGCAATGTGACAGCAACCAAGTATCCATAGATGTATTTGGGAAATACTTTGTGTAGCAATTGGATGTTATAAAAATTTTGGATTTATAAGATAAGTAAATTTATAGCTTCTGTTTAGTTGGTTACATTGGGTAACCAATGGGACCCTATTGAGACATTTCACTTAGCTGCATATTAATCAGACATAACACAGACAGGAGTAGTTACTAACACTAGTTTTTTTGTGAAAGCTTTGTAAGAAAGACAATCTTGGAAAGCTGATTAGCATTAGGGGTATGTTGATACACTAGTTATTTATTTTAACTTGGTTTATTCTCGGGATTCCTTTATATGTTCTCCTTAAGGCAACGTCAGATCCCTAGAGCAGTTGGTGGCAGGATGGTGACAGGATCACAATGATGTCCTTATAAGTTCTGGCAGACTCAGCATAAAATTATAAAAAGACCTTTGAGTATAGTGTAGTATATAAATGTCTTGTAAGGAGTCAAGGAATGGAGAAGAGACATCCTGGGAGAAATGTTTCCGGCTTGGATAATGTCTAATAGTACAAGTATGGGATTTTTAATTAAAAAAAAATGGTTTAATTTTTTTAATGGTTTGTGTTTTTCTGCCGAACTTTCGTAAACTGTTTGTTGTTGTTACTTCTGTCCCACTGATGGACATCACATTGTAATACCAAACAGCTGGCGCCTGATCGCCAATCGATGAAGTCAAGCTCAACCCACCACAGCACGCTCCGTCTGTCATTGACACTACTTACCAGACTTCAGAAGAGCAAGTAAGTGACTTCTCAGGACGAAGAGTCATCAGTTGCAGTAAAGGTGGTCTTCTAAGGTGGTGACAGCTTGACTTCAATGCTAACCTCTTCCCCTGCTTGGCTTTATATAACTAATTTACATTTTGCTTCAAAGATGATTTTATGAATGATCTGGAAGGTGTTAATGTGCTTAACAATATACAGGCGGTCCTCTACTTAAGAACACCTGACTAACAGACAACCCCTTGTTACAAACGGACCTCTGGATGTTGCTGATTTACAGTACTTTAGCCTTGGGCTACAATAAATAGCTATAATAGTTATCAAATGTTATCTGCAATGAAGCTTTATTCTGAATCTTATCTTATGAGAATCCAGCATTTTTAAAATCCAAATGTCACAGAGACCAAAAGAAAATTGGCTGGGGTTGCAATTATAAAATATACAGTTCCGACTTACATGCAAACTCAACTTAAGAACAAGCCTAGAGAACCTATCTTGTACAGTATGTAGCCCGGGGACTGTCTGTATTTGTAGGGTGTTATTGGGACAATTTGTGCTGACAGGTTCCCTATAATGTATCCCATGTTAAGGAAATTTTATTAAAATTATAAAGTAGTATTATTTAGGTGATGCACATGAGGCTATGGTTTTCCTAATTTCACAGCAGTGTGGCAGCAATTCAACATGGAGTTGTGGTATTTTTTAACTTCTGTATAGTATTATTTTCCCAAGTGTCATAATATCATCTGAGATTCTTCTGGTAATGCGATAAGTGCACTGTATGAAATTTTCTAGGTGTTAATTGGCAGTAATTAGGGACTGTACAGTAACATCTGAAAGCATACTATAATTGGTGTTGCAATGCTTGGATTTTTAAATTTGTGTTTGGAAAATATTTTTTTCATGTTAACAATTCTATACAACTCATCAGGATAGAGGATGAAAGGATGTCTACAATCAAATACCAGCAATGCCTACTATGTCTGAAGGGTTGTTTCTTACAAGATTATCGAATATTAGGGACCATAACATGAAATTTTATCAGACCAAACTGTTAGATTAACTTAAATATGAAAACGTTGGTGCCTATATTCCTAGATTTCATTTGGTCATAAAGCCCATACACTTTTCTTTCTGACACCTGCTAAAGTAGATCACTGGATAACGTCTCACCACAACCAAGGTGGTAGTAACATTGTGTTGTTGCAGGTAGCACATGCAAAGACATCATGACAGTGGCACACTTCAAATGTCTATTTGTAGTGAAAATGACACCTAAAAACATTGTACAGAGGAGAATTTTTAGGTACCCCAAAACCAAAGATATCCACTGTTAAGTAAAACATGCTTTTTTTGTATACATCTCCCACCTCTAGCTGCAACTTTATCTTTGATATCTCAGGTTCTGTGCCACCTGGAAACAAAATCCTTGTGCAATTTTAAAGGGGAGATTCTACTCCTAAAATTACACCAGAACTGTGTGGGATTCTACAAACAGGGTGGTACAAACCTAAAAAATCTCCACAGCCACTTTTAGTATCATCAGGTACATGTTGACTTAACCACTCACATGAAAGACTTAAATAATTTGCTCTTCTTTATAAATGTAAAAATGAACATGTTGCAAATAATTGATACTGTAAAGTAAGGAGTTTAGCAAAGGGGCCACTTTCTGTTTTCTTATTCTGAATGATTAGAATGCAGACTACATTATGTAACATTAATTCAAAGGTCCCTCATCATGTGTGTCAAATATTTAATGTAAGAGTAGTGAGTGTTTGTAAAAATTTTAATCTGGATGTGCTGGCTTGTTTTGTTTTAAGATGTATGATAGGAGATTTCTGTGGTAATAGGTGTAAGATCTAATTCTTGTATATGCATCACCTATAAATATTAAGGACATTCTGATAACACATAGTTTTCAGTGCTCTGAAGCTTAAGAACCATATGTCGGCAACAGCTGTCTTACACTTAACAATTGTAGTATCTGACTTATTTCCCATATGGTATGTGCGTACTTCAGTTATCTTCACATGATTTATATCCTCCGAGGTTTTCTTTATCTTTACTTTTTATTTTTAAGATATATTTTATTTAACAGAGAACATCATAACATCATGCTAAATAAGCAACAACGCTGCACAACAAAAAGTTGTGTAGGGCACAAAATATTATGCTTGAAAGTCAAAATTAAAGTATTTGATTATGCAAAAAATAGAGAACTTGTAAATGTTGAAAAATTGCAAATATTCTACCTCCGTACATGAGCTTGGATTATAGAAGGACATGGGGTGCTGCTTCTACTTGTAAGCCTGGCCTCACATTGTTCATGTTCTTGCCTCCCATGTAAGAGTTATGGGGGTTCAAAGCATCTAAACCAGCCTTAGGCCACTACTTGTAAGCCGAAACCTAGAATTGAATTTGCACAAAATAAGTATAATAGAATAATTTTTTTAACTTCTGTATAAACTTACAACTGGTTTTGGTTTACATTTACCTTGTAGAATACTTCTGAGTGAAAATGGCTCAAGGCATTTTTGGTGAATTTATTTTTTTTGTCAATGGCAGCTATGGAGTAAGAATCAATAAAGAAAGAAATTAATTATTCTCTGTTTTGTATCCACTTGCATTTTGGATTTATAAAACTGAACCCAAAAACTGTAATTGTGATTCCAACCCGAGGACGTTGTGGCAGTGTATACGAGTCAAAGCGAGGCAAAGGAAAGTATGAAGGATAAACTCATTTTTCTCCTCTCTATTATCGAAACTTTTTGCTTTTGTTCTAAAAACTGCCACAATATCCTTGTGTGACTCAAAAGGGTTTTAGTGCTATTGGTTTAATTTTTGTAACATTGTATATATTCTTTTTATTATATTTTTGTGACCAATGGAAACACAAAAATATGATATTGATGCCACCCTGGGTAAGCCAGGTTTCATTGTAATTTGGGAAGCAGACCTTTGTTTGTTCTGAAGGATGAAGAAGATGGAGGCCTATGACCCAGGTAAAATGAAAACTTCCAGGACCAAATAGGAAACAACTTTTTAAGGATGCCTTTTAAGGATGCCTTAATGATGTATTTCAGGATGACCATTGCATATTGATACTTTTTGGAGCTCCCTTAGTGCTAGCTATTTCATGGTCTCTGTTCCCCTTTTGGTCTACCCTCCTCTTTTCACTATCACTTCCCCTCAGTATTATCCCTTAACATTATTTTACTACAATGCAGCTACATTCGTGTTACACATATGTAATAGATGAAAACTTTAGTAAACGATATAATCCCATATAAGAAGATTGTGCTTTTACTTAGACAACGTCCTGAGATGATTCACCCCTTACCGTGTACTCTCCTTCTGCCATGTCCTCCTCGCTTGACGCCCTCGTTTGATCGTTGTCGAATATTTGTAATGGTATATTGCCTTGCATAATGATTTTTGGCTGTATCTTATCTTTGCTACCCAAGACACTAAATGATCTGTGGAAAATTTGACAATAGAGTGTATACCAATTGTGTTTGTTTGTTTCTTTTTACTGTTCTTGTTCTTTTTGTATATACCCATTTACATACATACTTGTATTATTTTGCTTTTGATAACACTATAATACTACTAAGGAAGATACTAATGTGATGAATAAGAACGTAAGTGTACGATGACTTGTTTTTTATGTTCAATAAATGAGTTTAAAAAAAAACATATGTAATAGATTTTGCATTTTGTACTTCACCATGCTCTCTATTTCGAACCACAGATTAGTTTTTTTTCTATTAATGACAATTTTACTTGGTTTTGCGTGACCTGCTTTATTTCAATATTTCAAATAATTTGTTTACGTGTTCAAGCTTTCTAGCTTCTGATTAAACATAAAAATAAGCTGTTAAAAACTGTCAAATGTCCCAAAAAGGGCTCAGAAAAAAGTGTCAAATACTCTATAAATACAGTCTGCAAGAAACTAACATCTACCAGCATTGTTTTTTTTTTTTTTTTACTAAAAAATACTAATGAAAAAACCTTAAAAAGTGTACGGAACACTTCGTGACAATCCTAAAAAATAGTTTTGAAGATTTAATCTAAATAAATTTTTATTATCTGATTATCTGATCTGGCCCATGTTATACCACTACCCCTCATTGTCTTACTGTATATGTTGCCCGCTATTCTGTTTCTTTATTCACTTCTTTGAGAACAACAACCTGAGGCTGAGGATTAGAAGTGGAGTGGTCACCTATGTGGACTATATTAATAATCTCTATATCATGGCTCCTTAGAGGGTTAAAGAGAATGCGGATAATGAAATTACTTTAAGTTAATACTACAACGAGAACAGGAACACGATATTTCACAGCTTCTTCAATTATTAAAAAAAAGATTTTGTGCCACTCAAGTTCAATATAGATTGTGACAATATTTTCAGTATATTGTAAAGACCTGCTTCATTTACTGGAACGTCCTTTATTAGAAATTATGCTGACAGATTTGTAACAAACCCATAGCAGGTCTTTATTAGTTCCATTATTGATTTTCCCGCTGAGTATTTGCTCCCATGTGGGCTCAACATCTTATTTCCTTCAGGGTTTTACTCATAAACAAAACTCATCAAGGAAACCTATATGACGCCCTGTATATAACACTCAATCCATTTCTAGCTATAATCTAGATTTAGGCACAGAAATGAATACTCCTATTCACATAATGATGACAAAGAGTTATAGGGTTGATTAAAAACCCTTTACTTACAGACATTCAACTTGTTTGAACTCTAGTTTGGTTAAGAACTGCAATTTCTCTTTAAACCTATTCAACACAATATCACAACATGATAACAAACTCTCAAGGCTTCAACTCACCCCCTCCACAGGTTGGCCACACATAGGACAAAAAGGATAGTTTTCATAGCATTTAGTTATCATAAAATAATGTTGCTCTTGAAAAACCAGCTTAAATTGTGGGTACACTGAATAGTCTCAATATCAAATGTGTAATTGGAAGCTCCTTGGACCCGATACAAACTGCATAGCCGCTGTCCAGACATAGAAGAAATTCAACCTCTTTCCCTGTCTATTGCCCACAAGTAGAATAGTCAAAAAGGGGTCATAAAACGCACAATATAAAATTTTGAACCACAAGCACCAGGAGACTAGTTTAACTAGCCCTGAATGGTGCATCTGGATGCCACCTCAGCAGCTGATTGGTTAGACCATCCATCGACCAACAGTACATACCCCCAGAAGTAACGAAATTAATACTCAGCCTTTTATAGAGCAAAACACATAGAAGTGGTACTTATTGCCTAATAGAAATCCAACCCCTACTGAATTTTCCCACTTCGGTCTTTGCTATGGATATGTGTGCCACTAAGAGCTAAACACAACGGTAGCAAGTCCCCCTGCTAATTCCTCACAAAATGGTAAAAGATGCAAATTAAAATAAAAAAAGTAGAACGTTATTGTAGCCCTAAGAAGGGCTGTTGGGTTCTTTGAGAATCACTCCTGCCTAACAGTAAGCTAATAGAACACCCTAACGCTTTCCCTGACCAGCAGCAGCTCTCTCCCTAGCGGCATCCAGAGACAGAATGATCCGAGCAGCGCGGCCAGCGGCTAGTCTATCCCAGGGTCACCTGATCTGGCCAGCCAACCACTGCTATCGACGTGTAAGGGTACCACGTCATGCTGGGTGGAGTGCAGAGTCTCCTGGCTTGTGATTGGCTCTGTTTCTGGCCGCCAAAAAGCAAAACGGCGGGAGCTGCCATTTTCTCGAGTGTGCGAAGTATTCGTCCGAGTAACGAGCAGTTTCGAGTACCCTAATGCTTCCTCAGAAATTAAAGACAAACAGTGTGAATGCAACCTAAAATCCTCAACATTTTAGGAACAAGTACAAGGAAGTGCTGTGGAATTTTCTTCTATTCAAATTTAAAGGATGTACTTAAAGACATATTTTGTGTTATTGTAATATGGTAAATAATAAAAACACAGTCTGTAAGAAATATTGTATATGACCTGCAGACAGTCTAATAAGTATATCCACTTTACTATCTTCAGTAGATGGCCACAATATTTCCCCCGGTGAGCAAACAAACAAGGAATTCTTAGAAAATTTGTTTCCGGTACGAGGTGTGTGGTGTATCCTCAGACATTGGTGAATACAGCAATACTCCAGAAGTGGTGCATCCAAACTTTATGTAAAACTAGGAAATTTAAACCCCTGGAAATATTTCTTCCAAGTGTATGGAGATCACTACTAGTTTTACATTATCAGTAATGTTAAGCGGAACCGAACTTTGGCGGTTCTTAATATTCACCTGAAATGCTAACATTTTTAGGTAGTTTGCCAGCTTCTACAAAAATTGGGCCACTAATAGGAGGGACACAGCACAAACAGTCTGCACCAGATCATTGGAGATAGTGATTAATCTGGCGCAGAGAGAAACTGGCCAATTCTACTTTGCAAGTTCTAAAGACCAACACTTTAATACACCCCCCCTATAATATATGGGTGACCTATTAAGGTCTCACATGACCATGTTATTAGTTGCCGATCCCTTTAAATAGTTGCCACACATAAAATTTTTCATAATATTATATTGTTGATAATTAGTGTTGAGTGGGTCCAAACCATAAAGTTTGGGTCCGTACCGAACTTTGCAAAGTCGGGCCTTAAATTCAGATACAAACTTAGGTCAGTTCATGTGCGGGTCCAGCTCAACACTGCCACTAATAACACCTCCGAACAGTGCTGCCAGCGCCAATTTAAGTTAATGTGGAGTACTCACTTCGGCCACGTTGGATGCGTACCATCATTTTCGGGGGATCGATGCTCCCGTATGACAAAGGGGGAGCGCCGATCCACCTCAAAATGAATAGGGCTGATAAGAGCTGAAGTGTATGTCTCTCAATGCTCTACATCACTCTGGTAGCTTTGCTAGCAGAATTTTAATAGTTAAAACCCATGATTGGTACCAGCACTGATCGCGAGTCTTACTATTTGGTCTTCAGATTTAAGTCCGCTCAACCCTAGTAATTTATTTTCCATACACCATAAAAAAACGTATAAAGAAAAATGTTCTGCAAACCAAAAAAAACAGACAAAGAGGGATAACTAATCTGCTAATTACATCATTCTCCAAGTGAGAAATATATACACATTATTATATGCATGCACATGTTTGTATAGACTAATCCCTTGTATGAAGAACATCACATCCTGCTCGCACCAACATTATAGTGTACATTGAAAAAAATCTGATCGAAGTTCAGTTTTTGATAATATAAATAGAAGGAAGATATGGAAGTTATGTTTATTTTAAGTACTTTATCCACTATGTACACAATAGTATATTATTTGATTGTTCTATATTAGGTTATGGTAACTATGCAACAGAGAATTGTGGTCTTTTCGTTTTGACGGGAGAGATGAACATTGTAACAATTTGCCTGACTATTATATTGTGTTTCTCAAGAGGTATAAACATTTCCGTGCATATTATTGGTAACCTAGCTCTGGAATGGTAGAGAAATAAAACCGTTTTATCGGATCAAGGGCAGAAAATAACCAAATATCTCTACTATTTTTGTATTGTGGTGGACGATTTTGTACGCTATCTCTGGAAATTTCATTGTAAATGCTGAAAAAGAAAATAATAAATGATTTCTTGAGAAGTTTTCCTCCACGCGGTTGAATCAATGTAAAGGTCTAACATACAAAACAGGAAAAAGGTCATTCGGCAGCCGTAAAAAGTGTCATTGGAAGAACAAAAATTTGAAGCATCTCAGCATTTTCCCATCTCTATTTTTGTCAAGGTAGAAATCAATCTACAAAGTAGCTTTATAGAAGAAAGTATGTTACTTTAGTTCTACAGGGAATATCCTACAGTGATTTGATCTAAAGTTCCTATTTATACCAAGTTGGAGAAATCAACAAATAAAAACTTTCTTAACACGTCTTAAAATGTTGGCGTATTACCAGTCTGCAAATGAAAAATCTAAACGAAACACTTCCAAACTCCAATAATGAGATGGACTTATAATAGCAAGTAGATTGAGTGAAACAGAAGCTCAAAGGTCGAGTTCATACTGAACTTTCTGGGTTCTGGTCCCCACCTAGACCCTACCCCATACCTCATAGAGGTTGGGGTCGGGTAAGGGTTAGGTAATCCATGTTGAATTGCATTTCCTAACTTCTCTATAAATCTGGAGCCAAAGTCAATAGCAGCATTGAATGGCTGAAGCCATTTGAGGGAGGATCATATTCACCAATGACCACTTCATGGCAAAGACCTCCCCCAAAATGGTGGTGCACAGCTACCGGTTATGTCAGTAACGGAGAAGTGCAACCGCAGCCATTATATTTTGCTGGCAACTTTGTCAGTGGCATTTAACACAGACTTCAATGTTGCCAGCATGTAGGTTTACTGGTTATGGTCCAGATTCAGGTACACAAACAGGGTTTTTAAATTAAGGTTCACCCGATTTAGCAAACTTGCTCAATTATTAGCAAAACGCATTGGCCCAGAATTACTTATAGTTAAGCAAAGTGCATGTAACGCATAAACTAAGTCCACTCAGTTTAGGGGCGTGGAACACTTAAATGTGGCGGCCGGTGCAAATGTGCACCGAAACTCCCCTTTATGTGCACATAGGCTAACAACACAATACTAGCGCAAACACTTAAATACATGTGCATCCAGAATTCTGCCACAGAACTGCATAATAAATCTGGGCCATTTTTGTTTCAAATTTAAGTTTGAAAATAGTTTGAAGTTTAGCAATGCTAGATAACTAGTAATTCATTTCTTATACTATTCAGGTAATAATAAAATCTATCATTGACAATGACCTACACAACTAAACCTAGGTTAATGTTCACACTTGTGCCTGTGCTCTGACTACAAAAGGAACAGAACTGATGAAAATATTGATTGAGAAGTACAAAATATATTGTCAGTTTTGTCATCATCATGTTATTGTTGTCATCGTGGTTTGATATCTGATTTACTGAGAAGTGGAAAAATGGAGATGACACATGACAATGATTGTCATCTCTCTCATTCTTTATCTTTCACCCCATTGACTTGCCTTCCTGCCAATGCTGTAGAAGAACAACTAGAAATATGTACAGCAGTTACAAAAAGTATTCAGACCCCATTACATTTTTCACTCTTATTTCATTGCAGCAAACTGGTAAGATCAAAAAAGTATTTTTTTCTCATTAAAAGGGATTTCCTATGAACTAAGTTAGACCCTATCCACAGAATACGGCCTAATTTGCTGATCAGTGGGGGTCTCAGACTGAGGCAATTTCTGGCAGCTCCACAGAGATTAATGGAGCAGAAGGTCATGTTCGGCCATCTGCCCATTAGTCTGACAGAGCAACGATGGACCCCTCATCTCGAATCTGTGGGGGCTCACCACTGAGTTCACATGGCAACTAATATACACAAAGACAGAGATAAGGTCCTGCTAGCTTCCTGCCTGTTAGCTGACAAACGGCTGCAAAGGTAATAGTAGAGATGAGCGAACACACTCGGCCAAGCTTGATGCTCGTTCGAGCATTAGCGTACTCGTAACTGCTGTTGCTGGACAAATACTTTGCCAGCTCGAGAAAATGGCATCTCCTGCCGTTTGATTTTTGGCGGCCAGAAACAGAGCCAATCACAAGCCGGAGACTCTGCACTCCACCTAGCATGACGTGGTACCCTTACACGTCGATAGCAGTGTTGGCTGGCCTGATCAGGTGACCCTGGAATAGACTAGCCCCTGCCCGCGCTGCTCGGATCATTCTGTGTCTGGATGCCGTTAGGAGAGAGAGTGCTGCTGCTGCAGGGATAGCATTAGGGGTGTATATTAGCTTACTGTTAGGCAGGAGTGAGTCTACAAGAACCCAACAGCCCTTGTTGGGGGCACAATAGCGTTATATTTTTTTTTTTTGTTTGCTTGTGGCTGGGCTTGCTGGCACTAGAGTGCAGCTAGTACCATATTGTGACAATTATTAGGGGTTTGATTGAATTAGGCACAGTCTGCCTTTTTTTTTTTCAAAACTTAAAGTGACTTAAAACCAGTTGTGTGCTGTCAGTGTAGGTTAGAAACCAGGCATACAAGAACCCAACGGATTCTTAGGCCTACAATAGCGTTTTCTCAAACACCTAAGTGGGGCAATTTTAGGGGTTTGATTGAATTAGGCACAGTCTGCTTTTTCTTAACTTTAATTTTGAAAAAAAAAAAAGAAAAGAAAAGCAGAATGTGCCTAATTCAATTAAACCCCTAATAAAATTGCCCCACTAGGTGTTGAGATGGTATGTGTGTCACTAAGAGCTATACAGAACGTTCGCAAGACTCCCTGCAAATTCGTCACAATATGGTACTAGCTGCATTACTAGTGCCCACAGGCCAGCCACAACAAATCAACAAAAAATATATATATATAACGCTATTGTAGGCCTAAGTCGGTTGGGTTCTTGTATGCCTGGTTTCTAACCTACACTGACAGCACACAACTGGTTTTAAGTCACTATAAGTTTTGAAAAAAAAAAAAAGAAATCAGGCACTGCACTAAATCCTGTTGTGTGCTGTCAGTGTAGGTTAGAAATTAGCCATAGCAATAGGATAGCATCGTTTTCTTAAAACACAAAAACACAAAAAAACACCAAAAAAATTTACAGTTTAATTTTGAAAATGTTGAACCCGAGGGCTAGGGGTAGAGGACGAGGGCGTGGGCGTCCTACTACTGCAGGGGTCAGAGGCCGTGGTCCTGGGCGGGGTGAGACATCACCTGCTGATGAGGGAGCAGGGGAATGCCGCAGAGCTACACACCCTAGGTTCATGTCTCAAGTTGCTGGGACCCGTGGTAGAGCACTGTTGAGGCCAGAACAGTGCGAACAGGTGATGTCGTGGATTGCGGACAATGTTTCTAGCCATTTGTCCACCAGTCAGTCTTCCACGCAGTCCACCCATGTCACCGAAATCAGCACTCCTCCACCTCAGCCTCCTTCCCTCCAGTCTGCCCCCTCCCAGGAAAATTTGGCATTTGAACCGGCATACTCTGAGGAACTGTTTTCTGGACCCTTCCCAGAGTCACAAACCACTTGTCCGGTTGCTGCTGAGCTCTTTTCCGATGCCCAGGTTTTCCACAAGTCGCAGTCTGTGGGTGTTGATGACATTGTTGACGTAGTGGAAGAAGTGTGTAAAGAGGTGTCGGACGATGAGGAGACACGGTTGTCAGACAGTGGTGAAGTTCTTGTCAGGGCAGGAAGTCCGAGGGGGGAGCAGACTGAGGGATCGGAGGATGATGAGGTGACAGACCCAAGCTGGGTTGATAGGCCGGGTGAACACAGTGCTTCTGAGACAGAGGCGAGTCCTCGACGAGAACAGGTTGGAAGAGGCAGTGGTGGGGCAAGACAGAGAGGCAGGGCCAGAGCTGGTGCATCAGCGCCAAGTGTTTCATGTAGTGAAGCTCCCGTGGCGAGGGCTAGATTTTGGGAAGTCTGGAGGTTCTTGAAAGAAACACTGGATGACCGACGGACTGTGGTGTGCAACCTTTGCCACACCAGGATCAGCAGGAGTTCCACCACTACCAGCTTAACCACCACCAGTATGCACAGGCATATGAATGCTAAACACCCCACTCAATGGAACCAAGACCGTTCACCTCCGGCCGGGCACACCACTGCTCCTTCCCCTGTGTCATCTGCTGCCTCTGCTAGTCAGCCCCCTGCCCAGGACCCCGGCCCAAACACCTCCCGTGCGAAAACCACACCTTCGCCTCCACGATCCTCCACAGCATCCACCAATGTCTCCATGCGCAGCATTCAGCTCTCCATACGATGTACTGCAAGAGGATGTACAGTGCAACCCACCCACATGCCCAAGCCCTCAACGTCCACATCTCCAAACTGCTTAGCCTGGAGATGCTGCCCTATAGGCTGGTAGAGACTAAGGCCTTTCGCCACATGGCGGCGGCTGCCCCTCGGTATTCGGTCCCCAGCCTCCACTACTTTTCCCGATGTACTTTTCCCTGCACCAGCACGTGTCAGACAACATCATCTGTGCCCTGACCAACGCCATTTCTGATAAGGTCCACCTAACCACGGACATGTGGGCGAGTGCTGCCAGGCAGGGCCACTATATATCGCTGACGGCACATTGGGTTAACTTGGTGGAGGCTGGGACCGAGTCTGACCCTGGTCATACTGGACGTACTGCCGACGCCGAGGATTGCAGGGTCTACCTCGGTACAGGTCCCTCAGGCCTACTATGCGATGAAAGGCACACCGCCCAAGAGCTATTACAGGGCATCACGGAGCAGACTGATCTGTGGCTGGCACCACTGAACTTGAAGCCATGGTTGTGTGTGACAACGGCCGTAACCTGGTGGCGGCTCTGCAACTCGGCAGACTGACACATGTGCCATGCCTGGCCCATGTGTTAAATCTCATAGTTCAACAGTTCCTCAAGACATACCCCAATCTGTCTGATTTGCTCACGAAGGTGCGCCGCATCTGTGTGCATTTCAGGAAGTCCAGCACAGATGCTGCCACTCTCAGGGCAGCGCAGTGCCGTCTCCAACTGCCCGCTCACCGACTGTTGTGCGAAGTGCCCACAAGGTGGAATTTAACATTAACCATGTTATCCAGAGTTTACCAGCAGCGCAGAGCGATTGTAGACTGCCAGATGTCAACTTATGGTAGTCAGGTCAGTCAGCTTCCTCAAGTCTACAATGAGTAGTGGACGTGGATGTCTGATATCTGTCAGGTGCTGAGTAACTTTGAGGAGTCAACACAGATGGTCAGCGGCGATGCCGCCATCATCAGCCTCACCATCCCGCTGCTTGGCCTGTTGAAAAACTCTCTGGTCAGCATGAAATCAGAAGCTTTGCGCTCATCACAAGAGATGGGGGAAGAAGATTCCCTTGTTGATAGCCAAAGCACCCTCAGGTCTGTGCTCGATCGAGCATCAAGCTCGGACGAGTATGTTCGCTCATCTCTAGAGAATACCTATGCAAGCAGTGTGCACTGAAAAGAACAGGCAAAGTCAGACAGAAAACTGGCACACGGCTCTTAGTAAATGTGGGCCTATGTGTTATGTATCTATTTCATAGTAAAAACATAACAATATCCAGCACTAATCTAAATTCCAATATGCAGACATATTACTTAGCACTTAACCAGTTGAATGGAGCGTCCATCTTCATTATGGCAGATTCTGGCAGAATCCATTTAGCATTACATTGGGGCTGCATGGCTTTGTACTAAAATACTATACAGGCTCTATACATTACCATGCAGAATCCAATCAAAGAGTCCTACTGTGAGTATAGGCTATAACACCAAGAAGTTTACGTTAACTCATTAACCATTAGGAGGCTTCATGAATAAATTGTAGTCAGTATTTCGTTTTATTTGAGTGGAAATCCAATGGGAATAATGAATGAAATATCTACCACCAGGGGTTAATTAAGAAGCATTCATTTATAGCATGTCATTTTTTATGTGCCAGACTTTGCAGTTTTCTATTTTAATTAGTATATACTATACAAGTAAAGTGTGTGGTATACAGTAATTACTGAACACATATGCACTTATCTCCTATGTTCTGCATTTTTCTGCTTTCTCTGTTATAAATTGGCCCTTAAAGTGTACTTCCAATCATAACACAACTTTACATGTATGAATAGTGCAGGTGAATATAAGAAACTTCATAATATATCTTATTAAAGAAAAATACCTTTTCCTGCATTTCACATAGAAGAGACACATAACAGTTTCTAGTCTCTGCTACACTTTAACTTTAAACTTGACATAATCCATGTGTACCTCCACTCATAACCACTAGTGGCTGCTCTTCCTATCACTCTTATATTTTGTTCTATACTTCCACTTCACACCACAGGAGGGTGCTGTGGTTGCCCTCATATTTGCCCTTTTCCAAGATGGCTGATGTGACTGAGTGTGAGCCATCTTCTTTCCTGTTTGGGTTTGACCTACTTGGGGCCATGAGGCAATTCAAACATTGCTCTTCCTTATGAGAATTATCTTCCCAAACCTGTTCCTCCCTCTTATGTTTTACCTCTCCTTGATCAACACTGCAAACTGGACAGGTAAGTAAATCTTCTCCTGTCATCTCTGTATCTGGCACCTGCATTCCAAACATGTATTTTAGTATCATAACAGCACTGTATCTAATAAAGATAATAAGGGAGATTGTATAGAAATGTCTGGGAGCAGAACTAATCAGAGCTCAGCTTTAATTTTATAAACAGTAGTGGGAAAATGAAAGCTGAGATCTGATTGGTTGCCAAGGATTACTAGAAAAGTTCTTCTCTCAAAGACATCTGATGAATTTTATTTTATTTTCTTCCTTACTTCTATGCCAAAAGTTAACTTTACAATCCAAACTGTTTTCAGCTGTGCTTGCATACTTGAACAGGGGTTTTCAAGGGTTTTCTAAACATCCATTGACCTTCTTTTTTTTTTCTTAAATCTTTTATTTATAACAAAAAAGCATTCCAATTATTAAAATATTGACAAACAAAGTCACTACAGTGGAGCATAAATCAGCAATAATATAGGCATATTAGTGACCAAATATATAAATAGCAACAGACAAAACATGAAATTACCCCATTCCACCAAATGGGGTAATCAGCTGCTGCAATGTCAACTTAAGTCCTCGAAAGCATAAAAAGTGTATGATAACTACTAATTAATTTGGCGTTCATGGGTTGTAAAAAAAAAAGTGAGATCACGCTTAGAATATTGAGGTATATTTATACGTTTGAGACATATACCTTAATTTAACACATATCTCAAAAGATAATTTTACAAACTTTTAAAATTTGTTTGGCAAATTGGTGAGGCTCAGTCACAAACCAATGTGGCCTAGGTTGCACCAAATAGGATGCTTGTGATGTTATATTAGTTTTATTATCTTAAACATAGTCTGCAGAGGAAAGCAATTATAGCTGTTAGGGGAATGGGCGGATTACAGTTCAAAGACAGGGTTTTTGAGGTTTCTAACATAGAATGGACACAGATTTTTCCTGAAAGTTACAAATTGAATTAGACTAGATCTGCTGTCACACGAACGGAACTCATGAGTAACATATTTTCGGCAAATGGAGGTGTGCTGCTGCTCTCTCATGCAGTGCCACAGTTCAGTGCTCACCATACCGTTCCGTGTACAAAACACTCCTATGGCGGTCGTATGTTACCTGCTGTTCGTATGACTATCATATGGCCACCGTATATGGTCGTCTAAAAGAGGACTAACCCTAACAATTGCAGGATGAATGGCCTGTGATTGTTAGGGTTAATAAAATGAAGTATGTTGTTTTACAAAGAACGATGGTTTTAGAACATTCTTTGAATTACACACCTATATATATATATATATATATATATATATATGTATATATATATATATCTTAGTATCTCTCCATATGCATCTTGGGAAAAAAATTGTAAATTTGTGTTAAAAAATGACCATGACATCACGAAAGGTCACTTGAGCTGCTAGGACACATTTCTGTAGTTTCTCAGCTGACCTTTATTAGGTTCTTATTCCTGCTGCTGTAGTAAAAATGAAATATGAGCTTATGAAATCGGGTGATTCTGAAGGAAATAGCTTGTTGGAAATTAATTACAGAAACTGCTCTTTTCCTTATCTTTTTAAATTCATTGTCAGAGAAATCACTTTCATTAGATCGAAAGTAAAAATCAAGACAGTGTTTGTTATAATGTCTTTGTTATTTTTAAATTCTCTTCAGGCTTCTCATCGTCGAATTTTACTATTTTCCTGCCTGTGATCACGAGATTTATTTATAAACATCGAATCATTTTGAGCCTTATTAGTTGGAGTTATTGTGGGTCAAAAAAGTTAATCTGAAAAATCTCCCATTACAGGATTATTTTTTGTAAGGGGTATGCTAAAATGTTTATTTTCAAGGAGTCTAGCATCAGTTTTGCATATAAAATGTTGAAGACAGTTGTAAATATTGGCTCTGTAGATGTGCTACATGTGGTAGCAGAACTGTAAAAATGCATTTAGTTCCAGGATAGTGGCTGGATTTGGAGTACTTAGGAATGTTTTCAGTGTAAAACTGCAGTGTTCTTTGAACTCTGCATTCAGACTCACCCCCAGCCATTATTCTCTGCTGTACTCTCTAACCAGAAGCCTGACCTTTAAGCCTGCATTTAATCAGAGACAAACAAGAGAGCATCTGTGATGTGAGATCTCACACAGGTGTGAAGTCCAGCTACAATTCTGCAATATGTATAAATATTTAACAGTCCTAAAATTGAAAAATTGGATCTTAGTAACATACTTTGGCCAAATTACCAATTTGACTTGTTTACAAACCAAAGAGCTGTCCTGCAACAGCTATTTTCACCTAGATGCAAACATGGTTAAAGGGAAGTCCAAGCCTATTCGTTAAGTGGTTCCAGGGGAGCTACATACCTCTTTGGAAACCCTTGATTCAAGGGGCTATTGTGTGGCATTAAATGATATATTCTATATTTCATCTTAACTATGCATTGTGGTATCCTTTTTGCTGTGTCCTACTTTGTATAAAAGCAACGTACACTGATTTTTACTATACTTAGAAAAATAGATTCTCTGATGCAGACCAAGTAGTTATGTTTGCTAGGAGTTTTTATCGTATATAAATAGTGTTTAATTTAGTAAATCCATGTTATTGTTCTGTAATATCTTATTTTATTTGTATATGTACCCACCGACCTGCAGAATATGATGGTGCTATACAAAGATTTATTAAGATTATTATCCTAAATGCCTACTCCTAAAATAATTGCCCGTTTTATTCTTGAAAGTTGGTTGTTAAAGCTCATGGCCTAACCCTTGATAACGTTAGGGGCACATGAAGTGACTCTCAGAGCTGAATACTATTTTCTAGAATAAAATGGGCAATATCACGTGATATCATCTATTGGGTATATACAACAGCTAAAACTAAACACAAATTAGCCCCAATGTCAACTTCCTTGCATGGCTAAAACACTTTTACACGTTGTACTAGTGTGTCAAATATTTTATTATTACTCAAATCTATATTCATTCCTTATCAGAAGCCAGTCTGTACAGGCTTAAGCCAATTATGTTTATCTACTTGTGTCTACAATGGTTTTCTGCCAACTAAGAACACAGAATATTCATCTATTTATTCTATTGCTTTTGCCTGTGAAAGCTTTGTCGAATAATTATATTTATGGTACGAAATGTATGTGTATTTCTCATTCATGAGGTTGCCCACCCATGTTATACTGAAGCTTTAATGAGCAGAAAATCTCTAATTCTAGTTCAGAATAGGCAGGTGAAATTTGACAGGTTCAATATTTTGGACAAGCAGTTTTTCAACCTAATTCGCTATCCCATTAAGTAAAACATCAATGCTATGTTAGCATCTGCTCTACACTATCAACCAACCTAATAGTGTTGAATGGTGTGTGTATTTATTTGTGTATCATAACAGCAAAATGGCAAAATAAAATAATTAAACAAATATACCTTGTACATGTCCAAAGTAATTAGCTCCTTTACGAAGTTATTTATTTTTCTTTTTTTACTTTTGGCATAAATGAACCTGTTTGTCAAGAAAAGAAAGAAGAGCACTGTGCTTCTCACAACCTCTGTATCTGCTTACTTGCCAGCCCTAAGCAGACGATAGCTGGGGACAATAGGCACTGCGGGTTTGTGTGCAGAACAGAGATAAAAAATGAGGGAAAGAAAGACAAATAGCAAGGCAAGGCAAATCAAGTTAAAATCATAATTGCGGCGTGGTAGAAAATTGTAAGGTAAATGATAGTCAAAGGTACAAGCAAAGGGTTAGCAAGCAAAAGCATAGTTAACATAAAGATAACTGTCTGGATCAGAGGTAGTGGATCCTCTGTACCACCACAGACAATGGCGTAAGCCGACACCTGGGAACAGACTCTAAGTGTTACCCAGTTTTCACCAGAGCCTTCCGCAAAGCAGGTTGGATTTGTTGCGGCTTCGTACCACCAGATTGTTTCACACCCGCGGCTTCGTCCGTGGGGGTGGTGGCCAAGGCAAAGTACAAAATCATCAGGCAAACTCGTGGTTGGGGACAGGCAAGAGGTCGAGATGGGCAGCACAGGATCAGAGTCGGGGATGTAGCAATAGGTCAAGGCAGGCAGCGGAGGAGCGTTTTCAGTAACGGAACAGGGGTCCCAATGGGAAATCACAATATCAGCACAGGGAATAGGAACAAACTTTTTCTAGGCCACAAGACACAAAATCTGGCAGGGTGTGCAGGGAGAGGCAGATTTATATATAATTCTGGGGAATTAACTATGCGCTGGCCCTTTACATTTTCTGAAGCCGGCGCATTCCCTAGGAGATGGGGACACGCACGCACGGCTTGAGGTCTGGGATCAGGTGCGGGGATAGGTAAGAAGGGGCACGGGTGAGACAGCACATGGGTCACGGGAGCAAACATGACAATAACCAGAGTGAAAAGACTTGTCTAACAAGCTGTGATAGATATAGAACTATACAGCAAGGGGATTACATGTAAGACCCTTTCATGTACATCAGAAAATTACATACCACAGAACAATTCTTTACTTCCCCCAGCCTTATCTTAAATACAAGGTGGGTAAAATAATTATCTCCCTCGGAGGGATAGACAAAGCCTATTCTAACACCTCACCATAGACCTCATGGCACCAGAATGTTCAGATTCCCTCAAAAACTTTGGCAAAAACACTTTATATGGCAGTTGTGAGAATTTTGGCAACCAAAGTCAGATCACAGATACAAATTACATTTGCACTGATGGTACGAGAACCACAGTCCTATGACCCTTTGAGAAGTTAGAATTTATCTGTAGTTCTGAAAGCTGACCCAGGTAGTGCATCCCCCCCCCCAGGAGCAGAGGGATTTCTACACAACCCTTTAAAGCAAATGAGGCTTGTGGCCATTGTTGTTTCCTGGGGAAATTTTGAAATATTAAAACAGTAAAATCACATCGAATCTGAAAGTACTGGCTATCCGTCCACATTGGTGCATCACATGGTGATTGACTTTCATTGATTCATTCATTGACTCTGTCTTCTGTACATATCTTTTTTTGTGTGTATTGTATTGTTTAGTGTGTCTCTAAGGCAATTAAATACTGTATATAAATTTAAACTGCCTCAGTATTTTATCTTAATCCACAAATTCCCATGTCCATGTCTCAGTTATATATGTACTACTTGGGCTGGCTTTTGGACTGATTTGATCCCATTATTGACTGGGTTTATATGTAATAAGATCTGGTGGCAGAAACTAACGGGGGGGAAGGGTTCTGTTTTATTAAGGCGAGTGAAAAGAGACTCTCAGCCATTCAGGGTTGTGGGCTTATGTTCTGCCATAGCTGTGTGGACAGCTCTATTTTCACTACTTGGGGCTCCCAGAAACCTGTGTGTTCAGGAAATGTTTGAGAAATTTAATAGCTATCATATGCTACAGTATCCTTAAGGCATTTGTAACATAACATAAGTAAGTTTAAAATAGGTGACATGATACTGCCTTCTGTCACTCCAACTGGTGACACACCCACAGCTACAGAGAAGAAGAAAGATGGCAAACATTCAGCCTTTAGCAGAGTATACAACTAGGTGTAGTACTCATCCAGCAGACCTTAAACTGCAGAATTAAACCTTGAAACTGTATCATACATGGTGCCTTATCTTCAGGGATCATGTTATTGAACAGAAGAAACTGAGAAGATTGAGACACATGTATTTGTGGGGGGATGTAATTATAACATGTAATTTATTCTTTTACATCCTATGTACATGTAAGTGTTCCTATTCAGTCATTGTCAAACCTACTTTTCTAATTGTCGGGATCTACAGAGAAAGAGTATTGGAAAAAAGAATCCAGAGCAACTTCAAAACAAAACCAAGCTGGGGATCTAAAATACCTGTCATTCATAAATTTCCATGGGGGCAATGGGGTGTATTGAGCTTTTATTTTTCTGCTAAAACCTAGACCAAAGCTGTCCAAGAATCATGTTTGTTAGTTACTGGCATGCTCCTTCCTGGTGGTATATATGCAGTACAGTGCCCAGAAACTGGGTAAACATAGGAACTATACTACACATGGGCCAGAAAAGAGATGCTCATTCTCAACTTCACATCGAAAAGAAACAAGAGGCTTTCAAACAGTGGCCTGGGGGAAGAAGTGAGTGAAATTTTGGCCAATGATAAATAACCGTAAAGAGAGATGTTTATGAACCTATCATGCCTTTCAGGTAAGCATGCACATTTTGGAAAAACTCCTTTTTCTCTTCAAAGCATCAATTTGCAATATTAAAGGGGTATGAGTGCCTCAATAAAATTGTGCATAAATCTTTACCAAATTCTGTTCATAGCAGAGTTAACCCCCACCCGCCCCTATCATATTTATAAAAGGGGTTTTCCCATGAATTCAAGTTAGGCCCTATCCACAGGGGTCTGATGGGGTCCCAAATAACTCAATGAAAGCAATGGATGCTCCATACATCTCATGGGAGTCAAGGGGGGGGGAGGAAGGGTGGAGTGAGATGGCTGAAATTACCAAGCATCCTGTGGATAGGGCCTAACTTGAATTCATGGGAAAACCCCTTTTTCTGATAATATAAAAAAAAATGTGCTCAATTTCTGTAATTTATACATCATAATCATAAATTACCATCAGCGTTTCTATAATTCATATAATTATGGTACACAAGTTCAGATTGGAGAAAGTTCAGTCATTCAAAATGGGAAAAAGAATCCATTGCAGGCGAGACATGGCAACAAAGTTATTTCTAATTTGATCAGGATTTCATTTGAAAATGAATTGTCAGTGTGTTGGTGCTGCCAACTGGTTAAAACGCTAGACACATTTAATTAATAATTTTAAGGTGCTCATGAATAAGATTTTATGCCAGCTTTATACAGCAGAATATCACAATGCAGAACTCCCTGCCGATTGAGTTAAACTTCTTTGACAAGTTATTAAATTAAGACATCAGTAATGAACCGAGTTATTCAAGTCTCCCTTCAAAATGAGCAGTCATATGTAGTAAGGGGTGTCAATCAAACATAAACATTGTGATAGTCTGCACATCTAATCAGGATTATTTCTACTCATTTGTCAAACCTGACTATAGGGTTCTGCTGCCTGTTTATTCAGTGGTACTTCGTAGTAATTACACTAAATAGGATTTAATGGCTAAGTAGAGGATATTTGTCATTTCAATCCTTCTATTGTCTCTCTTTAAATTGTACAAGAACATTAGTGTCTTAACATGCAAATATTATTCATTTTATTGTCTGAGCCTCTATTTTAATCCACTGTCATTGCACATCAAGCACGATATTGTTACATACTCGCCCCTCTGTTATCCAGCACCATCTGTCAGCCTGCTCATGTCACGAAGAGTAGGACTAGAGTACACGGCCTTCCAGACAACTAGAGGAGTAGCCACTTCAATTCAAGTTTTCTTTAACTTTGTTTTTATAATTATTTTAGACTTTGTTCAGACATGGAACAGAAAACAGGAAATCAGTCATGTGCTTTATCACTGATGCCCACATACTCTGCCTTCCATTTACATCCAATCACAGCTCGTCTATTTTCTGCCTCTCCTGAATGGCTAGCACTGCATCAGAGAATAAGATAATGGAGAGTGCACAGCACTCCATACTGCACTGGATTAATACTCCCATTCTCCATGTATGGGAAAATTCTGTTACTCCTATACTTCAGATGCAGGTACATAAAAGTACTGTTACTCCTATCCTACACATTTGGGTGAAGCATCATACTCCTACTCCTATTTTGTAAATATGTGCCAAATATGTGCAAAACACTGTACAGTACTAACTTTCCTATCCTGCATATATAGGCACCATACTACTACTCTTACGTTACAAATATGAGAGCCGCACTGTGCTATCTGATAACAAGGACAATATTTAGAAAATAGAAGGGTAAGGACACTGATAGCTTTCTGTCATTTTTGATATGGGTCCAAATATGTGTTAAAATACAAGATGCAGCTTGTAGAAGTAGTCAAGATTTCCATGGTCAGATGTAAGGGAATGTCCACATTTCATGTTTCCTTCTTTTGTGAGGATATTTTGAAGTGTTCTTGAACTTCAACTACAAGGAAAGGCTGCATCGTATCTAACGTTATAATCACACAATGGCTTATGTCTTCTTGTGCAGCTCCTCCCCTTCTGTCAGCAGGAGGAGTTTGTAAACATTGGCAGTGATTTGCTGTAGCTGATGTGCTGGTTGTTTCCCTTTGCACTGTAACGGTCCATATATAGGCAGGAAATCAGTAAGGTGCACCTAAGGCTTTGGTTTGGCATAGGCCAGTGGTGGCGAACCTATGGCACTGGTGCCAGAGGTGGCACTCAGAGCCCTCTCTGTGGGCACCCAGGCCATCACTCCAGCATGAAGTTCACCAGACAGGACTCAAAGAATCTTCCTGCAGAATCTTCCTACAATGATAGGCGAATTTGCCCTCCTCCTTTCAACTGCGTTAGGGGGCTGAATGATTGAAAGTTGTCAAAGAACAAGGAGAAATAAATTACTGCTTAAATTGCTGCGCTGGCACTTTGCAATAAATAAGTGGCTTTTGGTTGACGTTTGGGCACTCAGGCTCTAAAAGGTTCGCCATCACTGGCATAGGCTGATGATGAATGAATTTCAGCTATTGGGGCCTCTTGTAAACACATACCTTTTCGTACAGCATTGAGCAGGATGAAGTAGTATTTCATGCTGTATACTGACCAGAGGGTGGTCATAAGGAATTTCATTTGATATCAATCTGACAAGGGCTGTCACCAGCACATGGGGCAAGGGCTGGGCAAGTGCTGAGGCCCAGAGCTGCTGGGGGGGGGGGGGGCACATAAGGCTGTATATAAGGAATCCATAGGAGTGAGGGGGCTGTATCTAATACATCCATATGGGCTGAGGGGGTTTTATAAATTAGCCACAAGGGGACTGATTGGGATTATAAATTAGGAAATATTTTAGGGAACAGGAGACTGTTTTAGTTTCTAAATGTCACCACATGAGTTCACTGCAAAGGGGCCCACTGAAGTGCTGTTGCCCAGAGTCCTACTGAAACCTGGAGCTGACCCTGAATCTGACAGTATACATCCATGGGCAAATTCAGCATGTCGGGAGCTTTCCTTGTGTACCTCCTAAAAAAGTTAAAAAATTTGATGTAAGTCAAGCTTTAGAGGCAGGAAACGTGGATGAATGCAGTCAGAGATGTCACCACGATTTAATGTACTGTTATTATATTGGTATACCTAGATTTGGGATCAACTTGCTAAAGTTTTTTCCCCCCTATGTTAAACTTCTAGCTTGGATTGGTTCTATACAATTAATTTTAAACTTCCAACAAAGTTCCCTACTGTCAAGATTGTCCAGGTAACATCCCAAGCATGAATGCAACATGTTTTTCAAGGTCCTGTTCCGATTGTCTGTTTAGAATGAACTTCCTATAAATAAAAAAAAAACATATTTTTTTATATTTAACTAAATAACAATTACTGACTGCATATATCAATTATTTTTGCTTTTGAGTGAATCCCTCAGCATATACCATATGACTGAAATACTGAGCTCCACCCTGATACAAAATTGCCCAAGTGGGGGATTTCTTATATTTTTGTCTCTGTACTGTTGTATGGGCATTTCTGTGTTGGCGCACATATCATTGCACTACTCATCTAAGGGCTAACCTAATTAAAAATACTGTAGTGGGGAAACCAACAATTGTGACTGCACAGAAATGGCAATGACTTGGAATCAGGAGTTAATGTTGAAGTTATTGGATGAGGTGAAAGATCTTTAACCCTCCTGTAGGGTTATGAATATTTAATTATTGGTCCCATAGTAATCCCACTGCATTTCAAAATCTGTTCAGGGAACTTGTTGGACATTTTCTGTTGTCTCATCAGAAAAGTGGCAAACAATTAAGGTCCAAATTGGATAAGGGCATTTGGTGGTAAATTTTAAACATTTTCAGTTTTTGCATCATAGAAAATACATTTTTGATTTTCAAGTTCTGTTACCCTGTGCTTTTGGTGCAGCTACTGCTAATGTCCAAACAGTTGTCAATTGGTTGCATATTGCTACTACAGAAAATGTATTCATAATTTATTTTCTACAGCAGTTTTAGAATCCCACTAAAAAAAGTTTGAGATTCAGACTAAAACTCACTGGGGGAATACTTAACCCATTTATTCACAATGTTAAAACTTAACATAGTACTAGAGTGGATTGTTTCCCAGCGTTTGCATAAGATTGGGGTAAATGCCTGCTAACCACATAATGGATTGATGCATAGAACTTAAGATAAGATATGTCAGTTGGACAAAATTGCTAATTATTATGCTTTCTTATTAATTTAGATGGAGATCTATGCTTTGGTTAGGTGCATTAATTGTATGACTATTGATATGGAAGTTTTAACATCATAAATAAATGGGTTAGCTTTGCCCCTAGGCAAATATTTGTATTGACCACTAAGAAGCAGTGTAATCTGTAGAGTGGGAATTAGAAGCTTCGAAGTGAAGATTTAAGGGAACTCAAGATATGGATAATCCTTTTACATCCCCAAACTTTGCCCTGGTGAGAGAAGTATGGTATATAGATACCTAAGAGCTAGCTAGCTATCGACTTGGTAGAAGAGAAATATCAGACTAATCTCATGACTTATAAAAAAACGTACCTTCTTAGACCAGACGTTCAAGGTGACATAATGTTCCATATCTGATGCTCCTCTCAATTCCTGACCAAGAAGTTAGTAGAGTGGAACTCTGAACCGATCAATGAAGCATTTTTAAAGGTATTAAAGTTTCTACTATTTCCTCCAATATTACTGGATTTTGGCAAACAACTCTATGGGGCACATTTACTAAGGGTCCGCACACTGCATTTCCTTCGGTTTTCCTGACTATTTCCGATTTGTGCCGCATTTAACACAGGTTTTTGGCGCACGCAATTGGATTTTGGCACAATCACGCCAACTTTCATGCAACACAAATCGGAGGGCTCGGTCATTGGACAACCCGATTGATTCGGACTAAGCGCGGGATTTAAAATTCAAATTCTGTAGCATACATCAGAATGCACTCACATATATCATGAAGAAGAAGGTGAACTCCGGCAAACCTCAGCAGGGAAATGACACATGCAGGATATCGGGTGCACGATCTTGGTGAATCGCAGCGGACTTCATCCTAGTCAAACAGTCTGGATCGAGGATCGCGTCAGGACTGGCTAAGTAAATGTGCCCCTATATCTCCTGCTGGAAATCACGATTAGACAATCGTGACTTAGACATGAAATACTCTCTATTTATCCGAGAGGCTGATGTTGGATGGTATAGTTTACATGTATGCCAAAATCATGTCTACATTTGGATTTCAGCTTTATAAATGAATTTGAAAAATCTAAGCAGCTAACTACACCCATTTTCCAGTCTACAAATGAGAAATGTCAAGAATATTCATTTTTAATAGAACATTTAAATAATAAATGTGTCTAAAATGAGTTGTGCCAAATTTAGGTGCAAACAATGTCATGAAAATGGCACACTTGATACACTTAATCTGGTCTGCAGTGGTACATTTGTAGATTGAATACAGTTCTCCGACACTTGGGGAGCTGTAATTGGTTGCCATATGCAAAAAGACTGATTTTTTTTTTTTTTTAGGCAATTTTCATGAATCTGCTCCACTGTACTTACTTCCATATTTGCACAAGAATTTTCTGTAAACTGGACATGTGTATGTTGCTGGAAATTATTGTAGAGCACTGTGTATGGGATATAAACCAAACGTAACCAACAATGTGGATTTTAACCCTGCATCAAATCAATTATTGCTGTGAGTTTCATCTGGAGCTGTAAGAAATCCTAAGTGCACAATATCAACACAGCCTTAATGTATAGAGGGGATCCCTATACCTTTTTCCAATTTTCTGGAGTTGGAAGCTCTTTCTATCCATAACATAAAGGTTACACAGTCTCTATCATATGCTGGCCTATGGTCGTTAGTACTTATGAAACTAGGAACAATATGAAAAAAGAGTAGTGGCACTGACCCAGTAAAATCCAAAGTCTTTATTACATCACAGCAAGGGGTGCGTGGGGACACGAGGCACACCAAAGGTTACAGTCTGTTTCGCGCTAAGGAGTGCTTTCTCAAATCACTGGCCAGGACAACTTAACCTGAGTTGAATGACACAACAGCTAGGGGATGGTGCAGTGATTGATTACTTCTGCCTGTTAGGGACAACACAATAATGACATATTACCGGCTTATGCTGGGCAGGACAAGGCTGGAGGGTAAAAGAAGAGCGCTGGGGCAGCTACAGGAGCGACAGAGGCTCATTATCATAATTTTTAAACAGTTTTTTCAGCAAAACACCTCAGTTCAGGGATTAACCCAGATATGTTACTGCATCAGTGTAGCTACAGCATTCGCAAGCTACGTTTGGTTCATAATGTATAAAAGCAAATGGCAGGAGGGCATTTGTGAGTGCTTGGTGGAAGATGATCTGGGGGTGATGACTATGTCCTAGACCCAACATTGCTAAAAGGCAATGATAGATTGGAAGAATACAAAGTTCTAGGTAGCCAGCAGAAGATGTAGAAATGTGCAAAGATGAATCGGCACGTAGTGGCATGCTGCAACCCACCGTGCCCAGGAATGAGAACGAAAAGGCCGACCCAGATTATCCCTGGAATTTTTTCAAGCAATGTACAAAAGACAAAACTTATCATTTACACACTGTACCACCAGTCCCTGGAGCGGCACATGACCTGCAGTGAATGACACATGGAAAAAAAACATGGAAAACCTGCTCTATTATCACCTTCCAAGTGACAAGATGCAAAGGGAGGATGTGACACCACCAACAAGCTTGTCCACATCATCCCAACCAAGGGTTTAGTGTTCTATACCCCCAAGAAATGGAGAGAAAGTGGATGTGTGACCCATCTCACCCACGAGCCCTTATGACATTTGGTTTCTCAATGCTTTTAACTCCCTCTGCACTCTTGTTATGAGAGAAACCAGCAAGTGTTTGCAACAAAGCCCACAGCCTAGTTCAGTTTATTTTGTTAGACACTAGGATTCAGATAGCCTCCAAATGAAAAATAGATGATTTATCTTTTACCATGGTTTAAAATAGAATTAACCTCATTTTGTTATTTGAGAGGATTGAGGCAACCAGGTCAGAGCCTTACCCATTGTTTAAATTTATATGGAACCCATGGATATCTTTGCATGGATCACTGGAACCTAACAAAGCTCTAGTTATATCACCTTGAGGATTGTTTCTCTTAAGAAATGGCTCCTGATTTATGTTCATATCATGATGATTGTGCTGGATAATTCCCTTTCATGCAAGGATTATTGTTTTCCCATTTGTTGAAACTAGTGTGTAGTTGTGTTATTACTTATTTGTACTTGTTTATGTATTCTTCAACTAAATCGGTAAAACCTATAAAATTAAAGTATAGGAAATTAGGAAGTATCCAGGATCTTGCAAACAAAGAGGTAATACAATAGAGATTTAAAAAATACACTACAAAAAAATTATAAAACATTGCGGTATAAATGTATGATAAGGAGAAGAAATAACTCAAAAATTGAGCTAATTATCTTTACATGTTTAAAGGTGGTGGAAGAACAACAAAAAGAAAGATGTTTTTACTATCACAGCAGTAATTGGTTATTCAGCCTGCAGTTATTTAGTCTGAGATTTTCTACAGATGGAGGTGTTGATGGCAGATTTACTAACTGGATTTAAATTGAACTGAAGGACTTCCTGGTAAGAAATTATATTTTTGTTGTGATAGCAGATTATCACAGTTGTAGTGGATCATAGTGGAATTCATGTTGTAAATTTGCCCACCAGTCAGTATTTGTAAAGGGAGTTCAGAAACACTGAAAATATTTTTTTTCTAGAAAATGAGAGCAGAACAGGTTGACAATTGTATGGAAGCACCTAAAATGTAACTCAACTAAAAACCCTTTAGTATTGGTTTACATATGACAAATTGTGCTTAAAAAAACATATATAAAACAATATCCATACATGTTGATAAAGCCTATTAATATAGGAAATAAGAGATTATGTCCTTTTGTTGTGCTATGTTAATTCAATATTAATAATATAAACAATAAAATTCCATATTCAGAACAAAGGCCTTAAAGATGTCAAAACATAGCTTTCTAAAACATCCAGATACAACTATAAATTGAGATACGTCCAGAGCAGATAAGAGAAGAAAAGGTTTGCTGCATAGCGTAGCTGATATACGTTTAGTGTAAAACTTCACTGTATTGTGTATACGGACACCAACTCCTTCTGTTGGAGTCTTGTTTGGCTTTTACTAAATCTAAGATGTAAGACCATTACACCTGCATTCGAAAGATGCTTTTTTCTGTTCTTTGAGCATTTTCATTTTATTACAATTGTGCATTTTAACCAATGGTTTGGATGCTTTTTAATCCCTCCCCCCTTTATCCACCATCCTCAGCTCTCAGCCCCTTCTTTCCTGCTCGCTTAAATCTCCTCCCTCCTGCTCCTTCACTGAAACAGGGAGCAGCTGACATCAGTGGGGGAGGAAAGGGTTGTAAACAAGCAGGATGGAGGGAGGGCTGAGACCTGAGGAGTGTGGATGAAGGGAGGAGGGATTGAGTAGCACAACAAGACAAGCATTTATTTTTTAAATGCATCCAAACCAAAGTCCTCCCACCGGGACTTAGCACAAAATTCTGGTAAAGAGACAGGTAAGTTAAAATAGTTAATGAAATGAAAATGCTCAAAGAAAGGGACAAAGGCATCTTTGGAATGCAGGTGCAATGGGTTTTTGGAACCTGTCTTTAGTGAAAATGAGGTTCTTCGTAACAGGTTCCCTTTAAGTATCTCTGCTTGTTAAAACATTAGATGTGCAGATAGATTGCCAGTGCTTAAAAATGTCAAACAATGTGAAAAAGAGACAATATCAGGTTCTTGTGGTGGTTCAGTAGGGTGGACATAACACCGAGAAAACTAGTTTGGTTCCAGGTGGACTTTGAATGAATTCAAAGGGTTGTGGGATCTGGCACTCCAAAAGGTAAAACAAAACATAATTAAAAATAGATGTTTTCACGTCTGAAATAAAAACAGGTGATGTGTTTTGGATTTTGATATAGTCTTTACCCATAGTTGGATAACACACAAAAGCATAGAACATATCCAACAGCACAGAGTTAACTGGCACTATGCCAATGTAAGACAAAAGACAGGGTAAAGAAAAATGAAAATAAAACTGCAGATAATAAAACAATAATAAAAAAAAGCATACAGTTCATTGAACATACATTAATTCTTGTATAAAATCAAGTCCCTTGAGAGAAAAAGCAGGTGAAATTGGAATGGCTGCCATTTTTCCAAAATGTTACACAAAGAGTAACCCATTTTTATAGTGTTGTTTGTTTTTTGTCCCCTTTTCCTCATAAAGTCTGCAGCTGCTTACTTTTCTGTGCTCCCATCTGTTTCACAGCTCTCCTTGGACAGGGAGAATATTTTTCAGCATAAAAGGTAGAATAAATAAGTGTATATGCATGTAAACATATTCTGCACATACATTACTCACAAATAGTTAGGGTTATTAAGCTTCCAGGTGAAATATATGGAAAACATAAAAAGTTGGTACTGCAGTGATATTATATCATGATAGTAGGGCATTTCAGTGGAAGCATGCAACGGTGATTTTCTCATTTCTAACAATTAAAACAAAAGCCAACAACAGTGATAGATTCCATCCAATCTTCATGAAGGGCAGCCCTCGGGTCACTGAGGTTCTAGGGTACAGAGCTACATGCCTCTTTACATTGACTCCAATGATTACAGGGGGGTAGAAGAAAGGCTGTGTATACAGGGGGATAGGGGAGAGGCTGTATATAAATGGTAGAGAGGAGAGACTATGTATACTCGGCTGTTCATTATTGGGGGAGGCTAAATTAGGGCACCTAATTGAATTGCTCTATATGCTCTAATTTGGGTGACTAAATGATGTTTTATGTTGAGAATAGTTTGTTCAGTCATGTTGTGAGGAAAATATATATTGGAATCACAATTCATTATACTGTAAGTGACTGTGATATTTTTAGGGGCGCCACGGTGAATTGTGCTGCATGGAGTTGAAGACATTTCTTTGTGAATTCGGAGGAAAACCAAGGCCAGAAGAAAGCGTAAAGAAGTACCTTCCCGATGGAGTAGATGGTCACCTGTAAGGTACTAGAGGTCACTAATATCTGTGACTAATGACTACTAGTGTGTAAGGTAGCATCATCAGGGGCACACACGTGCACGCGTACACGGGGGGGGGGGCAGCATTTTAAAATTTCGCCTCAGGCAGCAAAAAGGCTAGAATCGGCCCTGTACGGCACCGTGCGCCATTAATTCCTATGGAGAGGGGCGGGGGGTGAGCTACGCTCACCTCCTCCTCTCCCCGCGCTGCCGTGTGCCCGCCGTACTAAGGTGCGGCGGGCTCACGGCAGTGTGAATTTAGCCTTAGGTGTTGCATATCGCTAATACAGAAAATGTATTCATAATTTATTTTCTACAGCAATTTTAGAATCCCATTAAAAAAAGTTTGAGATTCAGACTAAAACTCCAGGGGAAAAATGTACCCATTTATTAACAATATTAAAACTTAACATAGTACTAGAGTGGATTGTTTCCCAGCATTTGCATAAAATAGTGTTGGGGCAAATGCCTGCTAACCACATAGTGGATTGATGCATCATGGATCTAACTTAAGGTAAGATATGTCAGTTGGACAAAATTGGTAATTCTTATGCTTTTTTGTTAATTTAGATGGAGATCTATGCTTTGTTTAGGTGCATTAATTGTACAACTATTGATTTGGAAGTTTTAACATCATAAATAAATGGGTTAGCTTTGCCCCTAGGCAAATATTTGTATTGGCCACTGAGAAGCAGTGTAATCTGTAGAGTGGGAATTAGAAGCTGGTCCTGCCTGAGAAGCTTCAAAGTGAAGATTTAAGGGAACTCCAAATATGGATAATCCTTTTACATCCCCAAACTTTGCCCTGGTGAGAGAATGAGATTCAGGTGAAGTGAAGACCACTCTATTTGAGGCCCTCCAGTTCATAAGTTTACTGATTGTCTGCCGAGGCATGCCATCCAATCTTCATGAAGGGCAGCCCTCGGCTCACTGAGATTCTAGGGTACAGAGCTACATGCCTCTTTACATTGACTCCAATGATTGTCTCGAATAACGAGTACCCGAGCATTTTAGTGTTCGCTCATCTCTAATGCTGATCAATTGAATGATTGTGCTCAACTTTAAAAGCAATAAATGGGAAAAAAATGTTATTTAGCTTTTTTTTTTTTACCCAAAACACCAAGTACATATTTAAGAAAAATAAGTGCCACCCTTGAGTTACCATTATGTATGAGAGTATAAGGGGAGTATATGATACAATACTAAAACTGGGTAACACGTGAAATTTCAAATATAGCATATCTAGTGACAGCTTCAGAAAACTGGAATGGCAATATTTTTGATCATGATTGGAACACAGAATAAGGAAAAACCAGTAAGAAGTAAGGAAATGTATAATTTATTGGTCATTTTCTTGAATAATACCAAAATAAGAGGTGGATATTCTGATAATTAATATCCACAAACTCACAATCAATGCAATACAATCAATACTATAAATAACTACACAGTATCTACAATAAATGTCATGCAGACAGGGATTTTGTGCTATAAATGTGATTAGGTTGTAGAGTTGATATTTCTAGTGTTTTCATTGTCTTTGTTATATGTTGTAAATATTTTCCAATTTATATTTGCACTCTATTCTGTCCACCGCTTCACTGATTGCACGGTCTTCATGAATCTGGCGACCTGTGCACTGCTTGAGAAGTATGCATCCACTTTTTTGGTGCACCTTTAACATAGAGAATGCAACACAATTCTGTAGAGGTACAGTAATAAATATGGAGCACGGTCAGAATCGGCACCGGAATTCTTCTTTTAGGAGCAGAATATAGTGGCATGGCGAACAGAATTCAGCTGTGACACAAAAGTGGCCTAAACACTACAATGTGAAGTTTTCAGATTCTTTTCAGTGCAAAGTCAGACAGAAATTTGGGCCAATGGGGCACATTTTCTAAGGGCCGTGCACCAGTTTTCTATTGGACTTTTAACTTCTATTTATTGTATCCTACTGAAGGGGACATGCCGGTGCTCAGTCGGACCGTACTCCAGATGTAACATACAAAGTCTGACAGAATTGTGTTTCACGCCTAACGTTAAAGTTGCGACAAAAAGTGTTGGCTAGATTCATGCAGAATGTGTTGCAGAAATCCTGAATCGGGGCACTCTGCACTATATACAGGCAAACTGCACATAGTACAGTTTGAACTGTCTTTTCCTAGGTATCCTATTCAAACTTGATGCCCAATTTTTTTTATGAAAAATCATAAAAGAACTAATTCCACTTACAACTTATGGCAGTTATCTGCCTTTTTAACCTGTATTTTAGGTAACAAGGATCAGAGTACCTTTTTATTTGGAGTTTTCATAAAGTCTAACAATTGGAGTTTCACTTCCTTAAACTACCCTACTCCTTATAATATACTTATATTTGATCTTACAATTGTGGTTATAATTGGTAAAAACACAGGCCCTCGTCACTTCAAGTACATTACCATATTATCATATCTAAAATATTTTATTAACCATATTAACCATATAGTTCCAAAGCACAAATAAGACCTTGGGCTAAACAGCCATATTATTAACACTATTATTAACAGTCTTGTCTGCACTGGTTTGGGTATCTGTACCAATCTGCAGAAACTGGATTAGCTCAGTATCTACATGTACAATCTCATTTGTTCTCCAGCTTTTAGGAGAACTACGGGCACTCCAAATTCCCTAATAATGAAACCATAAAAATTCATAGACCATGTATGTTTTGTATCTTGCATCGACACAGTACAAAATGCTCATGTAGTGGCCAACAGTAGTACATATCAAATAACTTAAAGTTACCAAAATAGGGAAAAGAATTTTAAAAAAGCATGAAAAATGTATTGACTGTAATTCATGTTAAAAATTTATATTGTATTATTTTATCCTCATATTTCCTTACACTTTGCAATAAAACAACAAACAAAAATGGGGCCAAGTGGACCAGCCGTACAAAACTGGCTGTGCGGTCTATATGTTTGTCCCTGATTGCCAAGGAGGGTAAAATAAAAAAAAATAAAAACTTTAAATACATTTTCACAATTTTTATATTTAAAAAAAAATAAACACAAAATAAAACATTTTCAAAGGACAATTTGTGGGTTGACAATCTGAAATCTCTTTACTCCCTTGTTTATATTTTTAAACATTTTGTTTTATTTTTAATCATTTTAGCAACTATTTCCATGATGTGATCCAAGTAGTTTTTATGAAACTACTTCAGATTAATGTGTTAAACAGAACATGTAGAGGTTTTCTTACATCTGGGGTGTTAAAGCAGAGTAGCATTAGGCAACTGAAAAGAACAACAGAACCCAGAAAAAGGTCACTATAAAAAAGGGGTAGTCTAGACTAAGGATATTTAGTGCACGTATGTAACTTTTTTTTTCCTTTTTCTTTCAGCATCGTAGTTATTATTGATCTTTTTTTCATCTTGTTAAAACCCCTCTAAATTTGTCCTTGACCCTCTGGCCCTGTAGCTATGATTCCTTAAATGACAAGTTTGGGTTGTTTTAGATAAACTGTTTTAGATAAACTCTATCTGTAACACTAGGGTATGGAACTAGTTGAGTATGTTAAATGTTATGAGTGTGTGAGGTGTCATTTTCTGCAAGATGAGCTGACATTTTATTGCTACTATTTTGAGGACAGTCCGACCTTTTAATCACTTTTTATAAAATTTTCTATATTATGTAAAATGATGTAAAAGTGGCATTTCAGACTTTTGGGCGCTATTTTCCGTTATATGGTTCACCGCCGGCAATAATTGTTTTAATATTTTGATAGATTGGTCACTTTGGAAAACGGGATACCTAACATGTTAGTGATTTTAACTGTTTATTTATCCATTCTAGGGAAAGGGGGGTGATTTTGAATTTTGAATTTTTTTTACTATTTACTGTGGGTTTTAGCCATGTGTGTTTGCTGCAATATGCAGCAATCCCCATTTCTGTATGAGCCCTCTTCATACATCCTTAATAGCTCATTGACAGAAATATCAATCAGTGAGCGTGAAGGAGTTAAAAAAAATTCACCAAAGCACCAAAACAACTTCACGGAAGGTTCTGTAACCGGTCAGCAGTAACCTCTATTATTGCAGTGGTGACCCTGCGGAAGTCGGACAAACATCATCAGTGGGCCAGGTAGTGCAGGAAAGGTCTTCAGGATCCGAAGAAATCAAAGTTGCTGTCAATTTTTAAATCCGTAAGCATTTTTTTTTTTTCCTGGTTTCCATTCTATTTGATTTCAGACTTTAGATTAGTCTAGCTATTAAAAAGTAATGTTTATGCGAATTACCTATGTGCCTACATTTCAGAATTTACCCTCATTGCTATTGCTTACCTTACGCCCATTTATAGATTTTAGGAGTATGATACTCAGGATCAAATATTATTGCAAGCAGCAAATCGCCAGATCTAACATTGTAACTAACATTGTAGTTTTGGACAAGAGCCCAAGTATATAATCTAAATGATTAAAATATTGGAAGACTATGTGGAACTTAGAACCAATATATTGTATATATCACAAGTAGAGATGAGCGAGCACTAAAATGCTCGGGTACTCGTTATTCGAGACGAACTTTTCCCGATGCTCGAGTGCTCGTTTCGAGTAACGAGCCCCATTGAAGTCAATGGGAGACTCGAGCATTTTTCAAGGGGACCAAGGCTCTGCACAGGGAAGCTTGGCCAAACACCTGGGAACCTCAGAAAAGGATGGAAACACCACGGAAATGGACAGGAAACAGCAGGGGCAGCATGCATGGATGCCTCTGAGGCTGCGGGAAACTGGCTATTTTTTACAGGGCCCACTGGCTCTAGCTATTGTACTTTAGCATTTTAATTTTTATGGAGGGCCACCGACCCGGTCCTCTGTTTTAAACAATTTTGGGAGTGCCACATACAGGCACTCAATCTATTCAATTTTTCTGGAGGGCCACCTACCTGCTCCTCTGGTTGAAAATTTTTGGAGCCACATACAGGCACTCAATCTATTCCATTTTTCTGGGGGCCACCTACCGCTCCTCTGGTTTGAAAACTTTTTTGGACTGCCACATACAGGCACTCAATCTATTCCACTTTATGGAGGGCCACCTACCTGCCTCTCTGGTTTGAAAACTTTTTGGACTGCCACATACAGGCACTCAATCTATTCCATTTTTATGGAGGGCCACCTACCTGCTCCTTGGTTTGAAAACATTTTGGACTGCCACATACAGGCACTCAATCTATTCCATTTTTCTGGAGGCCACCTACCTGCTCCTCTGGTTTGAAAACTTTTTGGGACTGCCACATACAGGCACTCAATCTATTTCATTTTATGGAGGGCACCTACCTGCTCCTCTGGTTTGAAAACTTTTTGACTGCCACAACAGGCACTCAATCTATTCCATTTTTATGGAGGCCACTACCTGCTACTCTGGTTTGAAAACTTTTTTGGACTGCCACATACAGGCACTCAATCTATTCCATTTTTCTGGAGGGCCCCTACTGCTCCTCTGGTTGTGAAAACTTTTTGGACTGCCACATCAGGCACTCAATCTATTCCATTTTTATGGAGGGCCACCTACCTGCTCCTCTCTGGTTGAAAACTTTTGGACTGCCACATACAGGCACTCAATCGATTCAATTTTTCTGGAGTGCCACTACCGCTCCTCTGGTTTGAAAACTTTTTTGGACTGCCACATACAGGCACTCAATCTATTCCATTTTTCTGGAGGGCCACCTACCTGCTCCTCTGGTTTGAAAACTTTTTTGGACTGCCACATACAGGCACTATCCAAATTGAATTGTCTCCATAGCAGCCTCCACACGTTGTCTCCATTGCTACCTCCAAGTCGTACATTAGCTGCCTCATACATCGTCCTTTATCAAACGAGGTGTGTGTAAGGCCGAAATTTGGGTTGTTTTCATGGATTCCACATCAAAGTTGGTAACTTTGTCGCCACCATGCTGTGTTATCAACAAATACACTGGCAAACTTTTACCATTTAAGGATATTATTTCAGCGCTTCTTGCGCATTGTTACATTCCCTCACCCGCCCCATTACTAAACTTATAAGAACGCTACTACACTTGATCTTATACAAAAGGTTCTTAGAAGTGCTGTTTGGGAGTAGCCTAGAGGACAGGGGCTTGGATTGCGAAAGTCGCCTGGCAGCGGAGCGCCAGCTCCATGCCAAGAACCAACTAACAAGTTTTAAATGCAGCACTTAATCTACTACTAGTTCACTGCCTCCCACATGGCCGCCTTATCAAACGTGCTTGTGTCAGGCAGAATTTGGGTTGTTTTCATGGCTTCCACAACAAACTTGTTAACTTTGTCGCCACCCTGCTGTGTTATCCACAAAATACACTGGCAAACTTTTACCATTTACGGATATTATTTCAGCGCTTCTGCGCATCGTTTACATTCCCCTCACCCGCCATATCCTAAACTTATAAGAACGCTAATACACCTTGATCTTACAAAAGGTTCTTAGAAGTGCTGTTTGGGGAGTAGCCTAGAGACAGGGGGCTTGGATTGGCGAAAGCTCGCCTGGCAGCGGAGGCCAAGCTCATGCCAAGAACCAACTACATAGTTTTAACTGCAGCACCTTTAATCTACTACTAGTTCACTGCCTCCATACATGGCCGCCTATCAAACGTGCTGTGTCAGGCAGAATTGGGTGTTTTCATGGCTTCCACAACAAACTTGTAACTTTGTCGCCACCCTGCTGTGTAATCCTCAAAATATACTGGCAAATTTTTACCATTTACGGATATTATCAGCGCTTCTTGCGCATCTGTTTACATTCCCTCACCCGCCATATCCTAACTTATAAGAACGTTACTACACTGATTTATACAAAAGGTTCTTAGAAGTGCTGTTGGTGGGAGAGTAGCCTAGAGACAGGGGCTTGGATTGGCGAAAGCTCGTCTGGGCAGCGGAGCGCAAGCTCCATGCAGAACCAACTAACAAAGTTTTAAAGCAAGCACCTTTAATCTACTACTAGTTCACTGCTCATACATGGCCGCCTTATCAAACGTGCTGTGTCAGGCAGAATTTTGGGTTTTTGTTTCAGTCCCACAACAACTTGTTAACTTTGTCGCCCACCGCTTGTGTAAATCCTAAATATACTGGCAAACTTTTACATTTTCGGATATTATTTCAGCGCTTCTTGCGCATCTGTTAATTCCCTCACCGCCATATTCCAAACTTAAGACGCTACTACACTTACTTGGGCAGGCTGGGACCGAGTCTGACCCTGGGGATGGTACATATAATGCCGACGCAGAGGATTGCGGGGCATACCTCGGTAACCCGTGGGCGCTACTTGTCCCTCCACCACGCTCATAACTCACTATCGATATTATAACAAAAGCTCACTTAAGGAAGTACCATATCTCGATGACACACACGGAGGCCTGGGCACCGTCGGTAGCTAGGCAACAGCAGCAGTGCCGTCGCAAGCGACAGCAGCGGTGCTCAAACTGCTGAGCCTAGGTGATAAAAGGCACACCGCCCAAGCCAAGAGCTATACAGGGCATTCCGCATCAAACTTGTAACTTTGTCGCCACCGTGCTGTGTTGTAAGCCACAAATATACTGGAAAACTTTTTTTCATTTACGGATATTATTTCCGCGCTTCTTGCGCAGATGTTTACATTCCCTCACCCGCCATATCCCAAACTTATAAGAACGCTACTACACTTGATCTTATACAAAAGGTTCTTAGAAGTGCTGTTGGGGAGTAGCCTAGAGACAGGGGTTGGATGGCAAAAGCCTCGCTGGCAGCGGAGCGCCAGTCCATGCCAAGATCCAACTAACATAGTTTTAAACTGCAGCACCTTTAATCTACTACTAGTTCACTGCCTCCATACATGGTCCCCTTATCAAACGAGCTGTGTCAGGCAGAATTTTGGATTGTTTTCATGGCTTCCATGTTAACTTGTCGCCACCCTGCTGTGTAATCCACAAAATATACTGGCAAACTTTATCATGTACCGAATTATTTGAGCGCTTCTTGCTCACCTCCTTTGGTTCCTCTCTTGCCACCCAGTGTTTGAAGCCTGAGTCCATTATAGGGTATGTTGCCATGCCACTCTTAGCCTGCCGCTGCTGCGCTGCCTCTGCATGCCGTCCCCTATAGTGTCAGGGTCAATTATTGGATGTTTAGATGCTATCTAGCCTCATTCGGTCACTGTCATGGCCATGCTGTTGCCCATAATTTTGGCATAATGGTGCGATTAATGCTCGATCGAGCATCAAGCTCGGACGAGTATGTTCGCTCATCTCTAATCACAAGAGTTTAAAATTTTCAGAGTTTTGACATTTATCAATTCATGGACATCTACCACCAGGATCAATAATTGTAAACCAAGCACACTTACATTATACAGAGTGTGTCCACTCTGGCAGGAGCTGCACTTCTTTGAGCTTCTTATGCACATTTTTTTTTATAAAAAATAGGCAAATTATGCAAATGAACCTGAAGGGCTCTAGGCCTTTTTTTTCTTTTTACACAAAAACAAGGGCATAGAAAGCTTAAAGAAGAGTGGATCGTACCAGAGGGTGCACACACCAGCATGTAAATGTGCTTGGTTAACAATCCTTAATACTAGTGGTAGATGCCCTTTCAGTTGAGGTATAAAAAGTCAATTCTAACACTTTTCTAGAAAAGGAGGTCGGGCCTGTGTAAGAGACCTTTCCAAGACATAGAATCCATTTCCACTTTTTTAAGAAATACAAATGGAAATTATACTAATAAGACTCCGAGGGTCATTTACCGTATATACCCGTGTATAAGCCGAGTTTTTCAGCACAAAAAATGTGCTGAAAAACGTCCCCTCGGCTTATACACGAATCAATACCGGACTTAAAAAATAATAAACTTATATTCTCACCCTTCGGTGGCCCCGATGCGCAGCGCTGCTCCCCCGATGTCAGCGGGGTTCGTCTTCTGTCTTCCTGGCTCCTCTTCTTGCTTCAGCGCCCGTCTTCTGTAACATTGTGCTGGGCGGCGCCTAGTATGACGTCAGCAGCGGCGCGTCATACTACGCGCCTGCCACCCTGGAAAGAACAATGGCGGCGCCCACCACAATGTTAGAGAAGACAGAAGACGGGTGCTGAAGCAAGAAGAGGAGCCGGGAAGACAGATGACGAGCCGCGCGGACATCGGGGGAGCAGCGCTGCGCATCGGGCCACCGGAGGGTGAGTATATAAGTTTGTTTCTTTTAAATTCTGGGCAGGCTGTATACTACTGGGGGCAGGCTGTATACTACTGGAGGCAAGCTGGGCAGGCTGTATACGACTGGGGGAAGGCTGTATACTACTGGAGGAAGGCTGTATACTACTGGGGGCAGGCTGTATACCACTGGGGCAGGCTGTATACTACTGGGGGCAGGCTGGGCAGGCTGTATACTACTGGGCGCAAGCTGGGCAGGCTGTATACTACTGGGGGTAGGCTGTATACTACTGGGGACTGGCTGTATACTACTGGGGCAGGCTGTTTACTACTGGGGGCAGGCTGTATACTACTGGGGGCAGGCTGTATACTACTGGGGGCTGGCTGTATACGGCGGGGGGGTCTGTGACCAATGCATTTCCCACCCTCGGCTTATACTCGAGTCAATAGGTTTTTCCAGGTTTTGGTGGTAAAATTAGGGGTCTCGACTTATACTCGGGTTTGCTTATACTCGAGTATATACGGTATCTTATCTCTGTTTATTTTGGACTGTTTTAGGCTTTTTAAGTTGTTTTTCTGTCTGCTTCTTTGGTAATTTTTCAATCTCAATTTTTCCTTGCGTTAAATAGGGAATTTTTTTAAGATCTCTTTTTGAGACATTTGTTACAAATGTTGCAAAAATATCGCACAAATGTCTCAAGTCACTTCTTTCCATTTCCTTAAGGGTGGTTTAGTTTGGAGTTTTTTGTGCCATAAAATGTTGCAAATTTTAGACAATTTGAAATGATAAATGTCATTTGTGACATTCAGCACAGCTGGAATAGAAGATAAATGTCCGGCCAACATTTCAAAATGTCCCCAAAAAGACACAAAAATTGCAATGCCCAATGTGTCAAGCTTTGCTTGGTAATATAAAGCATCAACAGTTCTGCAAAGCACTTCACAAGCACAGGCTTGGTTCTTTCCATTTCCATATGATAATTGGTGTATATTTATGGGGTCTAGTTTAGTTGGGTTTAAGTTTATAGTACTACTTAATTTTATTTTAATCTACTTTTTAAATATTAAATTTTTTAATATGCATTATATGTATAGCAATGTCTATAATTTGTCCCCCTAGGCTTTTAATAAATTCTGTGTTAGATAACTGTGACCTACTCTCTAGTAATAAATTTTACTCCTGAAAATCATTACTCACAAAACGAAAGCAGCCCACATATGTTCATCCAGGTCAATTTATCAGCCAGGTAATTCTTCAATGTACATCACTATTTGTATCATAACCATATTATCTTAAACTGGTCATTTTATATTGCGAATTTTACATAATGTGGAAGATAAACATTAAAAATTAAAGTCATGAGAATCATCTGGTGGAAGATGACCAAATGGACAGAGTATGGGCTCATTCCGACTAAGGTAACAGTCACCCGATTACAGTGCGGTGAGCATATGTTGTCTCACCACAATATGAGGGTGACATGTCCTATTTCACTGTGTTATAGAGCCGGCCCTGTGCTGCTTTGTAGAGAGAGGAAGGGTTAGCAGCGTATTTACCATTCAGTGATTATTAACTGAAGGATTGTTTCATTTACAATAATATTGAGAACAATATTTGTTGCAGATGGCACTTTTAAGAGGTAAAGCCATTACATATGTTGGGAATGCAGAGTCATAACTAGAACCTCTGGGCCCTGTGGCAATATTTACAATTGGGCCCACACTATTTACAATAGTCTTGCCAGCATTGAAGGTTACCCTTTGTAAAAAAAAAATTATGTTCCAGTCTGTGTTATATGAAACTATAAAAATAGATAACTTTCAATACATACACGGCCATCATAAATGCGGGTAAACTGGAAGGTCATCCATGTATCATAAGTATTAGATTTCTATTATTTTCCTCCACAGTGATAGAGAATAACCAAAAGTTGTGGCATATACTAACAGGAACTGGAGACATGGAGACTTTCCACAGTGCCAAAGCCAGGCAGACTTACTGAATAAATGTTCCTTAGACAGTCCAGCCACCTACAAACTCTCACTATTAATTATAAATATATATAGTAACATTTTTATAGGAGACACATGCTGTATATACTTAGGCCGAGTTTTCAAGCACAAAAAAATGTCCTGAAAAACTCCACTTATTCTCGAGTCAATAAAAAACAAACAAACACTGTACTCACCTTTCCGACGCCTCCCTTGGGGGGGGGGGGGTCTGTGACCAATGCATTTCCCACCCTCGGCTTATACTCGAGTCAATAGGTTTTTCCAGGTTTTGGTGGTAAAATTAGGGGTCTCGACTTATACTCGGGTTTGCTTATACTCGAGTATATACAGTATCTTATCTCTGTTTATTTTGGACTGTTTTAGCCTGTTTAAGTTGTTTTTCTGTCTGCTTCTTTGGTAATTTTTCAATCTCAATTTTTCCTTGCGTTAAATAGGGAATTTTTTTAAGATCTCTTTTTGAGACATTTGTTACAAATGTTGCAAAAATATCGCACAAATGTCTCAAGTCACTTCTTTCCATTTCCTTAAGAGTGGTTTAGTTTGGAGTTTTTTGTGCCATAAAATGTTGCAAATTTTAGACAATTTGAAATGATAAATGTCATTTGTGACATTCAGCACAGCTGGAATAGAAGATAAATGTCCGGCCAACATTTCAAAATGTCCCCAAAAAGACACAAAAATTGCAATGCCCAATGTGTCAAGCTTTGCTTGGTAATATAAAGCATCAACAGTTCTGCAAAGCACTTCACAAGCACAGGCTTGGTTCTTTCCATTTCCATATGATAATTGGTGTATATTTATGGGGTCTAGTTTAGTTGGGTTTAAGATTTTATAGTACTACTTAATTTTATTTTAATCTACTTTTTAAATATTAAATTTTTTAATATGCATTATATGTATAGCAATGTCTATAATTTGTCCCCCTAGGCTTTTAATAAATTCTGTGTTAGATAACTGTGACCTACTCTCTAGTAATAAATTTTACTCCTGAAAATCATTACTCACAAAACGAAAGCAGCCCACATATGTTCATCCAGGTCAATTTATCAGCCAGGTAATTCTTCAATGTACATCACTATTTGTATCATAACCATATTATCTTAAACTGGTCATTTTATATTGCGAATTTTACATAATGTGGAAGATAAACATTAAAAATTAAAGTCATGAGAATCATCTGGTGGAAGATGACCAAATGGACACACTTTGGGCTCATTCCGACTAAGGTAACAGTCACCCGATTACAGTGCGGTGAGCATATGTTGTCTCACCGCAATATGAGGGTGACATGTCCTATTTCACTGTGTTATGGAGCCGGCCCTGTGCTGCTTTGTAGAGAGGGGAAGGGCTAGCAGCGTATTTACCATTTAGTGATTATTAACTGAAGGATTGTTTCATTTACAATAATATTGAGAACAATATTTGTTGCAGATGGCACTTTTAAGAGGTAAAGCCATTACATATGTTGGGAATGCAGTGTCATAACTAGAACCTCTGGGCCCTGTGGCAATATTTACAATTGGGCCCACACTATTTACAATAGTCTTGCCAGCATTGAAGGTTACCCTTTGTAAAAAAAAATTATGTTTCAGTCTGTGTTATATGAAACTACGAAAATAGATAACTTTCAATACATACACGGCCATCATAAATGCGGGTAAACTGGAAGGTCATCCATGTATCATAAGTATTAGATTTCTATTATTTTCCTCCACAGTGATAGAGAATAACCAAAAGTTGTGGCATATACTAACAGGAACTGGAGACATGGAGACTTTCCACAGTGCCATAGCCAGGCAGACTTACTGAATAAATGTTCCTTAGACAGTCCAGCCACCTACAAACTCTCACTATTAATTATAAATATATATAGTATACTTGAAAATAGGCCGAGTTTTAAAGCACAAAAAAATGTCCTGAAAAACTCCACTTATTCTCGAGTCAATAAAAAACAAACAAACACTGTACTCACCTTTCCGACGCCTCCCTTGCAGGTCTTCTTCTTTCTCTGGTGGTGCTCCGTCCCTGCATGCTGCCTTTGCACAGACCATGACATTAGCCGCTTGCTGACATCATAGTTTATGCAACAACACCGCACGGAATCACAGAGCAGAAGCCAGAGAGACAAGAAAAACTGCTGGGAGGGGGATTGACGTCTGAAAGGTGAGTACAGTGTTTGTTTTTTTCTTATAAACTGGGCATACCTCGGGCAGGGATCTGGCAGGCTATATCTTGATGGCTTTATAGTGGAAGCAGGGAGCTGGCTATATACTGGGGGCATGTGCTGCTGGCTGTATACAAGGGGGCAGGGAAAGTCTGGCTAAAATTAGAGGGCAAAAGCTAGCTGGCTGTATACTGGGGGCATTGGCTAGCTGTATTTAGGGGTAGGGGCTTGTTAGCTATATACTGGGGACAGTAGCTACAGGATATATACTGGGGGACAGGGGGCTAACTGGCTATATATAGTGGCTGGAGGCTGTGACAAATGCATTTCCCACTTTAGGCTTATACCTGATTCAATAGGTTTTCCCAGTTTCTTTTTAGTTAAAATTAGGCACATCGGCTTATACTCGTGTATACGAATATTATTACAATCAATAAATATTTTTTTTAATTAATAAATAAAATTAATAATAAAACCACTTACCTTCTGCTTCTGTCGAGTGCCGGCCACATAATGCCAAAACATGATGCAAACTGTTGGGTGATGCCATCCTGCGGCTTGCATCTTAAAGAAGCAGCAATGAGGGTGAAGATTGCCATGCCTTGCTCATTATCAGTTGTATAGATGTCTGTATAATTGGTATTAGAGTCTCCAGAGGTTTAGTAATAGTCTGGCATCAAGTCCTAAAGTAACGGGATGTGACGCTGAGAGGGGGGCACCACTGTATCCCTTTCCTAACTGCTGTGACCTGGTTCTGCTCAGCAGCTATCCACTGTGTGGGTGGGATACTCTCCCCTTATGGGCATGTGTGTGGTAAAACCCCCTGTGACCCTGATTGTTATACCCATGGGGAAGGGGCTGCATCATCAGGCAGGTTCCTTGTGTCAGTTTTTTATGTGTCAGATTAATCATAGTGGCTTAGACTGCTTGATAAATCTTAAGCTTCTGCTTTTTTCAAATCCCGGCCACGTAATGGCCACCCTGTGGGTTGCATCTTAAATAAGCAATGTTCAGGGTGAAGTTTGCAATTGTATGCTCATTATGAGTTGTATCGATGTCTGAAAGGCAAATGCACCTGTAAAATTGATATTAGAGTCTGCAGAGGGTTAGTACTGGTCTGGTATTGGGTACTATAGACATGTGCTAAAGAAGAGGGGGTCCGCCACTGGTTTGACCAGATTTTGCCTGGCTGATACACACTGTGGGTGTGGGCCCCTCTCCCCCCTTGGGCATGGTTGTGGTTGGACCACCTGTGACCATGATTGTCATACCCCTGGGGACAATGCATCATCAGGCAGATTTCTTGTATCAGTTTTAAACTCTTAGGAGGTTTTTGTATTCCTTGATTTATCATAGGGGCTTCGACTACTTGATATTTGTGGCATATGAGGTATTAATAATAATATAATAATTCTTTATTTATATAGAACACACATATTATGAAGCACTGCACAGAGCTTGCCAAATCAGTCCCTGTCCCCATGGGGCTCAAAATTTATTCAACCTACCAGTATGTTTTGGAGTGTGGGAGGAAACTGGAGGACCTGGAGGAAACCCACGCAAACATGGAGAGTACATACAAACTCTTTGCAGATGTTTACCTGGGTGGGATTAGAACCTAGGATAAGGAACAAACGTTGATTGCCACTCACGAAGTCAGTTTAAAATTCTTTATTCATCCAAAAATAGGTACAATACAGGTAAAAGGCAGGTGCAAGATTAGGGTGCTGTACACATCTACATCTGGATGGAACTCGAACCCAGGACCCCAGCACTGCAAGGCTGTGGCACTAACCACTGAGCCACACTTTAAATGTCAGCCATTCAAATGCCACTAATGACTTTGCCACTGTGTCCCTACGCACCGACAGCAACATGCTGGTGGCACAGGGCACCACTGTTTTGGGAAGGATCGCTGCTCCCAATGATGTTGAGCAATGAACTCGGTCAAAAAACCAAATGATAATGAATTCGCTCATTACTTATCAGTGCCCTTCAAAACCTGGTTTTAGATGTATGTATGGTTCATGGTTTTACCCATGTCAGATGGCAGGATTCCCAGCACCCAAGTACAGCACAATGTGGGGCCTAAATAGGACATATATTCCCTCATGAAATACAAACTATATTGGGAAGGTCCAATACAAATCAATGGATGGACCTGTTTTAGAGGTCATACAGTAAATAAAACATTTCACAGCGGATGAGGTTTCTTTAACTTCAAGGTAGGAATTTTTGTTGTACTATGGGTAAGGAATACAGACTACCTTATCGTTGCAACAGTTGGAACAACTATATAGTACAGCAAAAGTGTTTGCGTTAATAATCACAGAACTACTTACTTTATTTAGTCTAAAACATTCTAGATATTGTTTTTTATTAACCTCTTCATTACTGCTATACAACTATAAAATGTCATATTGCAGTAAGAGATGAAAGTATAGGGCTGAGGCCCCTCCATACACAACGGATGTAAGCTTTATTATATAATAGCAGTTAACCTGTTAGAACAGATTAATCGGTTGAACCCAATTCACATGCTTCATGAAGCCATCTCTGGTGACATCATCACAGGGCCCATATGGTTGTCATGATACATGGAAGCCTATTAAAGGCTTTCATTGCTGTCATTAGGCATTCATTATTATAGTTTCCCGTAAGCAGTATATTCACAATATACTGAAATACAATTGTATTGCAATATATTCTATGAGTGATTTGACTTCCTAAGGTTAAATTACCCTGGAGGGCCTGAAATAACAGTAAAAACATTTATTATATATTAAAAAATATTTAAAAATATAAAATGTTAAATCGCCCCCTTTCTACAACACAAAAAATAAACAAAATCATAGACATGTTATATACAACCACATCCCAAAATGTTCAGCTTATCAAAATATAAGAACAATTATGGGTGAACCCCATAACTAAATTAGCGCACAAATGTCTGATTTGCCACATGTCTGATTTGCCACTTTTTTGCAATTTTGCAACACATAAAAATTTTTATTAAAAAGGTGATAAAAAGGTTATACAGTCCTCAAAATGATAGCAATGTAAATGACAGTTTCCTCACAAAATACCCCACAAGCTTTCTGCACAACAGTACCTTACACAGCTCTGTGCACTGAAACTGAAAAAAAGTTATTTCCTTCAGAATAAGAGTATTTTTGTATTGAAGCATAATAAATCATATATTACCTTAGGTGGTGTCATTTGGACCCCACAGGAAAATAAAACAAAGCTTGCGAGAAAATGGAAAAATGTAATTTTTTTTGTAATTCTACCATATTTAGGATTTTTTTTAGAGCTTCCCTGTACACGGAACAAAATAAAACATGAGGCAACTAGAAAGAACAATTCATCCCACCGATAACAAGCCCTCATACGTTTATGTATATGAAAAAAAGATATGGCTTGTGGAAAGAGGGTAAAAAACTGAAACGCAAAAGTGTAAAAGGGGCCGGTAAGGAAATGATTAGTGAATAATTTGTCGTAAATTCTTCCGTTTTCTTTACATCGTAGCATGAACTGTTGACTGTGTACAAAAACATATGACAAACAGCACTGAGGGGGCAGAATGTAACCAGGGCATCGGCTTCTAGTACAAGGTCTGTAACAAGAGGGACTTGACATTGGCGATCTTGGAACAAGCCTTTTCCTCTTATTTTTACAAAGTACACACTCCGGATTATTTGTCGGAAATGTTTTCAAATTGAATAAACTGCAATCGTTGTAAGGTTGGTGATGTTTTATCTAAAGCGCTTCCACTGATTATAGTATAGCTGAATACGCTTTGTTCCCTTTGAATGTCTAAGTGCTTTCTAAGAGGATACCATGGGGCAGCGGGCTTGCCTTTCTATTATTCTGTACAAGAAATTTTCAAAGGCTCACTTGCAGGTTCTAAATTGACCCTTTTACAAATTCTGCCATTTTTCCTGTTGTGGCACAATAATGAGACACTTTGGAGACCGCTCACATGTAGAACTGCCAGAAAAACATGATTCACGTGTCACCGCTTCCTATTATATAGAGCTATGCCTGACAACAATGCTGCGACTGCTCCTTTCCAGCATCACAACAGACATACTGTATGCCTTCTGTCGCGGGCATGGATGATCACACAACGTAAGATGTAGTCCAGACCTTGAAACAGATCTCATCACATTAAACGACTTTAAATGTGGTTGAGAAAATGAGATGAAAGTTAAATTTGTAAAGTTGTTACATTTCAACAAAGTGAATGACGTGTTTGAACTTTCTTAATAGTTATTTATTAGTTAATGTTATTAATAGTTAGATTAATAAAGTTATTACAAATATAGTAAAAACAAGGATGTTGCGGTGATGTGTTGCCAAGCTGAACATTGTGCTACCTGATGTCCACAGGCCTGGAAAAACCTCATTTGTTTTTGCCATTTTATATTTTTTTTTGTGTGAAATTTTCCATTTCATATATGTAACAAGATGTTATATACATATTATACAAGCTTTTTAGGATGGCATTTTGTAATGAAGTGCTTTTTCCTTGAATCATACAAACAGACATATAGGAAATGTATGAAGAATCAACAGACCTAGATCATATTTTGCAATTCCTATATTCAGCACCAAAAAGTCCTAATAAAAGGAGTAAACGCAAACATTCCGGTTTTGGAACAGTTTTTAAAGCCAAAACCTACATAAAATCAGAACAAATTCTAACTCATAGATTCTTCTTTTTTTACTTTTGTCATTTGACTTTAAAAACTGAATGAAAACACCTGTCTAAGTGCTCTTTTCCCTATTTAGTTTTCTGCACTATTGATGCAAAAAAATACAAGATTCTGGAATGACTACAAGAGAGTGGACACCAATATATTTCATTCCTTTGTTCTTTATTTCTTTTTTTGTCCAAATTATGACTTAAAAATATTACACAAATTAACTTTCGATTCTAATATTTTTATGCCGAACAACTTAAATGTATTAACAAACTAACTTTTTACAGTTATTTCTTAGAATCCTCAGATTTATATCTTTGGCCAACCTTGGGTTGTATTTTCTTTTTGCAATATTTTCCTTCTTTTTCATCATTTTATTCTTTCGTGTTTTTTCTTAGGCTTAAATATGCTTGGGTTTAAAAAATCCCAAGTATGAGAGATATACAATGACGGAAAAGCATCCAAAGAGCCCAATTTTCCATTTAGTTGTATTATTTTGTCAGTACTTATTGTAAAATTACATTGCTTAGAGGCATTGTAACATATATATATATATATATATATATATATATATATATATTTCATTGAAAGTTGTGATTTTTAATTTATTGCATTCTAACAGATCAAATATGACTACAAGTAAGAAAATACATATTATTTGCTTAGTCTGGAGGGGTTTCTATAACTTTCTATATGTAAGCAATGTAAAATGACCAAAAGCAGAATATAAGGAATCTAAAACAATATGTATTTATTTGGCATATACATCCACTTTCCTTACTGCATGTATGTGAGAATGTGTCTGCTGAATACAATGTATCCGTGCCAGCAATGTTCTAGCCATTTGCCCCTAGGAAGCCATGTTAGTGTTCAGAAATTGCTCTTCTAATTATATATTCCGTTTAATTAGAATTTGTTTTCATGAATACATGGCTTCTGTAATATTTGTGCAGTGATCCTTACGACAGCCCGACACTTTTGGTGTCTGAATTTGAGTTGTGTCCTATATACAAATCTTTCAAGGATGTACACGTATAAGCTGGGTGAGTATGTGTTACCACTGATGTGATTAATACTAAGGTGCCCTTAACTCCCAGTGACCAGATGAAAAGAAATTCTCAAGTCTGTCAACCCTTCTCTTTGGGTATTCAGGCATAAAGAATTATGTTTACCTCCACAGAGTGAAGCGTTGGTTGGTCTTCCAAAGGGATCATAAGGCCACATGTCACCATAATGCTGATGAAATACTGAAGGTTTCCGTATCAAAGAACACTTCTTATGAATACAGAAGAACCATATGTATTCAATTAGTCAAGGTACTGAAATGGTCATATAACTCAGCAGACCCTGTCCCTATCATATACTGCTCTTTAAGAAGCACTGCATCATTGGGGCACATTTACTAAGGGTTCTGTGGCCGCGATTCCGTTGGGTTTTCCCGAATATTTCCGATTTGCACTGTTTTGCACTGAATTGCCCTGGGTTTTGGCGCACGCAATCGGATTGTGGCGCATCGGAACCGCGACAGAAATCGAGGGGCGTGGCCATCGGACAACCCGATGGATTAAGACAAACCGCGGAATTTAAAAAAAGAATTATATCGCAAGATCAGCACTTACATGCACCAGGAAGAAGAAGGTGAACTCCGGCGGACCTCAGCTGGATATCGGGCGCACGACCTTAGTGAATCCCGGCAGACCTCAATCCTCATTGGACAACGCGCCGCGGGATTGCAACTGGACCGGGTAAGTAAATATGCGATCTTTTAATCACTTTTTTTTTTGAGTTGCAAAAAAGTGGCGTTTTGGATATTTGTACATTCAAGTTATGGGGTTCACTTCCGGGAATGACTATTTTTATATGTTGTTAGATTGGGACTTTGAGGAGACGGTGACATTTAGCATGTTTATAATTTTATTTGTTCATTTTTACATCAGTTCTAGGGAAGGGGGGGGGAATTTAAATTTTTAGGGGTTTTTTTTTTCCTTTTTTTTTCCCGCCAAGGGTCTGATAATTCATACCATATACTGCAATAGTACATTATTACAGTATATGGAGAATCTTTTAAGGATCTGTAACAGTGTGCGTACAGTCTCTAGACTGTCATGGGAACAGACTGTCACTGTCCGATGATGTCACAGGGAGTGACAACCTAACCCGGATGGTGGTGCCATTTATAATGGTGGTGCCATTAATAGTTGCCTACTATGTAAATCATAGGGGATGTACAAAGAACAGGCCTGGACTAATGACAATGCATGGATTTCACAAAGCAGATGAATGCTTCATAGCAAAACTAAAGGCAAATACTAGTGAGATTATTAGAAAGCAGGTATGGCCCATCGCAATGACTTACAGTACATATCATTCATGTCCACCACTGGACATCTGCTATAGACCTACATCCAAGAGCTGTGTTAAATCAGCATTTCTATCTTGAGAGAGGTCATAAGTCAGGAGAGATGTCAAGTAAGTGGAAAGTGTAAAAAAAAGCTATTAACTCTCTCTTTCCCTTTGGGTCTGTGTATTTACATAAAGAAGGCATCTAGAAACATTAATGCAACAAGGTAAAATGCTTAGCAATGCTATCTTAGCTTAGTATCTTTCTACTCATTCTTTGTATCTATACAGGCAGTCCCCGGGTTACGTACAGGATAGGTTCTGTAATTTTGTTCTTAAGTTGAATTTGTATGTAAGTCGAAACTGTATACTTTATAATGGTAACCCCAAGCAAAAAAATTTTTGGTCTCTATGACTATTGGATTTTAAAAATGTTGGGTTGTGATAAGAACCAGGATTGACAATAAATCTTAATTGCAGACACCTGTGATAACTGTTATAGCTGTTTATTGTAGCCTAAGGCTAAAGTACAGTAAATTACCAATTACCAGAGGTCCGCTTGTAACTAGGGGTCGTCTGTAAGTCGGGTGTCCTGAAGTAGGGGACCGCCTGTACATACATTTATCTACAACATTGATAAACATATACCGGACCTATCTAAATGAATGTACATTTCTTTACACAATATCTATCTATTTACCTACCTACCTACATCTACCTAACTATGTATAGCTAGTAAAATTATTGTTCTTCTAAAGACATCTCTAGATGCCTCCCCATAATTTTGTACACTACAAAATTGCCTATGCATAATTTTGTAGAATTTTGTTCTGTATTTTGCTTACCTGTTTGTGTAGTTGTTATTTCCCTATTTGTCAATTATGTATATGAGTGTGTTTTATCCCTGTCTTGCTAGATTTGGTTTTTGATTTATTGTTAAGTAAACATTTATTGATGTTGACATATCCATATAATTGGTTGCTCTTAGACCTAGGGCAGAGATCAAAGAGTTACCTTGCTTTTTTGGCTCCTTATATATCATTCTAAATGATTATATAATCCCAGAAGTTTTTTTTTGGACATAATGATAATCATCACTCTTCTATAATTAATTTTAAGTTTCACATACAACACATTTCAAGAATTAGAGATAGCCAGTAAAATAATATAAACCTATTTAATTCATATAGGAATAACCAAGAATTACATTCGGTAAAAGAGAACTATAATGGGGCAAATTTATCAGACCAGTTTTCTGGCATACAAGCTCTGAAATATTCACAATTTCTTATGTTCCTGCCCCTCTCCTGTGCACTAGCTACAGCCTGAGCCCTGACCAGGCACAGGCTATAACACAATTATATGGCGGTATAGAACAGCCCCACCTCTCACTGGCTGCCAAATATATCAGGACTCCGGAGCTAGATATAATAGGCATGTTCAGGAAAGTGGGGTAATATCATGGTTTCCCACCAAGCACCAGTGTATTATAAATATTGTGTTGCGTAATTAAAAAGGGTTCATCTTTTCTTAGGATATTTAAATCAAAAATGCATAAAAATATTCTGGTCAATGAGTCTTGCCAAGCTTACATAAAACTAATATGTTTCGAAGCAATATGCATGCTCTACGATACCTAGCGTACATTTATGTTCCACAATTACCCTTGATAGTTGATATCACTAAACCCTGGAGTGGATGCTGAGCTAAAACCATGTTAATGATTTTGGAATGTCATTGCATAGTATTAAAGGGGTATTCCAGGAATTAGCATAATTCATATACAAATGGGCACTCAAAATATAAGCTAATGTGTAATTAGTTATTATTTAAAATTTTGCTCCCCTTAGCAGAAAATGCCAGTGACATCAACTGTAACGAGGAATTAAAATGCTACTGGCCCTTTAATCAGTCCGTTCATTTCCTCCGCGCGGTCCGTTGTGGAGCAGACACAGGAAAAAAGATTGCCACTGGTCACATGTCCACATCACATGTCCTGCACCTGTCTGGGCAGGTCTTGTGATCACCACTACGTTTGGCTTTAGTCGGTTGGTTGCAGTGCATCCAGTATGGCCGGTGTGTGGTGATGGCAGTTACACATCATTACTATGGTAACAGAGCAGGACAGTCTGTTACATCATCACTGGGAGCAGAACATAAGATGGAGGAGGAGTTACTGAGAACTAAAGGATCATGGAACTTGTAGTTTCCAGTGGCGGCCATCTTAGTGATAACTCCACCTACTTTAGAGAGGCCATAAATTTTGTAAATCATAAAATCAAACTATTTAAGCTCTGTTTTGTGACCAATGACATTAAGTATTGCTGTATTCATTTATATATATCATCATGGGTTTTTTTTGTCAGATGTTCATATTCCCGGAATACCCCTTTAATTTCAAAAGTAGGACATAAAACTTGTTCTAAGAAAGAGGGATTACTTGACACTTCTATAACACTATGGTGAGCCAACTCCGTCATTTAAACAATAAATAGTAATCATAAGTTATAACTCAGAATCTTAGTGTGTATGGCCCAGACAAAGGCACAGGTATTTGCTGAAATGCAAACGGTCAACGTCCTTTTGAAACGAATATTATCCAACAATTGCGCACATACGCACGAGACAGGAAGTTAAGGCTATCTAAACCATTAATGGATGAATACTGTCTCTCATTCCAGCCGTACTTATTCAGATACCTGTTCACAATGGTAAGTGTGGGCAATATGATAAACCTGAGAATAATAAAAATGAACATAATTTTGTGTTAATGATTTGAACCACTGGGTTTCCTTGTGTTAAAGGACATCTACCACCAGGATCAAGGATTGTAAACCAAACACACTGACCTTTAAAAAGCTTTTAAAATGATGCAAATGAGCCTGAGAGGGTCTTACACCTATGGAGCCTGGACATCATCAATATTTTTATACTGGAAAATCCCTCTACAGGCATATGTAACATGGGGGTATAAGATAAGTTCTATAGGTCTGCTCTTAAAGCACACATGTAACTTTTTTTTTTTTTTTTGCAACTTGGAATGTAGAACAACTTTGCCTATTATCTTAACTACCTATATCCAGAAGTTTCTTCGCTATCCTTTTCTGTTTAGCTTATTCCTAAATATCTACTTCCCCTGCTTGTGCTGACAAGCCCTAAGAATGTCTCCTGTATAACTAAAAAAATCCATGGACTCACAGGTGGGGAGGGGCTGTTGTTCCCTGCTCACAGAAGAAGACAGAGGTCATGTGACAGAGCTCTCTGTGTGTATGTAGCAGAACTGAGTGTGTTCAGTGCTGTGGATACAGATGTCTCCTATGTAATTAATGACACATGACATTTTACAACGTCATGCGTCGGCTGCGGGTCATTGGAGCCCCTGAGCCCTCTTCATAGCCAGTGACTGTTTGCTGCATATTGCAAATAGCAGAGCTGCCCGCGGCATTAAAAAGTCGCCAGGGCATGGGCTATGATCATTGCTCCCCATTATGTCATGGGGGAGTGGCGATCTGTTGCTATTACAGCCTTGTGTCGCACAAAGACCCGAGGCAGTCTTGTTTTACCCCATCTATTACATGTGATTTGCACATTGTATGAGACTATATGGAAAATACCTATATACTGCCACACTGTAGTTTGGCAGTTATGGTAGGATAAATCAGACAACTTAGGGTTAATGTACACTATGGAAGTCTGAAAAATTGTAAAAAAAAAAGAAAGTAAAAGCAAAAGAAAGTTAAAAAAAACATAAAAATTAAAACCACCCCCTATCACTAAAACTGATATAAATATAAATAAACAGTAAAAATCTTAAACATGTTGGGTGTCGCCACACCTTAAAATGTCTGATCTATCAAAAGATAATAACTGTTATTCCGGAGTTCAACCCTGTAAAAGAAAATAGTGCCAAAGTCGAAAACGTCACTTTTTGCCATTTTGAAAAATATGAAAAATTCAATAAAAAGTGATCAAAAGGCCGTACAGTCCTAAGAATGGTGGCATTGAAAACATCATTACTAGAGATGAGCGAACACTAAAATGCTCGGGTACTCGTTATTCGAGACCGGTAGGATCTGTTCTTCTTTTAGCTTTTTATGTCCTTGTTTTTACAGAAGGCCTTTAAGCCTTTTTTTCTTAAAAAAAACAAGGACATAGGAAGCTAAAAGAAGAGGGTATGCTGCCAGAGGGGGCACACACACCAGTATGTCAGTGTGCTTGGTTTACAATCCTTCATCCTCGTGGTAGATTTCCTTTAATACTTTGGCATCATTTTAGGAGGTGTCACTTTTCCACTAATGATAAAATCTGCAATAATTATGATATATCATTCTTAAAAGAGTAAAATTGCTATATTAAAAGGTGTTACATACAACATCCTGCCATCATTAAAGCCACACATTGCTCATGTTAGTTACAAGTAAAGCTGTGGATTTCTGAGGAGAAACTTGTTGACCTGTTAAGTGATAAAGTGAGATAAGGCATGCATATGGCAAGTTCTCTCAATCCACGGTTACACATCTAGCTCCTCATAGCTACATATGCAAAGCACCCTTTATAAGTATACCATGGACTCTCTCTACCTCCATAGATATCCTGGATGCCTCCCAATGCAATAAAGCGATAGTGTAAAGGTCCTTAGAGGAATAGAAACATAACATTGGGGTTATTCCCTTTATAAGCCTTTGAATGCAATGGGGCAGTCTACATAGACAGCTAGAAGTGCTCCACTAACCTTGGCTTGGATTAATATTTTCAGCCAAACATGGTCCATTCCTGTTACGGGCTGATCTGCACATCTATAAAAGGATGGTTATCACAGAATTGCTTCACTTGGTGACCACAAAGGAATATTAATTTTCCCTAATAATGAATAAGAGGGCACATTTCTTTGTTTTGGAGTCATTTGGGATCTAATTGACTTCTTTTAGGTAGTGTAGCTGGAAATATAGTATTTAGGCGACTCTTCCAGAAAAGGAAGACCAAAAACATACCACCACCAAAACACCAATAGCTTTTCATACTAAATTATATAAACATGAATACAGTAACTGTTTTTGGTCAAATGACCTTCCTCTATTTCTTTACTGTATAAATTAATCAGTATAATTATAATAAAGTGACAACAACAGCAAAGAAACAAGAAAGCTTCTAAAGCACAGACACTGTGCACTGAATATAAAGCCTGTTCTTGATACAGGTCATATGAGAGAGTGGTGCTCCGGAGGAATGTGCAGAGTTACTGTAGCCTGACAATACGGCGGCATGCGCTACCGCTTTCTTCTATGTGTGCTGAGAAACCAAACACCTACATGTAATGTTTATGAAGAGACTAGACAAACACAGGTGCGGGCCCAGGAATGTCAGGCATTATAATTCCATCAAAAGGTCACCATATACAGTGCACCATCCTAGTCTGCTCCAAAACCACAAGGTGATCATAAAAAGGGGAGTGTAGGTGGATAGGATCTATGGGGATCAGGAGAAAAAAAATGTTGGTAAATAATTAATGAGGCATGTAAGTCGCCTGCTGCTAGAAATAACCTGCCTATCAGGCTACAAACAAGAACCCTGCATCATTCTCCATTTAGTAAGTAGTTTATATACACCTATCAGCAACACCAGGAGAAAAAGTGGATGTCCTCCATATTCAACTTCCAACAGGTGACAGCTTTGTGTACATTGTAGCTACGGCTCTGTATACATGGCAATGGAGCCTGCCATCAGGTATAAAGGAATTTATACGAGAGGCTTGTGACAGGTGCCATGCTGTGCCCATCAACTTGTAGGAAACAAAATGACATGTGACATACAGTCTGTTGTGCTAGAAGAAGGCCAAAAAAATCTAATCTTTTATCCTCTGTCCTATGGAAAGGGTTTAGGGTATGTAACAGGAACTTGTTTCCAGTAAACTTTGGAAAAATAAAAATGATCAGTGCATTGTCATATGTATATCTAGAAAGCCATAATTTATTTATAAATAGCAGCAGATTCAGAAATGGTATTTGTGTAGGGCAAAAGAGACTCCGGTAGGTTGTAAAATATATTCTATATAATTCTCTCTTTAATGTGAAACCTATACAAAAAAATCACCTCCAAAATCATTTGAAAATGAGTTACTTTTAGGCTGGCAGCAAAAAATGTGTTTTCAAAAAACCAAAAAAAGCATTTTTAAACGCATGTGGTTTTTAACGGACTGCTTAAAAAAACGGCCCAAAAACGGGTTCAAAACGTCACGTGTGCTGCCGGCCTTAAGGTGAGGTCACAAATTGCAGTCAAAACTGCATCACAATCAGTTTTATGGTACTTGGGTGCAGTTTCTTATTTCAACAAATGAAGGACATTAAAGAGGACCTGTCGCCCCCCAAAAAGACCCCAACCAAATATGCCCCCATAATCCTCTCCCCAGCAGCTTTCTATTTATGCTATTTATAAAAAAATTTATGTTGCGAAAGTTTGTTTAAAATGATCTAACCTCTTACCAAATATACATAACATTCGGCCGGCACTGTGAATAAATATAATACCAATAAAGATATATAGGACCACAGAATGCTCTTACCAGTAATACACATAACCACTTCAGATATTATTATATAATGCAGACTTTATTAATCAATATGGCCATCAAAAAAACATTAAAAACATAGAATAAAATCCACAGGAACAAGAGCGTGGCGATAGTCAGCAATATCCAAATACATAACGAGCATTACCCAATGCACATAAATAGATAAAGATACGGTATACTCAATTTTGGTTGTAATCCAGCACATTACCCACCCGGGTGTTGCATAGTACCAAAATTGCCAGCCTGTAGGTAATGACTACCGCCACAGCACCCCGACGCACGTTTCGCCGTCGCTTCCTCCAGGGGGTGTGAATAAGCCGGTCCCCTCAGAGGCACTGTGAATAAGCCCCTCTGTTTCCTTATTGCAGAGAGACGGCTATTCTTACAGGTCCCCGCTGAAAGGGGTGTGGAGGGTGTGTGTCGGCCGGCCCCCTCATGAATATGACTGACTGCTGGTCACAAGATACTAGGATCCGACCTCTTATTTGGTAAGAGGTTGGATCGTTTTAAACAAACTTTCCAACATAAATTTTTTAATAAATGGAAAGCTGATGGGGAGAGGATTATGGGGGCATATTTGGTGGGGGTCCTCTTTAACTCAACAGGTGAATGACCTGTTTTCCTGACCTGTTTTTGTGGGACAGGTTTCCTCTTCAAAACCAAATTTCCCCACTCAGTTTATTTTTTTCACCTGTGAAATTGATAAAACTGCATCTAAAACCACCTCAAAACTGATTGTGAGCAGCTTTAACTGCAACGTGTGAACGCACCCTTTGTGGCTGTCAATAAGAATGGGTTAGATAGCACTCCTGTTCAATATAATCAATTGTGATGACAGATGACCACAGCTGTTAATCCTGGTCATAGCTTCACAGGCTGTTACACTGTGCAAGGATCACTTCTCCCTCCCACTGTGTGCGGAACCTTCCTCTGAAGTCATGAGATTACAGCAATCAGAGGGAGGGGGAGACATTGTAACAGCCTGTGAAGTCTGAAGTTGATATTTAGATGGTAGGAGGCTGTGATAAATATAAGAAGATTACCACCAAGTTAAACTAAAATTTGCCCTTATATCTAAATGTCATGTCGGGAGGAAACTAGGCTTTGCATTTTACTTAAAGGGGTATTCTCGTCTGGATGCTCACATTCAGTTTCATTAATCTTCCATATATAAACATTTCTTCAATTGGATGTTATTAAAAAAAATGTTCCTGTGTGAAGATAATTTCTCATAAATGTAGTGATGTTGTCCCTTAGAAACGAGATGGCTTCCTCGGATACGACCACGTCACACTCTGGCAGCGGTGGCCAGACTTGGGCTATAGAGTCCTGCCTGACCTCCTGGATTCAGCGATCATTACCACAGGACTGATGTGGGATTTGCAGTAACTCCCGGACATTTCATATACAAAAACCTTTTGTTTCTTTGTGCAATCACTCCAGCAGAGGTGGCCGTATCCGAGGAAGCCATCTCGTTTCTAAGGGACCATATCACTACATTTATAAGAAATTATCTTCACACAGGAACATTTTTTTTAATAACATCTAATTGAAGAAATGTTTATATATGGCAGATTTATCAAACTGAATGTGAATGCCCAGACGAGAATACCCCTTTAACCAATATCTTCCTTACAGAAAAATCAAGGTGGTAGAAAAATCTTGGTGTAGAGGGTGTCTTTTCAGCCGCTGGAATACTGGTCACATTTATGGAAACACTATCTAGATTCGGACTGAAAACTTGATCCAAAATGCACTGGACCACAGGCTGGGCCGAAGACAATGCCCTGAACATGCCACTTCACATGCCAGTTCTGGAGAGGCAGAGTCCAAGACTTGAGACTGTTATGGTTGGTAAAAGATAATAAGTGATGAGACTTAAAGGGGTTTGATCATGAAAGAAAATTCTCAAATTTCCATCCCCTAGTGATGTTTACACAATAAAGATCATTTAATCCCTTACTTTACACTGTTACTCAGTTTTAGGCCGCATTTACACGAGCGTATGCCCGCCTGGCTGCACTGGAGATGAGGAGGGGTGACTCCTCCCCTCTCCATTGAGATGCACAGCGTATGGTCGTGCACACAGGGAAAGATGTCCCATCTTTTCCCCATGTATGGAGCAGTACAGTGCCACACTTGTGTGGCCCCGCATCGCTCTGTGAGCCCATTACCGCCTATGGGGGACCCATTTGTTCATGTAAATGCAGTCTTATTGCTGGTTTAGCTCCTGTGACTGCCCTGGATAACAAACTTATCTGCCTGTAGCTTGTAGTTTTAATAATAGTAATAATAATTCTTTATATAGCGCACACAGATTACGCAGCGCTGCACAAAGCATGTCAAATCGGTCCCTGTCCCCAATGGGGCTCACAATCTAAACAGCCTAACAGTATGTTTTTTTGGAGTGTGGGAGGAAACCGGAGGAAACCCACGCAAACACGGAGAGAACATACAAACTCGTTGCAGATGTTGACCTGGGTGGGATTCGAACCCAGGACTCCAGTGCTGCAAAGCAGAAGTGCTACTCACTCAGCCACCGTGCCGCCCATAGTTTTACTCTCCTCATGCTGTGTACATGCCAGCAGGAAGTCTGTGTCTCTGTCAGTGTGTGAGAGCCCGTCCTGGTATGCAGGGGGAAGGGCCCCTGCAGGAAGCAGAGGGAGAGAGAATCTCCATAATGCCTCAGGCAAGATGGCTGCCAACCCTAAAGTCAGAAGATACAGGGTTGGACACCAGGGGCAACTGAAATTGTGTACAGCAGGACCAACTGACAGGTTGGTCTAATATCTGTGAAATGCTGCATTTATGTTAATAACAGTGAATTAGAGAAAGTGTTATTTTATTATCCTGAGTATATATAAGAAACTTGTATTCATGGGAATACCCATTTAAGAGTGATGGTACCTACATCACTGCAATATTTTAGTTTTCTTTTTCAGTAAATTAGCAAAGACCTCTTACATTCTGTTTTCACTTTGTCATCATGGGGTATTGAGTCCAAAATGGGAGATTAAAACTTGTTTTTAAATTTATTTATTTTTAGCACAAGACCACAACACAAAACATGTTTAAAGGAAAACGTGTCTGGAGACTTTCCTAATGCATATATATACACCAGACAAAAGCTGTTAGTTAGGTACTTAATTCAGTCCAAATGCCTAGGTCAGTGATGGCTAACCTATAGCACTGGTGCCAGAGGTGGCACTCGGAAACCTTTCTGTGGGCACTCAGGCCATCACTAGAGATGACTCCAGGTAACTTTCTGCAGTCCCAGACAGCCCAGGACTTGCTGTGAACAGAGCTATTTTAAAGTGACAGCTCTACCTGGGACTATTTTCTGCTTTATTGGTGTCCTCAGGGGCTGGTATCAATGAAAACTGTGACAGAGAAGGGAGTATAAATCCTAAATTAAATTTCTGTGTTGGCACTTTGTGATAAATAAGCGGGTCTTTGTTGTAGTTTGGGCACTCGGTCTCTAAAAGGTTTGCCATCACTGGCCTAGGTCATAAACACACCATAAAACAGTTGAGTTTTTAACATGAAGGTCCATATTTATGAGTATTGGACTTTGACTCTGAACAGCAGATAACCAAACAGTAGTAACACAGTAAACAAAACATAATAGCTGGTGACAAGACAATTCTATGAAAACGAATGTTCAATGATATATAACAGGGACTGAACAAAAACTGCTGACTACTTCCAGATTTTCAGATACATTATACACAAGACAAAACCTAGAAAATTTAGATAATACTAGTAACAATCATTGATTTGATTTTGTATGATTTGAAATGTAATACAGGCAGTCCCCGGGGTTACATACAAGATAGGGTCTGTAGGTTTGTTCTTAAGTTGAGTTTGTATGTAAGTCAGAACCGTATACTTTATTATTGTAACCCCAGTCAAAAATTTTTTGGTCTATGTGGCAATTGTTGGGTTGTCATAAGAACCAGGATTAACTATAAATCTTAATTACAGGCACCATTGATAACTGTTACAGCTGTTTATTGTAGCCTAGGACTAAAGTGCAATAAATTACCCATATCCAGAGGTCCGTTTGTAACTAGGGGTCGTATGTAAGTCAGGTGTTCTTAAGTAGGGGACCGCCTGTAGTTATGTGTGCATTTAAATTGCTATACAAATCATATTATCACATAACAGGAAATTAACATTTTCTCATGTGTTAATTAATGTTTTTTCATGTCTTTTACTAGATGTTTCTACCTCTTTAGGTCACATTGCAATGGTGGACTAGAGGCAGCGTTAAATTGCTCCGCCGTGCACCGGTGTCACCATGGTTAGATTTCTATCCACTGGAAATAAACAATGAAGCTTTCTATAAAATGTAAGCAAGCAGAGATCCAGAAAACCGTGACAAATTGCTCCAGAAAGTGTATCGGAAAATAGGATTTTTCATAATACAAACAATAAAATTCATTTGCTGAAATACCCCTTTAAGTCTATGAGGATCTATATGTTACCCATGGAGGAAGCAGATCTTCCTTTATATGGACTGTACCATACAAGTTCTCTGCAACAGGTAATAGAGACCCCTAGAAGTGCAGTGTTACCACAAACCATGCAAAGTCCTTTGTCACAGGCTGACCACTCTGCAGGGACCGGATTCCTTGAATCATGTTAACCAATTATGCAAGGAATCCCATCAGTTCTGCTGTTTAGAATGGGAAATGGGGATTCCTTGCATCATAAATCGATATGCTGCAAGGAATCCCATCCCTGCAGTGTGGTCAGCAAATGACACAAGAATCTGCACGGTCTGTGACCACAGACTCTATGTTCACACTCATAATATCCACAAAGCTAGAAATAAGGATAGCAAAGTTCAGGGTAGGGAGAATATTGATAAAGAGCATCACAGTGCACTCCTAGCTCTCAGAGATTCTCCTGTCTATAAATGGTAATGTGATATTGTGCTGAGGTATCATGGGATACATAGCATAACAGCGAGGAAAAGCAAGCACAGAAAATGCAAAAACTTGTGTTATAAATCTATTGTCTGTCAGATAATAATTTTAAAAAAACGAATTAAATTTAGGCTACAGCTTTGACAATGCCATATGAAAAACATTTGGAATAGGTCACTATACTGCAGCAATATTGTCCATGTAGCTTACCGTAACTGAAAACAATACTTCTGGGAAACAGTCTATATTAAATGTATTAAGCACAGTGTATGTAAGATGTTGGTCTTCCTGTTGCTGCATGTTTAGGCTTATGGATATACTCAGTCATGCTCATCTAATGCCAATACCAATTCAGGAGAGTCGCCAACTAACTGAGGAATCACTTTCAGTAATAATCTGAACTTCTGAAAAGAAACTCATCTTGTTCCAGGTCAGTGCAGTTACAGATGGCCTGATCCTGACACTGATGGAAGCTCAACAAGCTTTGATCTACATTTTTTAAGAAAAAAAATATTGTAAATGTGATCATGGGAATTTGCAGACGGATAGATTTAGCACACATCAAGCATTGTTATCCAGACTTCATTACATTAGAGTGACTGCTTCGGGTACGGCTCTTAATGTTCACCGTGCACCTATCTCATCTCATGTACAGTATATACAGTATACCTAAGGTTAAGATATACTAAAATGAAAAATCTTCTAAAAGTTACAATGTCTTCTACTTCACTAGATGCATTACAATAGTCTATTTTAGAAAACTAATATGTTGTGTAGTTAGATTGTCTGGCGAAAAATTTATTTGGCATAATTTTGGAGCATAGTGGCATCTTTAATGCCACCCAGCATATTTCCCCAAGCAGAACCCATTTCTATGGCTAAAACATGTTTTAAACAATTGATTGATGTGACACAAGGCACGTTAGGCAGTTTCCAGCACAAATTTCTTATTTTCTACCATAGGGAAGAGTGCTACATTATATATAGCATGCATCTACGGATACTCAATGGTTAGCTTGCTTTACACCAAATAATTTGCAACCAAATAATACAATTATGGACCATGAGGTCAAGTTTCCTGTTCTGTTATGCCATGCCCTTTGTCCCAAAACCAAGCAAGTAACAAAAAGAGTCTAAAGCACACAGTAATGTGGTAACGGACAGGAGATGTACATTATTGTGTGCTATGCTCTATGATACTTCTTGGATTCTTGTCCTCTGCTACATTCCTGTGATAACAGTCACCACGTGTCCTGTGATGAACTGTGCTGACAAACAAGGTTCCCCCATCACTCAGAAGGTGTTGACAGAATTGGAAGCCTTCACATAATACACGAAAATTGTTATCCCAAAGGGCATGAATATGTAGATCTTACTGCACAAACAAGTAAAACATAAATAGAATGGATTTTCTGGTAAAGGAAGTTAAAAGGATTGTCCAGTTTTAGAAAATAAATTATATTGTTTGTATAATGAAAAGTTATACAAAGTCCAAATATACCGTATATACTCGAGTATAAGCCGACCCGAGTATAAGCCGAGACCCCAAATTTCAAAAAAAAAACTGGGAAAACCTATTGACTCGAGTATAAGCCGAGGGTGGGAAATGCATTGGTTACAGCCTCCCAGTATATAGTCTGCTAGCCCCTGTAGCATACAGCCTGCCCAACCCCTGTAGCATACAACCTGCCCAGCCCCTGTACTAGGAAAAAAAATAACACTATACTCATCTTTCCGACGTCCCCCATAGGTCCTCTTCTGTCTCAGACTGTCTCAGACAGAAGAGGACCTATGGGTGACGTCAGAAAGGTGAGTTTTGTCTTTATGTTTTTAGTTGACTCGAGTATAAGCCGAGTTAGGGTTTTTGAGCACAAATTTTGTGCTGAAAAATTAGGCTTATACTCGAGTATATAAGGTACTTCCTCTATCAATTCCTGGCAATTCTTAAGATCTCTGCTTGCTGTCATTCTGTATTTCTTAAATCTGTCCCTGGTCATGGGTTGTCACACAGCTTCATATACCCTTGTTTTTAAGAAAAAAAGGCTTAAAAATGTATGCATTTTTTTGTTAAAACCAGGGCACAAGAAGCTAAAAGATCCTGTCAAGAGGGGCACATACCAGTCTGTCCGTGTGTTTGGTTTACAATCCTTCATCCTGGTGGTAGATGCCCTTTAAGTACAAGCCTACAGAACGTATCTTGTACGTAACCCAGGGAATACCTGTACAGGACATCAGGGATATTACGAGGGATAACATAACTAATTAGATTGTAATGACTATTTGTCTTGGTAACGCTATCAGTCTTATAAATGTGTGTATTACTAGAAGGGTGGAATGTTTATTGAGTAACGTCATTCCTCCAAGCAAGTCATGCATCTTGACAGAATGAATTGGAACTTTTCTATAGATACTGCAAATACACCTGTTTCAAGTTGCTACTACCCACTCTTTGTACTAATTTACTGCTGTAGAAAAATTCTGTAAAAATTAGGTTATTTAGAATAAAAAATGTGGTATCTAAGTAAATCCAAGTAAAGGGCATACAGTAATTTGTTGTATGGTTTCAATCGGATACAAACAACACAAGACCAGACACAGCAGTCAGAAGATGGCACTTCTGCTGCTTTATCTCCTTATGACTAACTCGTCCTGTATGATTAGTAGAAAAATAAGGGGAAAAGTAACTACTACAGATAATAATACTGGCTATATGCAGGAAGGCAGTGACACCAAACCGGCATTCTTCTCAAAATGACAGAAAAGTCGCTGAGTCGTCCTGTATTCAACATTTGATAAAGATCTTTAAATTCTCCACTTTGCTATGTGTCCAAGCGTGACAAAACGTTTAATCTACACAGGGTTGGCCCGGGGGAAAGCTGTCACATGTATGCTGACAAATACAAAGGAGTGGCACCAGCCACACTGAAACCACACAGGCGCTGTGCCCATGGACTAAGCAATCACAACATATGTAATGCAGATACACGTGCAACGCCCAAGAAATATGAACTCACTATAGATATATGGTTCACGTTCTATGAATTAAATGATTTATCTGCCTAACTAGAACGTTTAAAAAACAAAACTTTATTATATAACAAAAGATATTAAAACCTGGGCTAAACTAAATAGCCGTGTAAATATACTGGACTTAGGCTAACCAGTGTGATACCCTTTAACCCTCTGTATGTAGTATGGTGCTAGATAGCCACCAGGGTTAGGGGATTCACACTAGACTGGAATATGCCGTCTCGGCCCTAAATCTGGCTGATTGGTGTCCAGAAATTAAAAATGGAACAAAAACGCAGGCAAAAACGTCAGTTTTTCACGCATTGCACCCTGACGTGAAACGCAACGCTAGTGTGGAAGAGGCCTTAGTATATAAAGCATAAAAAATTTGCCTTTTTATATATCTGGAGTGGATGGATCTCATAAGGCACTTTTGGAAACATTGCTCACTGCAGGAGAAAGAGCTGAAACAATGCATAGAGAAGATTCTTACATAAAGAAGTATTTGACAAAGTTTACTTTTATTATCTGTTTTTTAATTTCTGAAATTTAAAAAAATGCTAAAAAGCTTTAGTTAGATTTTAATTTAAATCTCCCGAGCCCCAGGTCTCTTCCTATAACCCCATGCCCCCCTTAAATGTATGCCCCTTCTTATATGGAAACAGAAAATGCTTCAGTCCCTGCATTCATCTGCGCATGCGCTACTCTAGAGTGGCATATGCACAGATAAATGCAGAGACCGTGCGACTGGCTCCACTTCATCTGTGCATGTTCGGCCACACATTCTGAAGCATGCTGACCATGCAGACGTGAGAATACCTGACGTGGTCAGCTAGAGTTGATGACAGCGGGCGGATCATCTATCGATGAAGTCCGTAGGGAAGACGAGGCAGGGGGCATCGATATGCTGGGTGAGGGGTTGATTTATAAATTTGAAAAGGACATGCAGAGGAGCGGTTTCGCAAGGGAACTTCTCCTCTTAAGCCACTCCCAGGGGGCTATTGACTAGTCACTGCTCACATGGCAGTAAGGTAAGGTAATATGTAACTTATCTTTTTTAATGTAAAACCAATTTTTATACAAAAACTCTTTGGCAGTGTATGTACTATGCTCTATGGGGACTTGGGTGGTGCAAAAAATGGGTCTCCTGGTGACAGGTTCTCTTTAATACACTAGATGAAACTTGGTCGGCTCCAGGTTTCAGTAGGCCCCTGGGCGACAGAGCCTCAGTGGGCCCCTTTGCAGTGAACTCACATGACGGCAATAACAATTCCGCAACTAACTCCTGTTTGATAAAATATTCCCTAGTTTATCATATCAAACAGCCCCCTCATGGTTATTTTATATACAGCCCCCTCATCCTCTATGGATACATTAGATACAGCCCCCTCACCCCCATGGATTCCGTATGTTCAGCCTTATGTGGCTCCCCCCAGCCCCCCAGTAGCTCTGGACCCCGGCACTTGCCCAGGTATGCCCATTGCTGGCACCAGCCCTGAGATAAAATGATAACCCTGATAAATATCCCTATCTAAGTTAGAAATGCAGTAAATAGATTTTATATTTTGTATTTTAATAACTGGTGCATCAGATGCACTCAGCCCAGGGCACCTACCTGGCACTTACCTGAAGCCATTGTAAAGGTTTCTCTGACAGTGAGCATAAGCTCTTTGGTGCCCACATAAGTATGAAAGACCCCTGCTTTGATCACTGTAGAGGTGCCATGCCAAGCAAAACGCTCCTAAATAAGAGGCCGCTATCATCATCTGAAAATATTTCTTTACTTGCTGTTGTATTTTTGCTTTTCCTCCGCTCTTTCTCTCCAATTTTGATTTTCTCCAATTCCTGCAGGAGTCTATTCATCCCCTATAGCTTCAATACTGCAGGTTTGGATTGTGCCATTATGGCTGGTGCACCTGCGACATCAGCCTAATAAGCTATTACTGTATATATGGTATACACATATGTCTTAAAATGGAAACGTATTCCCATAAGACTGCGTAATGTCTATCCTCAGTCTCCACTCACCATCACTCTTGTATCTCCGCACAGTGTAACGGGCTGTCCCTGCAGTATGTTACCAATGATTTGCACGTCTAATTATAAATGCACCGACATCTCAGTTTCCTGTTTGCTTACACACACATATCGATTGCTTACATTCTCCTGCCTTATAATATCTCATGACACATATTCTAGGGGGTCTCCGTAGGCACAGGCAGATTTGTGATAGTCCATTGTCCAAGCATGAAAGTGCATTTAGTCTTCCCTTGAGTATTAACAATGCATTTTTATTGATCCAAATTATTTCCATACCTGCAATACGCACTCTACTGTAGATAGGAATAATTTATCATTATTCATATTATATACTGCATTGTCCATGAATATGAGAGAATATGTACTGTATGTATGTGATGTTTTGGTGTATTGTATTTTTGTTAGTGTGTGTACCTATACGTGTCATTTTGTGTAGCATGTGAGTATAGAGGATAGTCTTGATGTATATAGGCTGTGTATTTGTGTCTACCTTATTAATGTGTATGATATGATGGTGTGTGGGTGTATGCTTGTCTTATGTGTACGGTATGTGTATGTGTCAAGTGAGGGTTTAGGTATTTGTACAATGTACTTTAGGTGTGGGTTGTGTATTGTATATGTGTGATGTAAGTGGTATTAATGTTTGCATATTTGAGGATATATATATATATATATATATATATATATATATATATATATATATACATATATATATATATATATTCAAGTATAAGCCTAGTTCTTCAGTACAAAAAAATGTGCTGAAAACCCAAACTTGGCTTATACTCGAGTAAAAAAATATAGGTAAAATTAGGGGCTTTTACTCGAGTATATGCGGTATATCATTTTTTTTATCCTCTGTATGTACATGGGTGTATGTACTTGTACACCTTGTGTGTTATAAGGTACTATTTGTATCTTTAATATCTTTATTTTGATGTGCAGATGAGTGTGTGACTGTATCTGTGGGTGCATGTGTTTGTATGAGTGATATGGGAGTATGGGGATTATAATTCTTTATTTTATATAGCGCCTACAGATTACGCAGCGCTGCACAAAGCATGTCAAATTGGTCGGCTCACAATCTAAACAACCTACCAGTATGTTTTGGAGTGTGGGGGGAAACTGGAGGACCCGGAGGAAATCCACACAAGCACGGAGAGAACATACACACTCTTTGCAGATGTTGACCTGGGTGGGATTCGAACCCAGGACCCCAGCACTGCAAGGCAGAAGTGCTAACCACTCAGCCACTGTGCCGCCCTAAGTGTATCTATGTGTACATATAGTTTGCAAGTGTGTAATGTAAAGGTTTATTAGTGTATATTACTATTATTATTTGTACATGTAGACATATGCAGGTGTATAATTTAGGTATAATGAGAGTCATTAATGTACATGTGAGGATGTAAATGTGTGCATGAATTGGTGAATATCTGCATGCATGTAAGTACTTGTATACTTTTGTGTGTGAAAAGATTCTGTTTGAATCTTTGTTGTGATGTGTTTATAATATTTGTGTGTTTCTGCATTGAAGATTAGTGTGTGGGTGCATGTGTTTGTATGAGTGATATGGGAGTATGTGTATCTATTAGTATATGTGTGTGTATTGTTCACATTAGTGCGTATTGTAGGTATATATGTATAGCTTTGTAGTAATTTGTGTGACTGTGTGTTTGTAATGTGAAGTTAAGTGTGCATTTATCTGTGAGTAGCTGTGTTTGCATGTGTGATATGGGAGCATGTGTATGTGGATCTGTGGGTGTATGTGTATTTAATAATTGTGCATGTGCATATTGTGGGTGTATGTGCTTGTATGTCTACATGTAATTTTGGTACTGTGTGTGTATATTGAGTCTTTATTTACAGGTTCATATGTCTTACATACAGTGTTATATGTGTGTGTGGAGCTTTATGCGAGGGTATGTGTTATGTTTGTGATGTGAGAGTGTATCAGTGTCTGTCACTTTGTATATGTATTTATATATGTGTTGCCTTTGTTGGTACATGTGGTTGTAATATCTGTGTGTGACTAAGGTTCTTATCATTGTGGTCTTGTGTTTGTGTATGTGTGTGATGTATGAGTAAGCATCTATCGGTGAAAATGTGTGTATTATATGTAGTGACATGGGAGTGTATACGGGTGTATTCTGGATGTATGGATGTGTTTCTATAGAATGTTTTTGATGAGTTTCTTTATGTTGCCATGCACTAATAGATGTGTGAGTGTATCAACCGAATGATTATGAGAATATGTATTACTATGTATGTAATATGAAAACTTGTGAGTTTGTATCTATGAGATCACATCCATGAATTACGTGTGTGGTGTGTGTGCTATGAGTTTGCACATTTATACAAGTGTAGGAGTACTCTGTTAGTTTGTATCATTGCTACTTATTCTTGTGTCATTCATGTATGCGTGTGATGGAAGGTTGTGCAAGTTTGTACCTAGAAGTGCATGTGTGTATTATTTGTGTGTATGTATGTGATTACATAAGTGTGTGTCATGAGTGTTTTCCTTTGTTATTTGTGCTTATGTTTGCTATAAAGTTGTGAGAGTTTGAATCTATGGCTGCATGTGTTTGACATGACAGAAGGATTCTTGTGATTTTTGTTATTTAGTTACGTGTATGATAGGAGTGTAAGTTTGTATGCGTGCGGTCAAGTGTTTGTATGTAAGATAAATATGCATGAGTATGTAAGTGTATTTATGGGTGTAATATTTGTATGGGTTACACGTGAGTGTGTATTTATGTGATTAGATATTTTAATCACTTGTGTATGTATGTTTGTGTGATGTATGTATAATTGTATACAAATTAGTGTGAGTGTGTGTTGTGTATGTGTTTGTGTGTGTGAGGTGTGTAGGGTTGTGTACATGTAGGGGTATGTATTTGTATTTATGTGATTATATATTTTAATCACTTGTGTATGTATGTTTGTGTAATGTATGTATAATTGTGTACAAATTGGTGTGAGTGTGTGTTGTGCATGTGTTTGTGTGTGAGGTGTGTAGGATTGTGTTCATGTAGGGGCATGTATTTGTATTGAATATGTTTCCATTATTGGTGGTTGTATGTGATTGTATCTGTTTGTGTTTCTAGAACATTGCATATGTGTGTTGAAGGTCTGAGTTTGTATCTGCATGGTCATTTATTATATATATGTGATGTGAAGGTGAATGCACTATTTGTATGTGACGGTATTATTTATGAGTATTATATATGACTTGTTAGTGCGCAGTGGTGCGCCTCTGTGTACATTCTGCATGGGTGTCCTGTGTGTTGTGCTGTGCACCTACTAACATCTAGAATTTCACTAACACAGAAAGCCAATGTTAATGAGTTCATTACCGCTGGAATAATATTTAAAAGCTTGTAATGGTTTCCAGCAAACCTCAGACCGGATCATATAAGATCCGGCAGTAACACCTCTAGGATACACACATGTGCCAAAGAACAAAACGTAACCTCTCAGCCCAAGTATACAGTGTACATTTTTACTAATACCTCTCCACAAGGAGACCTAAAGTGCAAAAATACTTTGATCTGCGAGTCACATTCTGCTTTATTACATAAAGGTTAACTAGCCCTCCTAATGAACAATTATTACTCTATAAAACAAAGAAAAAGCGCACGCAAGAGCGGAATATTAATTCCAAGCCGGAGTAATTCTATTCATCAGAAAAAAAAGAGTCCGTATTAAATAATAAAAAGCCAAATTTCATTGTAAAATGGAGCCTGATAGACTAATCTCTGTTAATAGACTGAATTTAATACAAATTTGACTTTGTAATTGTAGTTGGAGATGGTCTCAAATCCTTGAGACCATAAAAAAAAAATCCATGGTGGAATCTCCCAGAATTGTTAACTTTCCACTAGCTCACACGAGGACGGTGAAAATCTTATCATGTAAAATGTCAGGCAGTAATAAGGCTAGAAAATGGGTGGCATTGGCTAACTAAGATAGGATCTGTGTGGTTGGCTTGTGGCGTCGATTAGGAAGGAGGAAAAAATAAATAAAAAATAAAACGTTATTTGGTGCTGACTCGGCTGACCAACAGCAATGCAAAAGAAATTCTAATAGACACTGGGTCCCAGCTGGGCAATGACATTAATTGCCTAAATCTCCCGGTTGTCTTGTGATGCAGCTTTCTCATTCAGTCGCGTGCTCTCTCTCTCTCCTTCTCACTAGCTCACTCGATCTCTCTCTCTCTCTCTATTTCTCTCCACCCTCCCTGGGGATTTTAAAAATGCAGTATTTGAATTTTGGTGAGTGGTAAAGCCTCTGCCCTAGGACCCATTTGACAAATGAGAAGCCGTGCAGCATCAACACCAGCCGACTGAGCTTCAGTGAGTCAATCTCTCTGCTAGTCAGCAAGCTCCTGTTGGGAAACGCCGAGCTCCCTTCTCTTCGCTGTCATTGAGGAAGTTACACTGACTCTTCATTAGGCTTGCAAGGCTTTGGTTAAATCCCTTGCTTTTTTTTTTCTATTTCTCTCCACTTTAAGCGGTTTCAGTATTTTTTTTTTTTAATTTGCCTAGTTGCCTTAGCTGATAAATGAACACACGTTTCCAGCAGTAGGATAGCGAAAAGGAGGGAAACCTTCAAAAAAAAAAAAAAAGGAGGAAAAAAAAGACTTTTTTTTTTTTTGTAACTTTAAGTCACCGCAGCTAAAAGACGATTTAAAACCTGCTGACAAGACAGGACAAACGTGCTTGCATGCTAGCCCCTTCACTTGTTCTACGTCGACTCCAGAGCAACACCATGCAGCATCCTCTGACGGGTGCAACCTGCGTGGCACTGCCGAATGTGGGCATGTGTCCACAGCTCTCTTGTGCCTTGACTTTTATGTACTTGCAGCAGGTAAGTTTCTCCTTCCTTTACTCTCTCTCTTTTTACATTGCTGTTGCTTGTAGCTGAACTTTAGCCGGATCTGCTGCAGACTAGAAGGTGATTCTCACCTGTTTTTAGTATTTCTAGGGATGTAAGTAACAGAATGCTGGTTGATGGAGCTGGAATGTCTTAGGTTGTGAGGTTAAGATGTGAATCTCCTGCACACATATACATATACACTGCATGCTCCTTATCTGGTTATCATGTATTCAGTCTACTGCTGCCGTAGTGCACAGAAAACCGAACCTGGACATTAGATGATAACATGCAGCGGATGGATTCTGCTTCATTCTGCCTGTGTATCTGTACATTACTTGCTGCAGTCTGCTTCCCAGCTATATTGTAATGAGATGTTAATGTCTCCTTTGTCAAGGCTCCCTGTGTTCAAGCGAATAACCTAGAGCATGGATGTCCCTGCCAAACCTCACCCTAGGCAATCCAAAGGGTTAACGCATAGGAATTAAGCATTGCGCCAGTGGAAGTGGTTAAAGTGTGATCTCCTGCCCGATTCTGCTTGCAGGAGAAAAAAAAAAGAAAAAAAAAAAGCCTTGATATCTATCTGAGAAGGGTGTCTATTTTCTAATCTCTCTCAGTCTGGACTGTATTCATTTCCTCACCTGTGACTTAGGTCTTCACAATGGCGATCTTTGTGCTGCATAATCATAAATGGTCCTTATGGTAATGAGTCCTATACAGCCGCATGTAGTTATAGTGGTATATAGCAATCTGTATGGAAACTTGTGCATGTTCTGTATATCACATATGAGACATACCTGCCTATAACGTGCTGCGATATTTGCTGCATTAATGCTGTCGCCGCCGTACTGTATTTCCATATCCGAATCTACGTACATTAGAAATCAATCCTGATTTGACTTTTTAGATTTATGTGAAATTTTTGTGATTTTTTTTTTTTTACTGGAAACTTGGACCTGTGTCATGTGACTGGATGTAAAGTATCCTAGTAGTCCTTCTTTTCTCTCCCCCATGCAGTTATACAGTAGTAACACCCTGCCCAGCACTGTGAGTGTGACGCATACATGTTGGTCTAGTAAAAGGTCCAACACGTTTTATTCGCTTATTCTTCATGCTGGCTCGTAAGTAATTTCCTGAAATAATGATAGATTTCCTCAATAATCTCTTGCTACTGATGTGGGTCACTTGGTGTCCTGGAATAGGATGAGTTTCTTGCCTATGCAGTAAACAGCTCGGTCTCTGGTGCCCTATGGGCTCTGTTGTCACTTTGGCATATTATAATATATGCATACTAAAAGATTTATGTGTACATAGGTTGTGACGGCGATTTGGGAGTTCATGTTTTTTTCATTCCCGTTTGGAATTTGCATATGATAAATGCTGAATGCATCAACTTTTCTAGGATTGTCTTTTTTTTTTTTAATTACCTCCTTCCTAATATCTGGAGCTCCTTTTACTTTCAATAAATCTTTCATACATCTAATCTTCACCATAGCCTCAGCCTCCTCTTCTTCTTCTTCCTCCTCTTCTAATTAGCTTGGCTGTAGGTTTCATCCAAGTCTTGTCATTTTCTTGTAACTGCTTGCTCATCTGTTTGTGCCTTTTCCTTTTGATTCTTTGTATATGAAATGGCATTTAAAGAGTGGAACACATTTGGGAGGTGAGAGGTCAGTAGGATATTACAAAGGGTTGGGGGGATTTACATAGTTCTGATTGTTTTTTAATGGAATCATTCCACTCCATCTGCAGCTCCTGTGTAACCACATTACTACTGCAGGTAAGGGGGGCAAAATCTCTATAATTATTTCCTAAATACTATAATCTGGGTTATTAAATCCCATCAACAGACAGTAGTAGTTTATCATTGTAATTTTTATTTTTTTACTTGTATATTAACCATTTACACCCCTGCTGGATCTAATGTGCACTTAGACGAAAAAAAATCATTCCTGGACTAAGTGGCACCAGGGGTGACTGATCCAAATTTCATTACCCCAGTAATTTGTGTGTATGTGGAGCCAAGGCGCCTATACGCATTACAATGACTCCTTTCCCTAATATCGAAGCGTTCTGTATACAGCGATAAGGGATACACCGTGACAACGTAAACAATGACCAATAAAAAAAAACACACCAATATTAATTGCCAGCGACTCCAAACGCAGTGTAAATTTTATATTTGTCTTGAATATTTTAACAGATACTTTTGCGCCTTTGCCAGTAGTTTTTAACAGTCGCCTGCATTATTTATAAAGCTGGAAAATACATGCAGATGTCAACAGGCTGCCGCGCTACGCTTTATGGTAACAAATAATGCCACGTAAAGCACAATAGGAGGTGGACAATATCTTTATGGATGAGTATTCGGATGAAACAACACTCAATGTGACCAAGAAATTACTCCAGAAGAAAAAAAAAAAAAAAACTTTTCCCATTTTGGTTTATCGCTAGACCCTTTTTTTTTAATCAATGTAAATAATTTCAAAAAAGGTTTTATGGAAATACATGATGATCTTGTCAACACAATTTTTGCAACTGCACAAATTATAGTTTGCAATTGTAATTCTTCATAAACACACATACACACAACGCCCCTGTACGTGTAATCCTCAGTGATGTTGTGGAAGAGTTTTTTTTTTTACTTGTTCAACCTTCAAAAGAACAGAAAACCACACAACTAGTTAATACACAACACACCATACATGGCTACAGTATAGGGTGCGCACTCTCATTTCAGTGGCGAACACACGAAACTGCATATTGTTTCCATCCCTACAATTATAAAACTCAATCATCTTTACAGTCATGTAAATTCATACAGTAGACTCACCCATACAATAACACTCATCTATAATATATGCATATATAGCCATAATATAAAACTCATCTGTATAATACATGTAAAATAAACCTAAACTATCATATCAATCCACAGAACCCACATCTTCATAAATGTATAAACATATGTACAATAATACACATCTACATAGTGTATAAAATACATATATTTATATAGAGAGAGCTATATATTTATACACCGTACACAACCATACTGTATTATACACCCACACACCTGCTCAAATATATTCTATATACATTCACATAGTAATCTGCATCTATATGCAGATTACATTATGCCTCACTATACAGTTATAGACCTCAGTCATATAATAACCATCTGAACACTCAACATATCCATGCAATGATATATAGCGTATCTATACACTGCACAACCATAACATGTTCTATACATACACCCCACATGTATATACCGACATACGTACACCCCACATGTATATACCGACATATGTACATCCCACATGTATATACCGACGTACGTACATCCCACATGTATATACCGACGTACGTACACCCCACATGTATATACCGACATACGTACACACCACATGCATATACCAACATACGTACACCCCACATGCATATACCGACATACGTACACCCCACATGTATATACCGACATACGTACACCCCACATGCATATACCGACATACGTACATACCACATGCATATACCGACATACGTACACCCCACATGCATATACCGACATACGTACACCCCACATGTATATACCGACATACGTACACCCCATATGCATATACCGACATACGTACACCCCACATGTATATACCGACATACGTGCACCCCACATGCATATACCTACATACGTACACCCCACATGCATATACCGACATACGTGCACTCCACATGCATATACCGACATACGTGCACCCCACATGCATATACCTACATCCGTGCACCCCACATGCATATATCTACATACGTACACCCCACATGTATATACCGACATACGTACACCCCACATGCATATACCTACATACGTACACCCCACATGTATATACCGACATACGTGCACCCCACATGCATATACCTACATACGTACAAATCTGAGTGTGAGATTGAGCTGGTTTTGTCTCCAGCTGGGGCTTCAGTGATGGATGGCTGAACCAGTCAGTGCTGTGGGCAGTGTCCATTAAGCCCCTTCTACACTGGCGTTTTTCACGCGCGAGTTCTGCGTGTGCATTTGACGCGCAGAACTCGCATTGCACTCTGTCCCATTGTATTCAATGGGTCTTTCTCCATTAGCGTTGTTTTTAACGCGCGTGCTTGCGTTCGTTTTCACGCGCGTCAAAATCGCAGCATGCTCTATTTTTGCGTGTCACACGCGTTTTTCACGCCCCATTCAAGTCTATGGAGATGCATCAAGAACGCATTGCACTGTACTGCCACTGAGAAAGTATCCGGTCGTCACTTTGTTATGATTTATATATGTGTTGTTTGTTGGCTAAGGTTCTTATCATTGTGGTCTTCTGTTTGTGTATGTGTGTGTATGAGTAAGCATCTATCGGTGAAAATGTTGTATTATATGTGAAAGTGTGACATGGGAGTGTATACGGGTGTATTCTGGATGTATGGTGTGTTTCTCTAGAATGTTTGATGAGTTTCTTTATTTTGCCTGCACTAATAGATGTGTGAGTGTTATCAACCGAATGATTATGATATGATTACTATGTATGTAATATGAAAACTTGTGAGTTTGTATCTATGAGATCACATCCATGAATTACTGTGTGTGGATGTGTGTGCTATAAGTTTGCACATTTATACAAGTGTAGGAGTACACTGTTAGTTTGTTATTCTTACTACTTCTTGTGTCATTCATGTAGCGTTGTGATGGAAGGTTGTGCAAGTTTGTACCTAGAAGTGCATGTGTGTATTATTTGTGTGTATGTATGTGTGTCATGAGTGTTTTCCTTTGTATTTGTGCTTATGTTTGCTATAAAGTTGTGAGAGTTTGAATCTATGGCTGCATGTGTTTGACAGACAGAAGGATTCTTGTGATTTTGTTATTTAGTTACGTTTATGATAGGAGTGTATTTTGTATGCGTGCGGTCAAGTGTTTGTATGTAAGATAAATATGCATGAGTATGTAAGTGTATTTATGGGTGTAATATTTGTATGGGTTACACGTGAGTGTGTATTTATGTGATTAATATTTTAATCACTTGTGTATGTATGTTGTGTGATGTATGTATAATTGTATACAAATTAGTGTGAGTGTGTGTTGTGTATGTGTTTGTGTGGTGTGAGGTGTGTAGGGTTGTGTACATGTAGGGGTATTATTTGTATTTATGTGATTATATATTTTAATCACTTGTGTATGTATGTTTGTGTAATGTATGTATAATTGTGTACAAATTGGTGTGAGTGTGTGTTGTTGTGCATGTGTTTTGTGTGAGTGGTAGGTTGTGTTCATGTAGGGGCATATTTGTATTGAATATGTTTCCATTATTGGTGGTTGTATGTGATTGTATCTGTTTGTGTTTCTAGAACATTGTATATGTGTGTTGAAGGTCTGAGTTTGTATCTGCCTGGTCATTTATTATGTATGTGTGATGTGAAGGTGAGTGCACTATTTGTATGTGACGGTATTATTTATGAGTATTATATATGACTTGTTAGTGCGCAGTGGTGGTGTATGCGCTTCTGTGTACATTCTGCATGGGTGCCCTGTGTGTTGTGCTGTGCACCTACTAACATCTAGAATTTCACTAACACAGAAAGCCAATGTTAATGAGTTCATTACCGCTGGAATAATATTAAAAGCTTGTAATGGTTTCCAGCAACCTCAGACCGGATCATATAAGATCCGGCAGTAACACCTCTAGGTACACACATGTGCCAAAGAACAAAACGAAACCTCTCAGCCCAAGTATACAGTGTACATTTTTACTAATACCCTCACAAGGAGACCTAAAGTGCAAAAAACTTTGATCTGCGAGTCACATTCTGCTTATTACTAAAGGTTAACTAGCCCTCCTAATGAACAATTATTACTCTATAAAACAAAGAAAAAGCGCACGCAAGAGCGGAATATTAATTCCAAGCCGGGGTAATTCTATCATCAGAAAAAAAGAGTCCGTATTAAATATAAAAAGCCAAATTTCATTGTAAATGGAGCCTGATAGACTAATCTCTGTTAATAGACTGAATTTAATACAAATTTGACTTAATTAGTAGTGGAGATGGTCTCAAATCCTTGGACCAAAAAAAAAATCCATGGTGGAATCTCCCAGATTGTTAACTTTCCACTGGCTCACACGAGGACGTGTGAAAATCTTATCATGTAAAATGTCAGCAGTAAATAAGGCTAGAAATGGGTGGCATTGGCTAACTAAGATAGATCTGTGTGGTTGGCTTGTGGCGTCGATTAGGAAGGAGGAAAAAAAAATAAAAAATAAACGTTATTTGGTGCTGACTCGGCTGACCAACAGCAATGCAAAAGAAATTCTATAGACACTGGGTCCCAGCTGGGCAATGACATTAATTGCCTAAATCTCCCGGTTGTCTGTGAGCAGCTTTCTCATTCAGTCGCGTGCTCTCTCGTCTCTCTCTCCTTCACTAGCTCGATCTCTCTCTCTCTCTCTATTTCTCTCCACCCCCTGGGGATTTTAAAAATGCAGTATTGAATTTTGGTGAGTGGTAAAGCCTCTGCCCTAGGACCCATTTGACAATGAGAAGCCGGGCAGCATCAACCCAGCCGACTGAGCTTCAGTGAGTCAATCTCTCTGCTAGTCAGCAAGCTCCTGGTTGGGAAACGCCGAGCTCCCTTCTTCTCGCTGTCATTGAGGAAGTTACACTGACTCTTCATTAGGCTTGCAAGGCTTTGGTTAAATCCCTTGCTTTTTTTCTATTTCTCTCCACTTTAAGCGGTTCTTTCAGTATTTTTTTTTTTAATTTGCCTAGTTGCCTTAGCTGATAAATGAACACACGTTTCCAGCAGTAGGATAGCGAAAAGGAGGGAAACCTTCAAAAAAAAAAAAAAGGAGGAAAAAAAGACTTTTTTTTTTTTGTAACTTTAAGTCACCGCAGCTAAAAGACGATTTAAAACCTGCTGACAAGACAGGACAAACGTGCTTGCATGCTAGCCCCTTCACTTGTTCTACGTCGACTCCAGAGAAACACATGCAGCATCCTCTGACGGGTGCAACCTGCGTGCACTGCCGAATGTGGGCATGTGTCCACAGCTCTCTTGTGCCTTGATTTTATGTACTTGCAGCAGGTAAGTTCTCCTTCCTTTACTCTCTCTCTTTTTACATTGCTGTGCTTGTAGCTGAACTTTAGCCGGATCTGCTGTAGACTAGAAGGTGATTTCACCTGTTTTTAGTATTTTAGGGATGTAAGTAACAGAATGCTGGTTGATGGAGCTGGAATGTCTTAGGTTGGAGGTTAAGATGTGAATCTCCTGCACACATATACATATACACTGCATGCTCCTTATCTGGTTATATGTATTCAGTCTACTGCTGCCGTAGTGCACAGAAAACCGAACCTGGACATTAGATGATAACATGCAGAGGATGGATTCTGCTTCATTCTGTGTGTATCTGTACTTACTTGCTGCGTCTGCTTCCAGCTATATTGTAATGAGATGTTAATGTTCCTTTGTAAGGCTCCCGTGTGTTCAAGCGAATAACCTAGGAGCATGGATGTCCTGCCAAACCTCACCCTAGGCAATCCAAAGGGTTAACGCGTAGGAATTAAGCATTGCGCCAGTGGAAGTGGTTAAAGTGTGATCTCCTGCCCGATTCTGCTTGCAGGAGAAAAAAAAAGAAAAAAAAAAGCCTTGATATCTATCTGAGAAGGGTGTCTATTTCTAATCTTCTCAGTCTGGACTGTATTCATTCCTCACCTGTGACTTAGGTCCTCACAATGGAGATCTTTGTGCTGCATAACATATAAATGGTCCTTATGGTAATGAGTCCTATACAGCCGCATGTAGTTATAGTGGTATATAGCAATCTGTATGGAAACTTGTGCATGTTCTGTATATACACATGAGACATACCTGCCTATAACGTGCTGCGATATTTGCTGCATTATGCTGTCGCCGCCGTACTGTATTTCCATATCGAATCTACGTACATTAGAAATCAATCCTGATTTGACTTTTTGATTTATGTGAAATTTTTTGATTTTTTTTTTTTTTTACATGGAAACTTGGACCTGTGTCAGGTTGACTGGATGTAAAGTATAGTCCTTCTTTCTCTCCCCCATGCAGTCATACAGTAGTACACCCTGCCCAGCACTGTGAGTGTGACGCATACATGTTGGTCTGGTAAAAGGTCCAACACGTTTATTCGCTTATTCTTCATGCTGCTCGTAAGTATTTCCTGTAATAATGATAGATTTCCTCAATAATTCTTGCTACTGATGTGGGTCACTTGGGTGTCCTGGAATAGGATGAGTTTCTTGCCTATGCAGTAAACAGCTCGGTTCTGGTGCCCTATGGGCTCTGTTGTCACTTGGCATATTATAATATATGCATACTAAAAGATTTATGTGTACATAGGTTGTGACGGCGATTTGGGAGTTCATGTTTTTTTCATTCCCGTTTGGAATTTGCATATGATAAATGCTGATGCATCAACTTTCTAGGATTGTCTTTTTTTTTTTAATTACCTCCTTCCTAATATCTGGAGCTCCTTTACTTTCAATAAATCTTTCATACATCTAATCTTCACCATAGCCACAGCCTCCTCTTCTTCTTCTTCCTCCTCTTCTAATTAGCTTGGCTGGAGGTTTCATCCAAGTTTGTCATTTCTGTAACTGCTTGCTCATCTGTTTGTGCCTTTCCTTTTAATTCTTTGTATATGAAATGGCATTTAAGAGTGGACACATTTGGGAGGGAGAGGTCAGTAGGATATTACAAGGGTGGTTGGGGGGATTTACATAGTTCTGATTGTTTTTTAATGTAATCTTCCACTCCATCTGCAGCTCCTGTGTAACCACATTACTATGCAGGTAAGGGGGGCAAATCTCTATAATATTTCCTAATACTATAATCGGGTTATTAATACCCATCAACAGACAGTAGAGTTTATCATTGTAATTTTTATTTTTTTACTTGTATATAACCATTTACACCCTGCTGGATCTAATGTGCACTTAGACGAACAAAAAAAAATCATTCCTGGACTAAGTGGCACCGGGGTGACTGATCCAATTTCATTACCCCAGTAATTTGTGTGTATGTGGAGCCAAGGCGCCTATACGCTACAATGACTCCTTTCCCTAATATCGAAGCGTTTTGTATACAGCGATAAGGGATACACCGTGACAACGTAAACAATGAGCAATAAAAAAACACACCAATATTAATGCCAGCGCTCCAAACGCAGTGTAAATTTTATATTTGTCTTGAATATTTTAACAGATACTTTTGCGCCTTTGCCAGTAGTTTTTAACAGTCGCCTGCATTATTTTATAAGCTGGAAAATACATGCAGATGTCAACAGGTGCCGCGCTACGCTTTATGGTAACAAATAATGCCACGTAAAGCACAATAGGAGGTGGACAATATCTTTATGGATGAGTATTTGGATGAAACAACACTCAATGTGACCAAGAAATTACTCCAGAAGAAAAAACAAACAAAAAAACTTTTCCCATTTTGGTTTATCGCTAGACCTTTTTTTTTTTAAATCAATGTTAATAATTTCAAAAAAGGTTTTATGGGAATATATGATGATCTTGTCAACACATTTTTTTGCAACTGCACCAATTATAGTTTGCATAAATATATATTCTTCATAAACACACACATACACACAACGCCCCTGTACACGTAATCCTCAGTGATGTTGTGGAAGAGTTTTTTTTTTTTTACTTGTTCAAAAGAACAGAAAACCACACAACTAGTTATTACACAACGCACCATACATGGCTACAGTATAGGGTGCGCACACTCATTTTAGTGGCGAACACAAAAAACTGCATATTGTTTCCATCCCTAGAACTATACAACTCAATCACCTTTACAGTCATGTAAATTCATACAGTAGACTCACCCATGCAATAACACTCATCTATAATACATGCATATATAGCCATAATATAAAACTCATCTGTATAATACATGTAAAATAAACCTAAACTATCATATCAATCCACAGAACCCACATCTTCATAAATGTATAAACATATGTACAAAAATATATATTTATACACCGTACACAACCATACTGTATTATACACCCACACACCTGCTCAAATATATTCTATATACATTCACATAGTAATCTGCATCTATAGAGTTACATTATGCTTCACTATACAGTTATAGACCTCAGTCATATAATAACCATCTGAACACTCAACATATCCATGCAATGATATATGCAACTATAAACTGCACAACCATAACATGTTCTGCATTCATGTTTCATGCACACAACGTTCTATACATACACCACATGCATATACCAACATACGTACACCCCACATGCATATACCGACATATGTACACACCACATGCATATACCGACATACGTACACCCCACATGTATATACCGACATACGTACACCCCCCCACTGCATTCTACGACTACGTACCCCACATGCAATACCGACATAGTACACACCCATGCATATACCGACATACGTAACACCACATGACTATACAAACATACGTACACCCCACATGCATATACCGACATACGTACACCCCACATGCATATACCGACATACGTACACCCCACATGCATATACCGACATACGTACACACCACATGCATATACCGACATACGTACACCACCAGCATATTACCGACATACGTACAACCCCACATGTAATACCGACATAAGTTACACCCCATATGCACTATACCGACATACGTACACCCCACATGTATATACCGACATACGTGCACCCCACATGCTATACCTACATACGTACACCCCACATGTATATACCGAATACGTGCACCCCACATGCATATACCTACCTATACACCCCCACATGCATATAAACCTACCACCCACATGCAATTATACAGACATACGTACACCCCACATGTCTATACCGACAACGTGACCCACATGCATATACCTACATATGTACACCCCACATGCATATACCGCATACGTGCACGCACATGCATATAACCGACATACGTGCACCCCACATGCATATACCTACATCCGTGCACCCCACAGCATATTACTACATACGTAAACCCCACATGTATATACCGACTACGTACACCCCACATGCATATACCTACATACGTACACCCCACATGTATATACCGACATACGTGCACCCCACATGCATATACCTACATACGTACACCCCACATGTATATACCGACATACGTGCACCCAACATGCATATACCGACATACGTGCACTCCACATGCATATACCGACATACGTGCACCCCACATAAATATACCTACATCCGTGCAACCCACTGCATATACCTAACAACGTACACCCACAGCAATTATACCGCATCGTACACCCCACATGCATATACCGACATACGTACACCCCACATGCATATACCTACATACGTGCACCCTACATGCATATACCTACATACGTACACCCCACATGTATATACCGACATACGTGCACCCCACATGCATATACCGACATACGTACACCCCACGTGTTAGGACATACATCATTGTCTACAAAATACTCATGACAATATGACACTACTATATTGTATATATATAAATCTTTAGAATAATGCACATTGATACGTAATATGTAAACCATACTAAATAACATCCACATTCATTGTCTGATGTATACGCTGAATGCAATAAGTTGGATATAGTCTGATGGGATGGCTGAGGGTAATATTACGCTTTTTGATATATTTCATGTAAAGTACTCCATTGGCTTATGTTTTATAGCTTTTCATAACAGAAAGGTAATTTTTTCTAATTTAACTCTTCGGGATCCATGGTTTGTAGAGTACATTATATAACTCTTCTGGAGTCCTAAGCAAACAACAGATTTCTACACTTACACTATTGTTATACAGACACTACTCAGTCTCTACTTTTTATTGTAGTAGTAAATGGCAGGTTTAGTAGTATGGAGTACACCCTTATAAATGGCTGATTCCTTAACTATGTATGTATCCAATACCTACTTATCACATTCTTATAAAGCCCTTACCATATGTCCCTATATTGCTTCCTGAAGAACCTATTGAATTTGCCTTTGATAAAATGCTGCTAATTGATGTATCCTAGTGATTCCTATAGGATATGGCCTACGCAATATTCCCTCCCAGGTTTGAGGTTTGTAGCATTACGCTTATGAGTCACCATATAAATACTTTATTACACTGCAGGTGTGTGTGTATTAAGGGATGTTTACTGTACGTGTATGTTTTTTTATAGGATATTTTTTTTATCCCATGTATGTCTTTATTGTTGTGTGTAATAGTTCATACCTGTTAGTTCATACACTTGTGACATGCCATTCCATTCTTCTCGATATGTGTTATTATGTTTCTGCTCATTTGCATGTGTATGTGTGTAGTAGTTTTTTTGTGCCACATATTATTGGTAACACATATACATACATTACTACATGTTTATATATTCTAGCTATTTTCTTTAATGTATGTTTTATGTGGCTTACTATATGAACTATATCTATGTTTGTGTGAGTGATTTATGTGTAAAAACTCTTATGAAGATAGATATATTTGTGTTTCTTTTATGTGTTTTGTTACTTTATATGATGGCATAACTCCCTTCCTGCACACAAATAATCACACAGAAACATACACATAATCATACTTATGCACACTCAATATACATACACGTGCACGCACATTACATACATGTATGATTTAGAACTCAGGTTCTACCAAAAATAAAGTAACCCCTGGTGTAAATGTTTTTCTGCAGGTATTATCCATAGTCCACCTTAGTGGTAAAAACTTACAAAATATATGCAAAATACTTATAAGGAAATGATGCTTGCCTACAGGTTACTCTGAACATCAGTTTTAACCAGTGGTCAAATTGTCATCTGTTCCAGTGCTCTCCAATAAGTTACCGTACCGTGGGCCATCCCCTTGTCAAAGTGCTCGAAATGTTCATTTGTGTTCCTCACTTAATGATGATGCATGGGGTTTACTTCACGAAATGAAGTCATCCGTAATCTGGGAATAATTTAGCTAAAATGGAGACATTGCTCAAGGTGGACATCCCTAGATCGAAAGCAATTGAACTAAAACTTCTGGATCAACTTTTTTTTAATTAGAAAGTAGCCGGCAGTAGATCATTAATGGCGGCTGTGACTGGTCATTCTTAAGTGCTAAAACAGTCGAAAAATTGGCATTTGTGAAGTGCTGGGCTTGCAGGAATAGGTATCAGCTGTGCAGGCCGATGGCCCCAAGGAAATGATGAGGAGTAGAGCTGTTAAGCGTGTTCTTTAAATAGTGCGCAATAAGTCAATCAGTATCTTCGATGGGTTAATTTGCTGCCCACCGATTGGATTTCACTGCTGCTGGATAAACAAGTCACGTCAGGCAATAATACAACTTATTTACTTTAGCATTTCTTTTCAAAACACATCTTTTCGGTATATTCCATTGTATATTGGATAATGCAATGTATAATAATTCACTTATCTCCCGGCATTAACCCAATGCTTATTGCAGAGGTTGAATTACCTGCTTATCCTGTTTATATCTTATATGCACTATGTAAAATTCCCTCTCAAGCTAATTTAGTCTAACATCAGGAGTATAAGCATTGGCTGTTTGTGTGAATACAAAGCAATGCTGCATAGAGCTGGATAGAGTTTGTTCTGTAGCTATCAGCAGGCACAGAGATCTGTCATATGGTGATACTTAGCACTTTAAAGCTACGTTTCCAGAAGAGACTTGTGCCGCAGGAACATAATCACTGCGGCAATTCACCTAAAATGTGAACCCATATGTTGGATGGAGCTTACTCTGCAATGGACTGTAACAGTCTATGGTAGAAAGTACTGCATGTGTTATCTGCACTGCAGTCTAATGATGCTGCAGGCAGATTGCTCTACACTGCTTCTTGTCATTGCAATTCCCAGATGATAGGGATGCTGCCTGGAATCTCAGCGGTGACGTGCGAGATGGGAAAAACCCCATCCCTCCCTCCCCCCAGCAATTGTCATCTCATGCAGCAGAAATTGCAACTCCAAATAGGGTTTTGTGGAAAACATGACCGTCATCTTGGTGGTAGACACTTGCCCTAAGCTTGAACTGGAGAGCAGTTCAATAGATCATGCTGTGATAACTGGATGTGATTACATAACCATGGCTGATAATATAAGCCGCACATCCACAAGTACCGGGGGGACAAATGCCTTAGCTGATCTTTTTATACATTGCTGGAATACGAGCATCATGGTGGACAGTGCGTCCAGGAATAACATTTACTAACACAGAAATCATAGAATAGAATAGATGGGGCGAGCAGTCAGGACATGCTAAGACTGCTTTCATACTAACCTAAATGTCCAAGTACTGGTAATACAATCACTAGATACATAGATAGATATGAGAAAGATAGATACATAGATAGATACATAGATAGATATTAGATAGATAGATAGATAGATAGATAGATAGATAGATAGATATGAGAAAGATAGATACATAGATAGATACATAGATAGATACATAGATAGATATTAGATAGATAGATAGATAGATAGATAGATAGATAGATAGATAGATATGTGATTGATAGATAGATAGATAGATAGAAAGATAGATAGATATGTGATAGATAGATATGTGATAGATAGATTGAGAGATACATAGATAGATAGATAGATAGATAGATAGATAGATAGATAGATAAAGTGGTGCAAAGCCGTAAGTTCCGTGGCAAGCGGTCTTTTGTAGATAAGTCCAAAAAATAGTGCTGCCTATTTTTTGGACTTAGATAGATAGATATGTGATAGATAGATTGAGAGATAGATAGATGAGAGATGGCTAGAACAACAGACGGATAATATAGATTGAGTAAAGAAGAGATAGACACACAGATAAATCAATAATAGATACATATAATATAGAGGAGAAAAGTATATATGGATATATATGGCATATGATAGATAGTGTAGATAGAAGAGAGATACATACTTAGATATGAAATCAATACGCTACATAGATACTATAAATATACAAGGAGAATAGATGAGGGATAGGTTGAGATGGATACATGAGAGAGTATATAGATACAATAGATAGATAATATAGATTGATAGATTAAAGAAGCAGTAGATATACAGATCAATAATAGATGTTACATTAATCCATTATGTATGTAAGAGATAGAGTATGAGATGGATATGAAATATGTAAGATAAATAGATACTATAGATATATACTGTAGATAGATATTATAGGTAGAAGAGAGATAAGGAGACATAGATGAGGGATAGATCGATATAGATGGGAGATGAGTCTAGATACGATAGAGAAGATCGATAGAGTATAGAAGAGATAGATATACAGACAGATCAATAACAGATCGATGTTAGATAAATATGAGAATATGAGATAGATGTTATAGATTGAAGATAGGGAGAAATAGATGAGGGATTGATCGATATAGATAGATGAGAGATGGGAGTCTAAATAAAATAGATAAGATAGATCGATAGAGTAAAGAAGAGATAGATATACAGACAGATCAATAACAGATCAATGTTAGATAAATATGGTATGTAAGAGATAAACAGAGTATGAGATAGATATTATAGATAGACGATAGATAGGGAGAAATAGATGGGGGATAGATCGATATAGATGAGAGATGGGAGTCTAGATAAAATAGATAAGATAGATCTATAGAGTAAAGAAGAGATAGATATACAGAAAGATCAATAATAGATGTTAGATAAATCCATATGGTATATAAGAGATTGAGTATGAGATAGCTATGAAGTATATAAGATAAGTAGATATTATTAGATAGATATTATAGGTAGAAAATAGATGGGGGAACGATCAATATAGATAGATGGGAGATTAGAGTCTAGATATAATAGATAAGATAGATTGATAGAGTAAAGAAGAGATAGATATAGAGACAGATCAATAATAGTTTGATATTAGATACATATGGAATGTAAGAGATAAACAGAGTATGAGATAGATATGACGTATATAAGATAGATACTGTATATTGAATACCCAAGAGATAGACAGAAATATTATGATAGATATGATATGGTAATATGATTATAGTGTGTAGAATAGACTATTCATACAGTAGAAAGAGTATAGAATAACTAGACAGATGATAGACCGATATTAGATACATGATAAATACATAGATATGTGATAGATAAGAGGGAAGTGTGGATAATATATATAAGATAAATAGCTATTTGATAGATGATGAGATGGATTGTGACCTGGATAAATAAACAATAGATTTCCGATAGATATAATTCCGGTATCTGATAACTATTTCTGTGATAAATAGATAGGTGGAGAGATGATTTGGGGAAGATAGATGGTAAAATAAGTACATTTGATAATAACAAATGAGAATATTGCTTAGACTGATGTCAGTGTAATTTGTTGTAGATAAGATGTGAATGGCGGCAGTGTGTAAGTCATTATTTTGCATACATTAAGTAGGTAAAGCCGTATGTATTATCGGCACATTGTACGTACACAGTGCCATTTTCACATGAGAAATGTCAGCGCTTTGCCTACTTGAGTGAAAAGGAGCCCACATTACCACTAATGCTCATTCGCCATCTGTTTTCCTTACAGCTGGGCCTTGACGGATTGTCCGGGGCAGAGAGGAGATGTTTTTGTTGTGTTTTCTGATTAATGGAACTGCTATACAGTAGATGCTGTGAACGAGGACGCTGGCGCTCTGGATTCACTAACACACAAGCCTATTGTCTGACAAATGATGCTTTGTAACAGTGCAACACCGTGTTATGCAGATTCTGACTCCACGCGCGTATCTTCACCAGAGGGGGCAGTGTGGCGCTCGTCAGCAGCATCTCTAATTAGGGGAACGTATAGTCTATGCATGACTGCAGCATCTGGACCTACCTTAAATGACACGAGAGGGATGTCCATGAGTGTGTTGTTCATTTAATGATATGCATTTATTTTTATCTGCTTAGGCCGTCGTTGTACATTTTTACAGCGGTGTTATGCGGGGGGTTTATTAAGCTGCAGGGTACAGCAGGATGACGTCAATACACGAGAATAAGATCATATTTGTATCTAATTTATTGAAATAAAGTGTAGATCTCACGGGCTGTGATACACTGCTGCGATAAGTAGATCATGTATTTCCGTGTATTCATATGTGTATATGAGTCCGAATCCAGTTCTGTCGTGTCTGAGATCACTTCTCACATATCTCTGGTGCAGTATAACATTGAAAAGGATAATGCTACAATAAATACTACAAAACCTTATAGTGCTGCCTATAGCTGGTGTAAGGTACAATGATAAGGATGTTATTTTTGCATAAGCGCCATAGCCCCTTCCAACAGGTCATCCATATCCTGCTCTTCAAAACCCTTTAAACTATCTCAAGTGATTCTTTACTCTCCAAAAGACACCTGTGGACAGGGGTGTAACTACAGCGGCAGCAGCCATAGCAGCTGCTATGGGGCCCACAGTATCATGGGGGCCCTGGCATCTGGGGTGTTTGGTGTGAATATGCTGTATGTGTGTATTTGTGATGTGTATGTTTAATACCCCCTGGTTTCGCTGCATCTCCGGAAACGTCATAACTCAGGAATAGTAACCATAATTTAGTTGAGTTTAACCAAAGCAGTTCTGAGTTTTGTGGCCATAACAGGTCCACAATGTGTTTTCATTAGAAATACCCAGGTTCTCCCTGACTCTGAACTATGACCTTTTTAACCATAGGGTGTACCACCATCAGAAATATATGACTGTTTCCTGCTATTTCTAATAATAGAACCTTGCAACTGTAGATTCTGACCAATGGTATAACTCCCTATATATGACTGAATTACAATTGTCAGAAATTGACCTTAGTGAGAGTCTAGGGACCCCAATGATTAGCTGCGTTAAGGGTCTTGCTATAGCAGGTGCAGGGGTGGAACTAAATCATAACCCCTCTGCCCCATAATAGGTGCTGTATCATAAATGGAACATAAAAGGTTGTGACAGAATAAGTGAAAATGTGACTGTGATATAATGATCAGAATCTAAAATTGCTGAAATTTTAAGGGAACGTGTCATTAGAAATGCACTACCTACTAACCTATTACCAGTATGTTGTCAACCAGCTGAACAGCTTCTCGATCATGTTTCTTTTATGGTCCAGCTTGGTGGCATCATCAAGAAAATCAAATTTGAAGTCAAGTGTTAACTGATTGATAAAGTCAAGGAGGTGGAGAGTTTAACAATGAGGTCAAGCTCTAACTGCCTCAGAACACTTCTTACCCTGTGATTGGCATCATCTGCCAGCCTTCAGGAATCTGGTTATTGATGTCCCTGGATGCAGAACCATCAACTACAGTGTCGGGGTGTTGTGAGGCAGGGAGAGCTTAACTTCAGTGTTAACTCTCCACTACCTTGATGAGAGAAAACCATTTTACACCTCACTTTGAAGAAAGTTGACTTTCTGGATGATGCCACCACACCAGGCCATGAAAGAGACATGATCTGGAAGCTGTGCAGCTGCTTGATAACATACTGGTCGTGGTCTATTTAGCCAATTTCTGATGACGGGTTTGCTTTAAAGGCCCAAATAAAGAAGGATCTAAAGAGAGTGCAAAGGTTATTCCCTGGCCATCTGCACATATTAGGAGACTGGTACAAGACAATAATATATGAATGGAGTAATTTATAACAAGTCCCTTAGATTTTACTCCATTACGATACTTATGACTGTTCAATTTGAGAAACACAATCCATGTGCTGGACACATTTCCTTGACTGACCACAGCCAAGTACTAAACGAAAGTGAAATCTGGAATGATCAGTACGCTGCTTTAACTATCTCATAGCTTTAGGCTACTTTCACATGACCATATAAGGTGGCCTTATACTAGCCGTAGGAGCGACAGCTAGCTACCGTAACGTGCTGTCACCTGAAAAAAGATAGAGCATGCTCTTCCATCCTCTGTACATACAGACCAGCTGTATGACGCCTTATGGAGAGGGGAAGGGTGAGGAGCGCTCTTCTTTGCAGGCTTCTCCAGGCTGTATGCTAGCATATAAGTGTGTGAAAGTTTCCTTGGGTGAGATAGATCCGGTGGCTCACCTGTTTGGTTGCTCCCTGCGTTATATCTCACTATGATGCATTGTGTTGGGTTCACACGACCCTGGTCATTAGGAGGAATACAATGTTTGTTTCTCAGAATGAATAAGATCATTTTAAACTGGTCTCATCCTGGATCAGATTACTTTCTTTTTAATATGTGTTTGACATACGTAAATTTTGGTTGCACTTCCCATGTTGTGCCAAGATGTGGAGGAAGACATGCAGACTGAGGTCCCCCCAGTCCTAGTTTTCACCGGTCGGTTTGTGAAGCGATAGCTATTTCCAGCTTTCTGCTCATTGTCATGCACTGCATAGAGCTGTGATATTTTTATAGTCTTCAATATAAGTGGCTTTATTGTATTATTTACCAAGCAAAGATAAAGTTGTTTTTCGCTTTCCTCCTCGCACGCCGCGCTTTATTTTATTACATGTTTTTTTTCTTTTTGGTTCGCCACATAATGTACACAAAGAAAGTCTATTGTGCTGTCTCTGTCTTAAGCTTTGGTAAAATCCTGCAGGCTTTGAGGTGGAGAAAAGAAAAAAAAAAGAAGTGACAATGGCTTTCTGCAACCGAGTATATCACTTTGCATTAAGAGCCGTAATGACATTAGCGAGAGCTGAAGCTGAACCTTTCCATATGAAAAGATCCCTAAAGGTCTGCAGTCTTTTCAAGGCACTGGTGAAATTGATTTATCAGTTTGAAATTGAAGTATTTAATGCATTGGATTCTCTTGAGGAAATTATGCCATTCCTCTGCTAGCATCTCTCATTTACCTCCTGACTAGACCAATGCACAATCATTTTACTTCTTTTGCATTATATTCCCTTTCCTGGCAGCGCTGTAAACTTAATTAGACAAAAACTAGACTTATGAGCTGAGAGAAAGGACGATTAATATTATGCGGCATTCAGGTTCAGCGTCAGTGTGTTTCTTAATTTGTGTCGGGATAAAAAATTAACTAAATTGGATCATCAGCAGTAATCCCCAGGAGGACGTCATTAGGAGCAACACGGAGGTACCCGCTAGGAAGCATAAGGCTGGGGACACACGGGCAGCGCTCGCAGTGGTTAGCTACCACAAACCCGCCAATGGCTGACCCACTGCGGATTTGATGTCTACATTTTTACAAATCAACTTGCAGCGCAAAACACCACAACCCATAACATGATAATCATTACTCCAGATTTACAAAAGAAAATCTTGCAGATGAGCCGCTTTAAAAACCTTCGTTTTAGGCTGGATGCACACATACCTGTTCTTTCCCGGCCCGTAACCAGGGCAAGCACACTGACGGGTGCAGGAGAGAGGACGGATGAGCTGCCAAAGTAAGCCGGCCAGGTGTTGGTGCGGTGAGACACAGAGGGGGTCATTTATTAAAGCCTATGAAATGGAAAATTGGCTGTATTCTTTTGTTTTTTCCTTTCTGCGCCTCTTGCAACCTGAATTTTGCTCCACAATATTGGTATTTTCTAACACTCTCAACTTTTTCTTTTTTGGGTGTAAAATTGTGGTGCTGCTTGTGAATCTTCTATTTTTCTAACTCGTTTTGTGGTGCAACTTGTGGAAGCTAAAAGAAAGTGTAGGGAGTTCTAAACCTATTAGTCTGTGTACCAATTCATTAATCCCTTGTGCCACTTACTTACATCGCACTGAAAAAAGTAACATGGTTTCAGTGCCACCCTGCGCCCAAATTAATAAATGCTCCTAAGTGTATTTGCCGCACTGTGACCGGGTGCCATAGACCTCAATAGGGGTCACAAATGGTCTTGTGGATAAGGCCTTAAGATATTTTTGTTGTTGTGGAGGAAGATCCCATACACCTTGTGGTTCACATGCAACAAATCAGTTTCCGATGCTGTTCTTATGATTAACAGAACAAATGTGTAAAGTGTGAAGGTATCCATCAGGTATGTTCACACAAAGCAGATTTATTCCAGAAACAGGATATGTTGTAATAGTCTATTGCTTGTGGTCAGACTTTGGTAAAATGTTGGTCTACCAAGTTTGTGATGTTTTCTTGGGAACAATGAGTGGAACTTGAGAATATCGATTGTGAGATGGATGAATTAGGAGGATAGGAAAAAACGGAATGCTTTCATATACATTGTTACTATCTGATTCTTAATGGCCCTAGAGCTAGTTTTATTATATATGTTGTAGTGGTGAACATTTGTGTTTATTTCGTAATCATGGCAACATGTAATTTACATTTTATTCATCTCACAGCTCCATCTTATACTCATTAGCCTATATCTACAGCCAGTCACATCCCCTTTAAGAGTTAGACTATTTCCTTTCCTTTCCTTAAATCAACTAAGTTTTGATTTCATCTTTGATAACATGATTTTTTTTGCTAATATTACTGTTCTGTACAATGTTCCCATAAATGTGGTATGGAAAGAGTTAAATTATTGACGTCACCCTTTCGGTCAAAATATTGGCAAATGATGTTACAAAAGATAATTGATCTTCAGTGCGACTCAGGCCAGGCTTATACAACATAGGGGGATTTATCATATACATGTGGTCCCCTACTTAAGGACACCCGACTTACAGACAACCCATAGTTACAGACAGACCCCTCTGCCCACTGTGACCTCTGGTGAAGCTTTCTGGATGCTTTACTATAGTCTCAGACTGCAATGATCAGCTGTAAGGTGTCTGTAATGAAGCTTTATTGATGATCCTTGGTCCAATTAAAGCAAAAATTTTGAAACTCCAATTGTCACTGGGACAAAAGAAAAAAATGTGTCTAGAACTTCCATTATAAAATATACAGTTTCGACTTACATACAAATTCAACTTAAGAACAAACCTCCAGACCCTATCTTGTATGTAACCCGGGGACTGCCTGTAATTTAGACATTTCTAATATATTTTAGAAATTTCTGTGACTACAAATACGTCCCATATAAAATAGGAATTAAATCGTTTAGTCTAGGTTTTTGGATATCGATTTGAAAATAAAAGCAGTAATTGATTGGTTTCTACCAAATTCTGCACATTCCCAGAAGTTCAGTACATTCCCTTTTAGAGCAGGTATATAAAATGTCTTCAGCTGATACTGTTTCCGACAGGAAGAGATCTTCTGAATGTTTGTCCACTGTTGGGGAATGGATCATAGAATTTTTGGTAGATAACAGCTGTGCTGTGATTGGTTGTTATAGGAAACAAAGTTTTACTTTTAGTCAGCATCATAAATCAGACGCATGATATATAATGTGAACTACCGAGGTGCATTTGACAGTAGCAAGTAGCTAGGACGAGCTGCGCGCGGAAGATGTCAGGGTAGGAGGAGAAAAGAGGCTAGTGGAACGTGGAGTAGCCTCGACATGTAGCCTCATGTCCGGCAACTCCACGCCCCAGTAGCCGCTTAAGAAAATTAACATATTAAGATATTAAAGTTTTAAAAAGAAACCGGGGACGCAAGGATTAGCTCTAAAAAGGGCTATCCTCACGTCCCATACATCCACCGACCACCCGTTCTACCTTTATAGGTAGAATCGTGGTGGTAGGTTCCCTTTAAAATGCAGTGTAGGAGCCTTTTTTTTAGGAGCAAAATCATAACTTTGTGACTACAGACCGATACAGCAATGCAGAGATAATCAAGTGCTAAGGGGCGGAGGGAGAACCAGGTTTAATGATTTGCCTACAGCCAAGTATTTGGCTTTTTTCTAGCCTGTGATTGACGTTGCCAGCTAATTTGCATATCCGTAAAAAGATGATAATCTCTGCATTGCCTCATTGGTCACAAACAGGTATGTCTCTTCTCCGATTGTAGATATTTACACACATAATTGGTTTGGGAAGTACTTTGGAGTTAAAACACTCCCTTTAAGAGATATTAGTTTTTGTTCTGGTTATTTCCAGACGACCATAGAAGTAAATGAAGTGTGTGTGGCACAATACATGGCCATGGTGAAGGGGGCAGTATGTATGAGAATAAGGAAAGATTGAGGAGACTTAGTTTAGGAGACTGGTACAAAATAACACCTTTTAGGTTCTATTTCCAGGTCTACGAGGTATAAAATGTCATGACTATATTATCGGTGACGAGCAAAGAACAAGTCAGATTGTGTGTATGTGCCCATGGAGCGCAGTGTGGCGGAGGTATTGTGTGTTGTGCGGTATTTGTGAGCAGATAATAAGCAGGCAGGCTTTCTTCTCTCTCGGAGTGAGGCACTACTCTGTCTCAGTTGTAACATAACTGCACAGCTCAATTAATGCACCGTGGCAGGAGGAGGAAAAAATGGTCTCTCTCTTGTCAGAAGCCAAGTTATTTACTTTCAAAGGCTGACAGAATAGCACTGCAGGGGCTTCATTTATTTCCATTCAGAATGTCATTATTGGGTAATACAGAGTGACTCCTTCATGCAGTTTGGGCTTATTCTTATAATCTTTATTATTCTCCAACACTTAAGTGTTTATTTACACCCTAGGTGTCAGAAGAACCTGCAAAAGCGATGACGAAGGCTCCCGTTATTGCTCGCCCGCTTTGCTTTGTAAATATTTTAGCATTAAATATAAGTTGTTTGGTTATTTTAGTGGTTGTTTTTTTTTTTTTTTCGAAGAGCAGAAAAAAAATGGTCTAAATTCGGAGGTTCAGAGTTTTGTTGTATGTCGCAGAGCTGGAAATCTGGATGAAATAACTAGATTTAGGCTGGATCCTCCGTGCGTTTTTTTGTTTATTGAGTAAACACGCCTGGAAAAGCTCCTGTGTCCATCCCAAATGTATCCATAGGAGTTAGATAGTCAGACGAAGGAGGGGAAAAGAGTCTCTGCTTTGCCTGAACATGTCTGTATTATAAGTAAAATAAACTATTCAAAAGTAAAAACTAAAAAGTTTCATTATACCCCATCAGTTTATCATGATATATACATTAAACATAGGCATCGCAGCCGGTGGGTGATGGGTGCCAGTGTAATACCGCTCTCATAGCCTCAGATATTCAATGCCTTGACTTTTATCGGACATAAAAACCGCAGTGTGACCCAATTCTGAAATGGGTTAATCATTAAGAGCAGAATCTTAGCTCCACCATGTTTCTAGTTATGTCATTTGGTCCAAGATAAAATTACAATGAGCAACTCCGAATGACAAACACAGCACCGCTTCATCTGCACAAATGTATCAGAGCTACTATGTCTCCTACCCCCTTAAAACTTCCTTATGTAACATGACTCTTCTTCCCCTCTGTCCTGATTGAAAATTTATTAACAAAAACACATTAACATCAGTCATAACGTTTCACACCACTGCATACAGAACAATGTAATAGTATATATGTAGCAGAGCTGAATAATTTAACTCTTTGCAGAGCTGATCGTGGGCGATAGCATAATGCAGTAAGTTTACCTGCAGTCCTATGAAGAGACATAAGACGGCTCAGTGGGATTTCCCAATAATGTGAGATAAATCACAAATCCAGCTCTGCTATGTGCTGCAATCTGTGATATTCTGTTACGCCAAATTCTGATTAATTCTGTGTAATCAGCACAATAAAACGCTTCCATGTCCGCTTCATAATTAGATTAAGACGGGATCCTGGGGTCTTGTGTTTTTATCTCTCTATTCTGAATCTATTCTTTAGTACGTGACCGTAATCAATAAACAAGTGTCAAAACCCCACAGACCTCATTTGACAAAGTGCATCATCGGATCTGCAGAACTGTCTGTTTTCAGATGATGTGTCTTTTTATTTCACAGCATGGGACTGGTAGAAGCGCTATGAAGATTTTCCTCCACGCTTTATTGTCAATTACTTTTCACAATTCTATTGTATCATTATTGTTATTATTTCGCCTTATTATCCCCCAGAATACATTTCCATGTGTAGCAGTGTTATGATGATCTGTCACTGCTGCTTGTTACAACTTTGACATCAAACAGCAAAAGATGCTAATCCAATGCTTAATTCTTAAGTGTGTACAGCGTGTACTAAATCAAAAGAGCTCGACATGTACAGATCTAGCAGAGATGGGTTTGTCTTCTTACTGCATTTACTGGAAAGGATACTTTCTTTTACTAGAGGACTCTACCAGCTACTTTATCACTTACCAGCACAATGTATCACCTATATAAATAGTCACTATAGCCCTTTAGGGATTGACTGACATATCCGGAGTGCACCCTCTGTGTATAGAGTGCGCTCCCCACTGCTACATCTGTAGCTGTATTTAGTGCACCCGCTCTGCTACATCTGTTGCTGTATAGAGTGCGCCCGCTCTGCTACAACTGTAAAGAGTGGGCCCGCTCTGCTACATCTGTAGCTGTATAGAGTGTGTCCCCTCTGCTACATGTGTAGCTGTATACAGTGTACCCGGTCTGCTACATCTGTATAGAGTGCACCCGCTCTGCTACATGTGTAGCTGTATAGAGTGCGCTCCGCACTGCTACATTTGTAACTGTACAGAGTGCGCCCGCTCTGCTACATCTGTAGCTGTATAGAGTGTGCCCGCTCTGCTACATCTGTATAGAGTGCGCCCGCTCTGCTACATCTGTAGCTGTATGAGTGTGCCCGCTTCTGCGACAACTGTAAGAGTGTGGCCCACGCTCTGATAATCTGAGCTGTAACAGTGTACCCGCTCGATACATCTGTATGAGCGCCCGCTCATGCTACATCTGAGTGTAACAGTGTACCCGCTTGCACATATGTATAGCGTGCACCACCCTGCGCATGTGTAGCTGTATTTAGTGGCACCGCTCCTCTGGCCACACTGGTAGCTGTATAGAGTGTGCCCCTCTGCCACATCTGTTAACCTACTAGAGTGCGCTCTCCCCTCTGCTGCATCTGTAGCGATATAGAGTGCACCCGCTATGTACTACTGTAGTACGTGACGACTCCCCTCTGCACATCTGTAGCTGTATAAGTGCACGCTCTGCTAAACATTTGAAGTGTATAGAGTGTGTCGCTCTGACCTTGCATCTTAGTGTATAGAGTGCACCCGCTCTGCTACATCTGTATAGAGTGCACCCGCTCAGCTACTAAAAGAGTGCGCCCCACTCTGCTACATCGGACATGTGTATGATCAGTGCGCGCTGCACTTGACTACCATCAGAGCTGATAGATGCCCCGCCATGCATACATACAGTAGCGTTATAGAGTGTGTCCTGTCTGACTACATCTGTAGCTGTATAGAGTGCGCTCCCCTCTGTACATTGTAGCTGTATAATGCACTCGCTCGCCTAATCTGTAGCTGTATAGAGTCTGCCACTCGCTCTGCACATCTGTAGCTGTATAGAGTTTGTGCCCGCCTCTGCTACATCTGTAGCTGTATAGAGTGCCGCACCTATGGTACATCGTAGCTGTATGAGTGGCCAGCTCTGCGCATCTTAGACTGTATAGAGTGCGCCCCTCTGCTACATCTGTAGCTGTATAGAGTGCGCCCGCTCTGCTACATCTGTAGCTGTATAGAGTGCACCCGCTCTGCTAAATCTGTATAGAGTGCGCCCGCTCTGTTACATCTGTAGCTGTATAGAGTGTGCCCGTTCTACTGACATACCTGAGTAGGTTATAGAAGTGCGCCCGCTCTGCTTCATCTGTGCGAGCTGTATCAGAGTGACCATCCCGTCTCGCTACAAATCTGTATAGAGTCGCACACGCTCAGCCTACTAAGAGAGTGCGCCCCTGTGCTACATCTGTAAGCTGGTATCGAGTCGCGCCTGCCACTGCTACCAATCATAGCTGGTATAGGTGCCCCGCCTCTTGGCCACATCAGTGATAGTAGAGGTGCGCCCCTCTGGCTACATCGTAGCTGTATAAGTGTGGGTCCGCTCTGCCTCATCTGTAGCTGTTAGAGTGTGTCCGCTGTGCTACATCTGTAGCTGCTATGGAGTAAGTTGGTGCCGCTCCTGTCTACCAATCTGGCCGTATAGTGCGCTCGCATCTGGCATCTACTGTATAGAGTGCATCCTCCGCTCTGCTTCATCTGTAGCTGTATAGAGTGCTCCCGCTCTGCAAATCTTGATGATAGAGTGCGCCCGCTCTGTTTAATCTGGTATAGGCGCCCGTTCCTACGCAATTACTGTATGATGGCCGTCTCTTCATCTGTAGGCTGTATAGGCACCCTGCTATCTTGGTGCCACCGCTCAACTAAGGTGGCACCCTGCTACAGCTGTACGTATGTCCCGCACCTGAGCATCAGTATAGAGTGTGACTCTGCTCTGCTGACATCTGTAGCTGTATAGAGGAGTCCGCCTCTGCTCATCTGTATACGCGTGGTACCTAGATGTATGGATACTCCGTCACTGCTACATCTAGTAGTCGTGTAGATTGCGCCCTGTCACTGTACTGTAAGTACCCGCTCGCAGTCTTAGCTGTTAGAGTGCGCCCGCTGCTGCCATCCATCCTGTAGCTGTATATATGTGTGTCGACGGCCTCTCTGCTACATCTGTAAGTCTGTAGAGAGTGTCGATCCTCTGCTACATCTGTAGCTGTATAGAGTGCGCTCCCCTCTGCTACATCTGTAGCTGTATAGAGTACACTCGCTCTGCTACATCTTTAGCTGTATAGAGTGCGCCCGCTCTGCTACATCTGTAGCTGTATAGAGTGCGATCCCCACTGCTACATCTGTAGCTGTATAGAGTGCGCCCGCTCTGCTACATCTGTAGCTGTATAGAGTGCGCTCCCCTCTGCTAGAGTGCGCTCCCCTCTGCTACATCTGTAGCTGTATAGAGTGCGCCCGCTCTGGTACATCTGTAGCTGTATAGAGTGCGCCCGCTCTGCTATATCTGTAGCTGTATAGAGTGCCTGCTCTTTTTTATGTACTTCTGAGACATGGGGACCGTTTAAACTTGTCGGTTTTACAAGAGGCAATTTTAGAACCAGAAGATTTTCTTAGAATGTTAATGTGTTTAATTCTTGGTGTTTCATAATTTATAGCATTTCATCCATTTCAAAAGATGTCCATATCAAAGATAATTAGTTCAAATCTAATTCTCACCTATTTCATTATGTCTCATAATTTCCCAATCAGTATATTAAGCTGTTCGCAGAATCCAATGGCTTCTGTTCAGCAATGCATATAGACTGTATGGCCCTGTAGATAGGAGATGCAGTGTACAGACCATGGGCCAGATGTATCACTGTTCTGCGCTTAAGTCTAGTAGTTGCGCCTTAATTCTGGGGCATTGTTGCAGCAGAATAATCACAAGCTACAACCATCTGTGATGAGCTATGTTCCTGCCTTTTATTAATCACTTAATATAGGCACAATGTTAGATTCGGGCTCTTACATGTGATTCTCCTACAAGCTCCTCTCTGCTTCTCCCTCACATGAAGATAACACAGCAGAGCCCAGGTGTGTGACACCCTGCACCCAGTGATTGCCTCAGGAGGGGCTTCTCCTGAAGGGTATCCCCCAGTGCTGATCTCCTGCTGCCCCCCCTTTAATTCTGACCAGTATCCTCCTCAGACACCAGTGTGGTCATCCTGCTACAAGGGACACTTCTCTGTCCTGTCTGTAGCTCCCACTCTCTTTTCTCCTGCTCTGAGCTGCTGCTTTTGCAGATTGTTTATGAATAGAAGGTCATGAACTGTAAACAGAAGCTGCATGTAGTGTCTGTAGTGTCTGCTGAGCTCTGCTGCTGGGGATAAGCTGCTCTGCACAGGATCTCAGTGTTGCTTCTCAGTTTACACCATCTTCAGACGAGAGTGTTTTGCATCTAATATGTGCCTAAATTAACAAGTTGGTAATGATGAATGATTATTAGGCACATCAAAACATCAGGATTGGTAGGATAAATGAGGAAAACAGCTAGGTTGGTGTTTAGTCGCAAAACTGGCACAAAAACAGAACGACAACATGAAAAGGCGCAAAAACAACAGAAAAAGTTCTACATCTAGCCCTATGTGTACAGCTGTACATGCTCCATAACATCAAACCAAACCATGTTCGATGTACCATAGATTGTATTATCATTTCAATACAATCTATGATATGTAGAGACACAGGATCATTCAGGAGAAATCCCACACTCAGCACTCACATAGCTAAAGGGGTTCTCCAGTGACAAAAACTGACTTCATCGATGAGACCCCACCTGATCAGCAATTAGCCCTATCCTGTCGATAGAGGATAATTTAAAGAACCCCTTTAAATCATACCCCAATATCGTGTCTTGAGTGCAACCGAAAACTTCTTGACGGGTCGGAACTAGAACTATTGATCTGTTACCAGACATCATAAGGTGTGATGGGAACAGAAAGCTGTAAGATCTGCACTGATCTAACCTATGGGATCACGGGAGGATGAATGCTGGAATAGGCCTCCCAGCAGCCTCTCCACCTGGTGATTCAGGCCTTTTGTCTATGTATAGACATTTTGTTTTCATTGTTATGTCCTTTTATTTTCAGGTTACTTTCACAGGTTTACATGCTCTGAAATCACATGCTTTAATGACCTTTACACATTCAATTTATAATGGAAGCAAAGAAGTTGTTCCTTATTAGGAATGCTACTTCCATACAGTAACACCTAACTAAGCTGTGTTTGAGAAAGTAGGCTAACTCTTGCTGAGTATATTAGGGAGCTGTTCACATAGCAATCTGCATACAATAAGATACACAAAGGCAGATGTATCATTCCTTGTATGTATTAGCCCCACTCGCCAATTTAAATAGAAACCCTCAGCCAGCCAAATGTATTATAATCTGTCCCAGAAAACTAGTGTGAGCTACAACGGAAATCTATGCCGGCCCAGGACTGGCATCCTTTATGATTTCTGGGAGTATTGCACCACAGTTAAGAATTTAGAATCTCCTAATATCTTCTTTCATTTGTCCCCCCTTGTTGTTGCATATTTATATAGTTAGCAACCAACTTCGCATAAAATCAGTCTCCTTCCCCTCTGGCAGCCGATAATTTTATTCCTTCCTATACACACTCCAGAAGAAATCTTCTTGGCTTTAGTGAAGTGCTACTGCAGAGGCTTTTCTTTTCCACCGATCATTGTTTATTTTTCACATTTTTTCACAATTTTGATCCTAATTTCTTGATCCTTTTACACGCATTAGATCCCCAACTGCATGTATCAAAAATTGCAGTAAAGTTTGTCCACAGAAAAAGCTTCATACCTCAACATCAATTATACTATTTTATAAAGACTAACTCTAGTGCTCTAGTCGTAATAATCGCCAGCTCGCTGACTACGAGTTTTGGATGGAATTGAAAGCCCCATCAGTCCTGGAGTGAAGTAGATTTCAGCAGTAACCTGCACCACTAAATTCCATTGACTATGCAACATAATGCCCACTTAAAAAAAAGGTATGCATGGCCCCAAAAAGCCAATTTTTAGCTACTTTTTTAAAATGACATATTGACCGGCTGTGTCAGTAAAAATCCCATTCATGTAGGATGTGGATAAGATTTTGTAACATCTCATCCACTTTACCAAAAGAGCAAATACACTGAGGATTTTTCAGACTTGGTTCCTTAGTAGCAAATCCACAGCGTTTGCTTCATCTGAACATACCCTTACACTCCATTGTGTGAACCCAGCGTGAGGCTCATTCACCACACTGATATTCTGTCTTCTGATCACAGCGTGTACCATGTATCATGACTGTAATGATCATGGGGAACTATACTACGATCTCTTGGGACACAATCTATGTAACTGACCAGTCTGGGCTCTTTGGGGGATGGGGGAGTTTTGGGGGTATTTTTATTTTGTATAACCTTAAACCTGAAATTGATGCGTTAAACACAGAAATCATGATATTAGAATAGTTACTTGACCATTGTCCATGAAAAGGCACAATTATTCTCATAATAGAAAGGTATGTTATTAGAAATGTCCTTCTGTTGTATATTGTGAGCTCTTAGCTTGCTGCATACCGATAGCTGAGAAGATCGCCGTCATTTTCCACCATGAAGCATCATAAATAAATGTCAGCCGCCCTACGTGGGAGAATTACACACTGCGGAGATATCCGCACTATGAGCTGGGTCTATGATCCCGCACAGATCTCAGGCGGTATTATATATACAATGTATACGACTACATATATAAACCAGGCTGTGTCCCCGGATCTGTGCACATCATACAATGTACTGATAGAGGAAGCAAATGATGTGCACAGAATCTCTGTATATGGAGAATAGCTCGGGCTGTGAACCTCGGGCTATTTGCTGGATGTATTTGCTTGAATCCTGCTGCAGTGAAGGGTGTGAAAGAAGCAGAAAGCTGCAGCAAAGATGAAGTCAGAGAGAATGATGGAGTGTATTTCATAGCAGCCAATTCTATCCCCCAAATCCCTGTTGTGCAGAAAGGTTTTCCTGCTAACGCAGCAAATTCAGCCATTGCATAGCATAGTATTAATGATTTATACACACCGCACCACTGCTTTTGTTCACTAGAAAGGCTCGGCTGTATTAATAAACTAATTTCAGGGAACAGACTGCTGCATAGAGATTCTGCAAAGCTTTTAGCCAAATCTACAAATTGGAGACGTTCTGTCTGCTCTTTACATGTACCAGTAGGATAGTTGAAAAAAAAAACAAGGTTCCCCTCTTTAGTATTGGTAGATTCTGTCTATACAGCAAGTACAGCATCTGCATGGGGGTCGTACGTTCTGCCCGTGTCTATAGTGGCGCATAGCTGGCTTTCACCTATGGTCTACAATGTTAATATGGTGCGATGCAGAAGGTATAGGCTAACAATGTGAGGGAATGTACAACATCAACATCTTTTTTTAAAATTTCAATATATAGCACATATCGTGCACTAGGTCATATAGTGACTAAAAGAATGAATGAATATCAGCCAGATGGACCAGTCAGTTATGTAAAAGGTATGAAAGACAGGTCCAGCATGGGGAATCTCAACATGTCCCATCCATGTTCTCATGGGGGGTGGGCTTGCTGCAGCTTAACCCCCTCTACCTTCTGATAACACATGGATGAATGGCTGAGCATGCATGTGAATGGGAAAAATGTTGGAAGTAGAGATCAGCAGTATGGAGAGAGATGTACGGGATGTCTCAGGACAAGAGATGTACAGGATGTCTCAGGAAGAAGGATGTACAGGATGTCTCAGGACAAGAGATGTACAGGATATCTCAGGAAGAAGTATGTACAGGATGTCTCAGGCAGAGAGATGTACAGGATGTCTCAGAATGAGAGATGTACAGGATGTCTCAGAATGAGAGATGTACAGGATGTCTCAGAAGGAGGGATGTACAGGATGTCTCGAGATGAGAGTTGTACAGGATGTCTCAGGAGAAGAGATGTATAGGATGTCTCTAGAGAGAGTTGATACGGGAGTTCTCGGGAGAGAGATGTGCGGAATGTCTCATGATGAGAGATGTACATGATGTCTCGGGATGAGAGATGTACAAGGATGTCTCATGATGAAGATGTACGGGAGTCCCGGGAATGAGAGATGTACGGATGTTTCAGGATAAGAGTTGTAGGGGATGTTCTCTGGATAGAGTAAAGTAAGGATGTCCCATGATGAGAGATGAACAGGATGTCTCAGGATGAGAGATGTATGGGATGTCTCGAGATGAGAGTTGTACGGGATGTCTCGGGATGAGAGATGTGCGGAATGTCTCATGATGAGAGATGTACATGATGTCTCGGGATGAGAGATGTACAGGATGTCTCATGATGAAAGATGTACGGGATGTCCCGGGATGAGAGATGTACGGGATGTTTCAGGATAAGAGATGTACGGGATGTCTCTGGATGAGTAAAGTACAGGATGTCCCATGATGAGAGATGAACAGGATGTCTCAGGATGAGAGATGTATGGGATGTCTCGAGATGAGAGTTGTACGGGATGTCTCGGGATGAGAGATGTGCGGAATGTCTCATGATGAAGATGTTAGTCCGATGAGATGTCTCGTGATGAGAGATGTACAACGATGTCTCTATGATGAAAAGATGTACGGGATGTCCGGATGAGAGATGTACGGGATGTTTCAGGATAAGAGATGTACGGGATGTCTCTGATGAGTAACGTACAGCAGGATGTCCCTCCTGATGAGAGGATGAACAGGATGTCTCAAGGATGAGAGATTAATGGGATGGTCGAGATGATAGTTGTACGGGATGTCTCGGGATGAGAGATGTGCGGATGTCTCATGATGAAGATGTACATGAGTCCCGGGATATGAGAATGTACAGGAATGTCCTCATGATGAAAGATGTACGGGATGTCCCGGGATGAGAGATGTACAGGATGTCTCAGGATAAGAGATGTACGGGATGTCTCAGGATGGGAAATGTACAGGATGTTTCTAGATGAGAGATGTACAGGATGTCCCATGATGAGAGATGTACAGGATGTCTCAGGATGAGAGATGTACGGGATGTCTCAGGATGAGAGAATTACTGGATATGTCTCCGGATGTGAGATGTGCGGGATGTCTCCGGATGTGAGATGTACTGGATGTCTCCAGATGTGAGATGTATGGGATGTCTCTGGATGTGAGATGTATGGGATGTCTCCGGATGTGAGATGTATAATATGATTTCTTTTGGATGAATCTTGTAAATACTGTTGTAATGAAAGTCTAATGGATCTGGTAAAATTGACATTGATTTCTATGGATTCTTGATGGTTTTTGATATTTCACGGCATTATTGTTTTTGTTGAAACTGAAAATATATTTTAAAAAATTATCAAATGGAGATTGGACCGTCTAAAAGAAATCCTGTATTTCAGAGGACTGGAGGGGGTTAAAATAAGCATTTCCAGGACAATTAAAAAAAAATGGAATATTCTGAAAAATTTGGCAAAACCTCAGCAAAGGGAAACTTGAATGATTCGCTCTTCTCTAGATGGAAGCTATAACCATGGAAGGTGTATGACCACCATCACTAATATAGCAGATTCTGGCCATTCTACACGGGTCAAAATGTATAACCAACATAAGTAATGTCGGCAAGATAATGAAAGCACAAATATATTTTATTACTATGCCACATTTTAGAAAACTATCCCATTTCTAGGATTCTTATGAGAAGAAACTTAATGTGCAATTTCTATGCATTTCGTGAAGTAAAGCGGCTTAATTATGTATCTGTTTATGGGATTCAATCCAGTGGGGCTCCGGGATGTAATAGGGACCTGCTGTGCTTGACTCGTATAGTGCCCAGCTGTTTTATGATTTACATTTTACTATGCGGATATATTTAACCTACTGATGGTCCCAACAGCCACACTAGCACATGTATGTAGAAAGTATTGTATTTCGGAAAATACTATAACATAGAATATATAGTGTAACTGCTGTTATGCTGTTGTTATGCTTTATTATGCGCTTGGTGTGGTTTATTGTAGACTATCATAGTACATGATGGCAAAGTTTGTAATTCCTTCGTTTCTTTTACTAGCAGAATGCAGACAGGAGTTGATTTGTAACTAAGGGTAGACAAGGAAAAACTAGTTCCTTGCATCATACTGTATTAGATATGGTTGAAAAAGACTTATAAAAGGGTTATAACGTCGACCTAAAGTGTTGGTCCAGAGGAAGGCAAAAAAAAACAACCTTTTGACCCATTATCGGGAATAACTTCTTCCTGATCCCTGTTCTCTTAGGCATCTCAGGCTCCTCTTGAACATGGGGTTACACAGTGCACACCCGGTATCCTGGTATGGTAATGACTTTCTAGTATTGTTTTAGAGCTGTCCATGTTAGCAAGCTAAGGCTTGTATATAGCTGTCTTCTACCTCTAGTTACTAGGTCTCCTACTCCATACGGATTCATTTTATTCCCTATGGCACTTTGCTTGTTCTATATGTGGCTATGCACTGTTTTTAATCATGTATTCCCATTGTACAACTACCATGCTATGTAAATTTGTTGTTATTAATAATTTTTTGCATAACTAATAAAATTTATTTAATTTTTATAATTGCTTGTGAGTATAGTACCAATTTTGTATTTTTTGATACTTCCTCTTGAACATGTAAAAAAGGTATCATAACAATAGACACATGAGCTAATTAGCTCATTTGCATACCCTATTTGGGTGCCAGAGGTGGCACTCGGAGCCCTCTCTTTGGGCACCCAGCAAAAAGGTCATCATTCAGGACTTAAGACCTGAATCAAGAAAGTGTGGACAGAGCTTGATAATCATTTAAGCCCCTTCTCCAGAGGGGACTTTAGAGGGAAACTACAATAACAATCTGAATTTCTCCTTCTTTCTCCTGTATTTGTGTAGCCCCTAAAAGGTTCACCATCACTGGCTTTGAATCTATCCCAAATACTGTGTAATTGCCATACAGCAATTGTGTGGCCACCACTCGATTTCATGGTCAGACAAATAGTTGGTGGAGTCAAGAGCCATAAATTGTGAGGGCAGAGCTTGCTTAGTCCCATTAATGGAGGAGCATATTGTGCTGTATACAGTGTGTCCTAATGTGGATTAATAACAGGCAGGTGTCTTCTAAATAACGCTCCTGTTTACAGTGTACAGTTTTTATTTGTTTGTCCTCTATTATTCGGTTGCATGAGTGTCTCATTGTGTTTAATTATGTCTACGGAGCGTAAGACAGCAGTCAACATCTGCTCTATTGTTTCCAGGTTTGCACAGAACTTTGATGGGTTAGTAAGCAATCTATTTCTGAACTAAAAGGAACAAACAGCCAAATTCAGAGTATTATACAAAGGTGTATTATCCAATATACGGCATCACTTGTTAGACCAGACAGAGCGGTCCAAACAAAGAAAAACTAGCGTGCATGACATACACAAGTGCAGATGAAAGACAGAAGCTCTTTATGTAAGACAACAGCGTCAATAGACAGCAGGGTAATGAAGAAATATTAGACTGTCAGAAGGCACCTCTGATTATTATGAAAATTGGTTATGATTGTACGGTAATTCATGTTTAAAAACATTTACGACAGAGATGATTGGCTGTTATATATGCAAATTGTTTGCTTTGCCAATTTTGCATTCCCTTTACATACATTACTTGGCTAAAAAACAGGTGCTGCAATACAAATCAAGTGTCTTATCTGTAACCAAATGTTACAACATCAACTCCAATCGTTTTATAGAAGATAAGAAATATTATCACATGGGAACATGGCACGCCAGGTCACACTATGCCCTGACCACCATTATATCATCAATATAATCTAACCCCAAGCATTCATCTTGCAGTGCATTTGTTCATTTTCTTGGGTATGTATGCTAGATTTCTAACAAGGGAGAGCATATATGATTTATGAATATTTGAGATGCCCCATTGCTTCTCACCCTGAGGTATAGAGGTGCTGTTCATTTCCCAAACTAATCTCACATAGGATAGATAAATAAGTCACTTTTGTGAGCTCCATCTGCCATTGTGCAGGTGTTGGCCATTGTATGGGGTGTTGTATTTTAGATTGTTGTTCTAGTCCCTATACCATATGTCAGCAATAACAAAGAGACAGAATTGGTTCATAATTCCTCTTAAGGGGCGATACACTTGCTGTAAAATGATGCAAATTGTGTCCCCTCCAGGAGGATGAATGTAGTCTCCCTAATGTGAACCCTCGGTAGTTTAATTTGTAGGTACGTTTACACTATACAAACCGTAAGTTAATGTCTGACCCATTAAAAAATGTTGTCACAAAATTTGATCAGTTAGCTATTTACTATAAAATTAGGCCAAGTTTAGTATAAAGAATTTAGACAACAACCTGCACATGACAGAGCAACTGATAGGATTACTTCTATTCATTATTTTCATAGATACAATAGGAATTTGTCATTTTTCAGGCCTTGAATTAATTCCAAATCTTTTTTAATTTGCTATGGTTGAATATTTCAAAAAGGTGGGTAGCTAACACAGTCATTCATCGTGGATGGAGGAGGATGGCATGAAATAATATTACATAACTAACAAAATGTGAGAGAATTGTTTTTCCTTTTTGAGTTTTAGAAGAAAAGAGAGGGTTATATAGCAATTTTCAGCACTATTGGAACAACATCTGTTCCGACCAAATTCATTCTGACCCGAAACAAATCTTTTAAAAAAAATTGGACGAAGCTTCAGCAGAGCAAACCACTGTCTATTTTGTCCCTCTGTGTTTTGTCATCTTTTTTGTGTGCTTACTCAGAAAAGGGATCGTCTCTAAGTTGTCTTCTGCGACTAGCACAGATTGGGCAATCAGGTAGGGTTGTGGGTGATCTAGAGACCTTCACTCCTTTCTCTATCGTAAGGGGCTATCTATCATCTACTATATATATATGTAACATTAAGTAGATATAATATTACAAAATTCATCGTGTATATTTGTACCATTACACAGTGTGTGTATACTTTTTCCTGGTAAAGAGATAATTTGTATTACAGAAAGTAAAGCAGAGGAATAGTTTTGCTTCATGTGCCGGAGCGAGGAAGAACACTTGCTATCCTCCCACTCAGCTTTCAATCAGGTTGGGGCTTACTGCAATTTGACACCAATTTAGAAAGTTGTCCCTTTAAATGTCACCATACAATCTATACTTTTTTAAAGATTTTCAACTACTTCTGACAGGTGGTAATTTAAAGCAGAACAATATCTCGCACCTTTCCAAAAGATATGCAATTATAGCTAACCTTTCAAATCCTGAACAGTGCAGCAATTTATGCTCGGGATATATTATTGTAAGTTCAGCGCAGCCATATTTTTGTTACAATTATCAAGTCCTGAGCTTACTAATATTTTGGGTCAAATTTGGTTATATTTAACTAAAGCCAGGTGACAATGTTAATCAGGAACGTTATGAATAAGTGACAAGTAATTTAATTAATAGACGTTACAGTAGATGACAATATGACAAATCAACCTCTGCCTTTTTTCCTCTTTCGAGATGTTCTCAGCTCTTCCTCCCACATTAGTCACAAAGTATTATGCCTTTTCCTATATTTTCCTCCAACCTCAGCCCTAAATCAATCTTGTGATTGACAGAAACATCCAGTGCTCATAGCACTTCACTTAAACACAAAACGTGTCAAAAGGCAAAATCCCTTAGCAGGTACATGGGTGTCAAAAATGTATTTTAGATGAGATGACAGAGGGTGAATGGGTCTGGCATAACTAAGGGTAAATCCAAAAAAGTCCATGTATTTCAGAAAGCTTGGAGTACTATTTAATATGATCTCCTACTATAAGTCAATCATTTCAAGTGACTTGGACATAAAGAGACAATGATCCCACCACCGTAGTAAACTACATCCTTTGGAATTTCAGATTACTGTAACTTTCTCTGGAGTGCTACCAAATATGTAATTTTTGGGGGTAGTTTCCGCTGTTTAAATTAAATTAAAAGTGTCAGGTGTGAACAATGCCTTTAAGATAACTGGTTCTAAAGATAGAGGCTTATAACAGAAATCCTATTATTGACATCTAAAAGGCTGCTGTCATTTGCAGTTAAAACCAACAGGAAGTATTAATTTCCTCTATAGCTCCCCCACAGCTGTATTAAAGTATTACACCACTTTCATTACACTTTTAGTTTTTTATTTCCATGTCAAAGGTATTGATGATTTATTCTGAGATATTAGATTGATGCCTACTTATTAGCTTTTTCAAGAGAGTACTTACCAAGGACCTTAAGTAAAGTGCCATGAATTGTATAGTGGCTTGGTATTGGAGCTCAGCCCCTTGCATGCCAATGAGGATGAGCTACAAACCGGCCATGTGATTGATGGACGTGCGGTCACAGGTATATGAAGCAGAAATGTACCCCACCAGTTCATTACATAGGTTGAAGGTTGGACCACCACCAATCTGATGACTAATTCCAGGGATGGATGTTTAGTGTTCTAGTCATGGGAAAACCTTTTAATCAGCTGTCTGCAGTGATGCGGTGATATGATGGGTCCTCAAGGGTATGACATGCTTTGCTTCCTCTAATAAATGATGATCCTGAATGGAGGACCCCCCTCCTTCTATTCTGCATATTTTGTTGTTAATATGGGTAAGCCTTTTCAATAGTTACATTCATGTCGTAATTAACATAAATAATATTTCATTATTATCTAAAACTTCTTTATCAAGCTATATCTTTTATAATGTAACTTATAAGTTATGATCTTTTATCCAGTCCTAATGGTTGTATAGGGGGTTTATTTACAGTGTCATTATCCAGGGGATAGATCGGAATGCAAGGCAGGACCTCGGAAAGCACATAGCTACAAGCAACAGCTACTTGTCACATTTCTAGATGTAATTCCATACATACAGACTACTAGAGGTCTTGACCACAATTATATCTTGTTCGCATTTTACATACCGCATACTGACTGCTTGTAGCTCCTGGAATTATATAATTATATTGAGTGGTACAAATCTTACACACGTATATATATATATATATATATATATATGTATGTATATGTATGTGTATTTAAGTATGTGTGTCTATATAAATGTGTCTATATATATAGATATAGATAGATAGATATAGATATGTGTGTATATAGATTTTTTTATAATGAGTAGGCCCCTCCAACAATTTATATGGGAGTAGTTATAATGGAAGGGGGCATGCATACAATGACTGCACAGCCCCCTCCACCAGAAGCTGGCAGGACACAAGTCCAAGTCTTGCTGAGAATGGGTCACGTGACCCATAGCACCCGGCGTCAGATGACAAACTATAGCTGCATACGTATAATATGGGTGATCCTAGTAGGACCTTTTATTTACCCTGTTAAAGTTTGATATAAGTGGCCAAATAAGATAACACTTAGCAATGTGATATCACACAACAAAGCCCTTTGAAAACAATGAGAAAAAAGTCAAGCTAAGGTTGGATGCAAGAAATTTTTAGAGAAAGCCAAAGAAAGATTGTTATAAAGGTATATTGCATAACTCTTACCAATTGTTTTCTTGCTAGGTGTACACTTTACTACAGATTGACATTACTATAAGCAGACAGTAAAATAATGCTATGTAGACACCTATAGGGATCGTCTTTTTAATGGGCGCCATGGCGTAACCCAGATTAAGTGTCTGCAGTGAAATGGAAAATATTTAAATAAAAAAACTCAGATGTCTCAGTTATAGAAGTGTCCAAAGCGTTTACCCATCGATTTATATGCTGGAATCCATAATGGAGAAGTGTATGACATACTCACATACAGTAACATGATATCTCCAGAAACCTGAATCATTTATAACCCATAAGTAGTCTGAGATAGTTAATGGTTTTCCAGTCACTGTTAACAAAATGATGGAATGTAAATCCTTTGTAGAGGGAGTATTATGTACGGCCATGTATGATATAAAATTACGTCACTGTTGGAAATTTACCAAGACTATAATTAATATGTATTGTATAGAGGTGAACAGGATTTAGTATCTGCTATCATGCATGTATTGTATACCAACATATAGGACCTCAGACTCTATATAAGGATGACTTCCTGGATAAACTTGAAATATCTAGAATTTTCTCAATGTATTTCTTCATTTCAGACCAGCAGTTTCTTAGACTACTTTATGTACTTTGTTCTCCAAGATTCTACTCATCCCTTTAATTCATCCTTCCAATAACAAGGGTAGTGGCTTAGAAATCTCAGTGTACGTAGAGTAAGTAGCCTGAGAAGGTGGGACCTGTGCATTTAGGAAGCTTAAAGGACATCTACCACCAGAATGAAGTATTGTAAACCAAGCACACTGACATACTGGAGTGAGCCCCCTGTGGCATGATCTGCTCTTCTTTTATCTTCTTATGCCCTGTTTTTACCCCAAAAATGCTCTTAAAATTATGCAAATGGAGCCATCAGGCTACTTTGCATAATTCTTAAAGCCTTTTAAACAACAAGGGCTTAACAAGCTAAAGGGAGAACATATCATGCCAGAGGGGGCACACACCGGTATGTCAGTGTGCTTGCTTTACAATCCTTCATCCTGATGATAGATGTCCTTTAAGCAGAAAGATGAAATGGATGGGCACTATGTATTTTAACTATAAATTATGTTTTTTAGTTTTCTTGTAGACTGGAGGTATTTAAGTGTTAAGCCCATTGCCCACAAGCGAGTTTGGGTGAACAAATTACTTGTTATTACAATGTGTAACAAGGGCAGGGTCTTACCAGAGATTGTTGGTATTTGCAAGTTATTGTCAAAATTGTTCCAAAATTCTTGCTCAAAGAAAGTCAAATTAAAAGTGACATATATTGAAACTAAACAAATTAAAAATACACGAAGTTAAAAATTACCCTGCACAGCCCACTGTGAAGATTCTGGTGCCTTTTAAGACCATCTAGTCTAAGTATATGTCTGGCTGACTCACAAGACCACATGTGGTCCTCAGGTGGTCCAAGGTTCAAGCTCAACAATAGGCTTGAGAGTTTCAGCCGAACACAATCAATTTGAAGGCTTTGATGGTCTAGTTGAAAATTTCTAAAGGATGATTAAATTTCTAAATTGCATTATCTGGTCTACTTTGACATAATTAATAAACTTGCCCAAAAGATAGGTCTTAGTAGATGGCTATGGGAAGGCAAAAAAAATATTAATATGTACCATCTTGTAATATCTGATATTATAGATATTGAAACATTGTATTATTAATGTTCCACGGCAGTAAGCCTGGTTTATATGTGGTCAGCGATGTAAGATTTTTTTGACTCTATTTCCTTATGCAGTGATCTCATGCCATTGCTTCGCTATACACCAAACCAACAAAATATGCAAGTGAGGATAACCACAGAACATGAAAATTAGATAATATTGGTAAATATTAGAAAATGCTAACTTAACATAGAGTAGCTTATGCATGAAAACCACCATATTGCTGTTCTGAATTATTTGTAGAGTGGTTATTCATTTTCATGGCCTGCAGTCCAACACTATATTTTCCTGACTGGTTTATTGCAGGAGCTGCTTACAACACAGTGAATTACATTTTATGGTAAAGGCCAGTGGTTGTTAATAAGAATCAATGGATTGTCAGATGGAAATAAAAGTGATAGATTCAATTATACCCGTTCTTGCATGTATAAGCATACATGAATTTCTAGGAGTGATGTGAAGATATGAACTATACATTGAACCTCGGATTATGTTTGGGATATTGCCAGTAAGCTACTATATTTGAATCAAGAGTTTTACTCTGCACTAAATTCATTAATACAGGTTTATGATGTTATACACTGCTTAATTCCCTACACCCTACATGATTTCTGTGATCGGACACTTGGCAATACACAACGCATGAATACTAGGCGTTGTCGCACAAACAAACAAGTGTTTTCAGGTGTAAATATATCTGAAGGGGGGGGGGGCTCTTCAACTCAGGACCTCATAGGCCAAAGTCGAGAGTAGTTATTGTCTCGTACCCACGGAGGTCCTGACTGATCATAGATTTAGAATGAGAACTGTGACATGCAAAATTTGCTGCAGGGATGTTACGTGTTTGCTGCAAAGTTCCTACTGAAAAGATTGAACCTATGTAACCAAAAGTCTAAATTCTGGAGCACGATCTAGTGATTCCTGATTTTATAACTGCAAGAATTAACTTCACCGGCAGATTCTTACATAAATAAGCTCGAAGTACGTTAAGCACTGAAAGCATATGACAGCGTATTGTTATTGTTGGGTAATATAGGTTCATATGGCAGACAGCCAAAATTGTTGCAATACAAAAGCTATAGTGCTGGAAATAGCCCACTCATTAGAGGAAACTTTTTGGTTGCCTTCTAGAATTGCCAATATTGGTTGACTGCTGTGTTGTAACTGCGGCACTTAAAGGAAATCTACCACCAGGATGAAGGATTGTAAGCCGAGCACATTCTCATGCTGGCACGTGCTTACATGCTGGTGATACACTTTTCTTTAAGCTTCCTATGCCCTTGTTTTTAAGAAAGAAAGGCTTTTAAACTATGCAAATGAGCCTGGGGGCTCCAGGCTCCATTAACACATATGGAATCCAGAGCCTCTAAGGCTCATTTGCATAATTGTAATAACCTTTTTTGGTACAAACCAGGACATAAGAAGCTAAAAGAAGGACAGATCCTGCCAGAGGAGGCACACACCAGTATGTCAGTGTGCTTAGTTTACAATCCTTCATCCTGGTGGTAGATGTTCTTTAAAATTTTTGAAAACTAAGAGTATGATGAGCTGAGTAGTGCACATCACAATCACTGTATTACACATATATTCATGAACATGATCTATTTTACACCCACCAGCACTACCACCACGTTTGCTTGATTCCAAATGGTTGATATTATAGCTACTCCATCAAGTTGATAATAGCTTTTAGTTTGCATAACGTTAGATATTATGCTATTTTTTGTGCTTCTTGAGTATGTGTTGAAGCATATGGAGTGAGGTTAATAGTTGATATCCCCCATCTAGGTTTGTTATTTTATACCATTACATCATCTTCATCTCTGAATGTTGAGAACAGATACAGCTTCTCACTTCTAGCCTCCATGCTTATGCGTTCACGCTGAGAGTACATATCTGGGCATCCGGCCAGTAATCATGCTTTAGTTCTTTTTGTTAAAAGTAGTCAAATGCCACGTACTCTTCCTTGTGTTGATGCCCCTGCAAGTGCACCCTTTCTGACAAGGTTCTTCTCATGTGTAACACAAAGCTATTTTTACATGTGGCATCTGTGTGGTTATTCATTGATGGCTATATCACATGAAGAAAATGATAATTTGAGATAATGCGAATAAATAGAAACAAGAGATGGTCCATCCATCTCCAAATGTTAAAGACATAAAAATAATTCACATGCACCTTACCGATCCTTGTTCCTTTCCCCTGCAAGTTTTTACTTCTGGCTCCAGTTATGATGTCCAGACATGGACATCTACAACTCCTACAGCCAGTTGTTGGCTGCTGTAATGGCCTGATACAGCCAGTTGTTGGCCACTGTATTGGCCTGCTACAGCCAGTTGTTGGCCGCACTAATGGCCTGCTACAGACAGTTGTTGGACACTGTATTGGCCTGGTACAGCCAGTTGTTGGCCGCACTAATGGCCTGCTACAGCCTATTGCTGGCCACTGTATTGGCCTGGTACAGCCAGTTGTTGGACACTGTATTGGCCTGCTACAAGCAATTGTTGGCCAAAGTATTGACCTGCTACAACCAATTGGTTGTCACTGTATTAGCCTGCTATAGCCAGTTGTTGGACACTGTATTGGCCTGCTACAAGCAATTGTTGGCCAAAGTATTGACCTGCTACAACCAATTGGTTGTCACTGTATTAGCCTGCTATAGCCAGTTGTTGGCCACTGTATTTGCCTGCTGCAAACAGTTGTTGGCCACTGTATTAGCCTGCTACAGCCAATTGTTGGTCACTGCATTGGCCTGCTACTGCAAATTGTTGGCCACTGTATTGGCCTACTACAACTAGCAGTTATTCACTGTATTGGCCTGCTACAACTAGCAGTTATTCACTGTATTGGCCTGCTACACGCAGAGATTGGCTGCAGTGGGAAAGTATCCATTTCAAGAAGAAGCAAAGGAAAAAGACTGGGAAATCAGGAAATTAATTTTCTTATATATATATATATATATATATATATATATATATATATATGCATTAAACTTTTAAAAAAATGTTAGTTAGAAGATCTTAGTTGCTATTGTGAGAAATGCTACCACTTCCCATAGTAAACTGAACATAAGTATGGGTTGTCTTGCGTGAAATATACTGTAACAGAAAATGTAATAGGCAGGAAAGGACAGTAAACTATACAAACCAAATGTAATAAGCTCTTGCTGAATAAACAGGTTGAATGATTTTTATACATCAGTATCCGAGTGGATATTCAGTGACATATTGGGCACAGATATGAGAAATGCGCACTGAGATGGTTTCAAACATAGAAACATAATATTAAAACATTGCCTGTAGATGAGGCAAGCAGCGCAGGATGGGTCGCTTCAGGCAAGCCTCTGAATATAAAGCAAACAGTGGAACGGTTCCAAGCATAATAACACACTCCACATGTAGTAAGTATAGGGGTGCTTGGGTTAAAAGGAGCCCCCTACCTCTTAACCATAAGCAGGATAAATAGAGCTCTACAAGTCAAACGGTTTTGATAGAAAACATTTTATATTAGACATTGGAAATGAACATAAATAGCAGAAATGCAATTACATAAACTGATTTTATTTGATCAAAATAATAAAATATTGTTAGAAATACACAGAGAGGATAACTATGTATGGAAACCTGGAAATGAGGGTGATATTAATAGGATAATTAGAAAAGAAATGCCTATCATGACTGTTAAGCAGCGATCCCCATGGGTTTTGTGGTTTACAGGGAAAATCTCAATTTCATTGCACATTTACAAAGCTGGAAAAATAAATAATCAATAGAAAAACAGGCAAATCAATAGGCAAACATATCTTTATTGAAAGTAGAAAATCATGAAGCCGAGATCGATATAATTGATAATTGAATATATTTCCGTGGATATTTGTTGTGTATTAACTCCTCATTTGCTAGATATTAAAGGAATTCTCCCATCAGGAAGAAGGATTGTAAACCAAACACACTTACATGTTGGTACATGTCCCCTCTGGCAGGTTCTGCTCTTCTTTTAGCTTTTTGTACTCTTGTTTTCACAAAGTACGGCAATCAGCTTTTTATTTAAGAAAAAAAGCTTTAAATTATGCAAATGAGTCTGGGCTCCATAACTATTCACAGAGCCTGGAGCCCCTCAGGCTCATTTGCATATAAATATTTTTTAAATAACGAGTTGAAAGAAGAGCAGATCCTCCCAAAGGGGCACAAACCAGCATTTACATGTGCTTGGCTTGCTGTCCTTCATCCTGGTGGGAGATTTCCTTTAAGCTAATGTAGGCATCCATGGAAGGATTGTTATGCCATATGCGTATTGCCATCATTGCCAACTCTCAGAAGTTGTTCAGGATTAGAAAAACATGGCGGTTTTCTTCTGTAATCATTGTCACATCAGTCCATTTATTGTGTCTGGTACTGAGGCTTTGCTCCATTTACTTTAAAGGAGATAAATTGAAATGCCAGACACCACCAAAGAACATATTTGGTTAGGGGTGGCTATGGATTTACTTGTGTATTTCCTGGACGACTTTTTCATGGCTTGTACACCAAACAACTTGCATACAAACCAGGACAAATGCCCCCTCCGCATGTTGTTTGGACAACATGAACCTGAAGACAAGTTCTCTTTAATTCTTTTAACAAGCAATTATTGAAAATAGTATTTTTACGTGGACATCATTAAAAATCTCTCTCGAAGCACCTCTGCTGCAGAGGATTAAAATGAGCATAAAAGATATTGGTCATAATAGTAAACATCACATGCAGCACAAATAAATATTATAATTCTCAGATGATGAATGCAGTCCACACGACAGTATCCTCATCCAGTATTGTCTACCTCTGACGGCACATGTCCAAATAATAGAACGTTGTTCAAAAAGGAGATCCGTCAACAGCTGAATTACATCTTGTCGACGGTTCCCTATCATAAGTTGAAACTTTCTAATAATGGAAACTGCAGAAAGAGAAGGAAGTAAATAAATTAATGGACCACTCCAGGGAAAAACAATTCACTGTGTTATGTCAAAAGTGCTGCCTGAGGGGGCGCTACATGGCACAATGATTCAAAGAACACCAAAGAGAATTTAATAGTCAACGCTGCTCCCTTAGGCTTAACACTAGGCACAACACAATGTACCAGATTTTCCCGCAGGGTTCCTTTAAATAAGTAATACCTTCTAAATTACAAAGTTTTATATTGTGTTTATTGATAATTAAATTTTCAACAAAATGCGAAGTTCAACTGGTGACCAATGTTTCCATAGTATGATAAGGACAACATACTTAGTAGATATGGGGCCGATGAAGAGCAGAATAAATTGCTATTTTGGTAAGGTTTTAGAGAATTTAAGGAGTTATAGCTACTATCTGTAAAATAAAACTATTAGCAATAACAATAATAGCAACTATTGTATCAACAACAACAACCAACAAAATAATCTGGATGGCAATAACAAAAGCCAACAGCCGTGGTGTAATATATCATACATCACCTACAGCTTTAGCGCATTTTTATTAAAGGGATGGCGGAGTATATAGGTCATGTGGATTATCAGCCCCATTTTACAGATCATTAACACATTTTCTCCATTGATGCACTTAGTATAGGCAATGACTTGATGTATCGCTGTTCATACAGTTCGTTCATGTCTGCTGCATCTGTAAGTATTTTTTTGTCTACAAAAGATGCCTTTGTGGCACTGATGCCCAACTGGTTGCCCTCTAGTACTTTACCTGAGGCCTTTGGCCTTGAAGGAAAAGCAGCAGTAAATCAGTCCCTTCTGTCAATGCCGGTGATAAACGCATCCAGGTTGTCATGTTAGACATCGTAGAAAAGTTGGAAGGTAGGCAAACACCTAACGTATGGCTCATGCAGACAACAGTATTACAACTTTATAAGACCATTGAGTTTTAGTGATCTGTATTACTGAGCCCATCTCTAACTCTATGTTTAAGATGCTTTTGTTCTGACTGAAGCACATTCTGGGGTGACAGCCATCAATATAATTGATCATTATGGGTTGATGATTACATATTGATGACCTATCCAAATAATATTATGCACAAGGAGGCTCTTCAGGTTTGTTCCTAAGTTGAATTTGCATGCAATTAGGAACTGTATATTTTGAAATTGTTACTCCATACCCTGTAACAGTTGGATTTTGTGCTGTCATGGGAACTAAGATTATCAATAAAGCTTTATTACAGACACCTTACACCTGATCATTGTAGCCTGGGACTAAAGTAAAGCATCCAGAGAGCTTCACCAGAGGTCACAAAGGACAGAGAGTTCCATCTATGACTAGATGTTGTCTGTAAGTGGGGTGTCCTAATGTTGTGGACTCCCTGTATCAGATTGGTTTGTTCGACACTTGGTACTTCAACAGATCAGCTGTTCTCCGTGAATAAAACAAGATGAAGACAGCGCCATTGTATGTGTAGTGGCAAATATTTGTCACCACTGCTCCCATTTAAATGAATGTGAACTGAACTAACCACTACACAGAGAATGGATTTGGGTACTTCCTGTTATACTCTGCTGATTTGTGGGGGTTCTGGGGGTGTTTAATCTTCACCAAACTGTTATTGTGGACTGATCCATTTCATATGTTATCACTATTTGCATTTATTTAAAATGATGGCATTTGATGAACAGTATTCTTGCTCTTCACATATAATCACATGTTAGTATATTATCCATTCTATTACTTTTTCCTAGAGGAGAGAACTTGCTCCTGGCTTCTCGTGATGAACTGCTCTCACTTCCAAAATATTAATAAGGTTCCAATAATGTAACAAAATGTAAAGAAAAACTAACTTATTTCTCCCTCATTATCCTTGGAGAATACTGCTAGAATTTTTAATTCCGGTGTATTAATTTCTCTGGGAGACGGTGGATTTGATTATTTTCTGCTCCGTGCAGGCAGCCATGAGAGTCCTCCTTTGTGCTCTAGTGTAATCTATTACTTCCTCTTGCCCCTAGCTTCCTCATCTGTAAAGAAAGGTTTGATAAGAAGACGACTTACTTTGCTTCTGCCGTCATCTAAGTGTTAATGGAAAAGCAGTGATACTTTATGTTGTAGTTTATTTTATCAGATATTTATTTAGAGGCAAGGAAGATAATGGGGAGAAAAGCGCGAATGGCGTATTTGTTATGGCTGCCGTGTATGGACACGCTCAAACTCTTTCATTAAAAATATATATATTATACTTTTGGATACATAAAAAGATCCTCCTGGTTTATGAAGAGGATGAACAGGAAAGGTAAAGACGCAGATACACAAACAGATCAGTCACCGCGCCGCATAACAATACATATTTTATATATTCCATTTAGGATTGTCGAATGCTTTGTGACACTGGAATGCCATTAGTGCCTGTCCTCCGGTATGTGTTAACTCTTGTAGGAAGCGTCTCATAGCAGGTCAGCTCAAGGTTTCCCTGTATATCTTTAGCTCACTCTTCTACAACAAGTATAGAAAAATACATCTCTTTTATATACAACATAAAATGAAGTATTGCCGTTTTTGGTTTGTCGCATATACACTAGACTGCTGATGCTATATTATCTTGTGTTTTGGTCTGATGTTGGTTATACCCACAGCTATTCCTAATAAACTCCCCTCAGACATTCATACTCAGTTCAGTCAAGCATGCTTGCAGGTGTATAACTACAGCTGCTATGGGGCCCGCAATGTCAGGGGGCCCCAGCCCCTGACCTGACACTCTAAAGAATGGAGGATGGCCAAAAGGCAGAGAAGGGGGAGAGCATTAACAAGGAAACTCTTATCTCGAATTCCTACTGTGTACTTTCCCCATGTAGTCAGCAGATACTGGGACAGATCTGTATAAGGGTATAAATGTATACATCAGTGCATAAATGTGTGCACTTAAGTGTATAAATGTGTGTATGTGTGTGTGAGTATATACATTTGTATATTTTCTAAGGGGTTAGAGGGGCCCCATTCTGCTATGGGGACCTGCCTCCCCTAGTTAACCCCCCTGCATACATGAGTTCTTAAAAGGGACGATGGAATAAGATGCTGGTGGACTCTTTTGTGGAAAGTCTCTGTCCTATTTACACCAATAGTTCAGTATGACCCTTATATCATCTATCTTGGTGGGGGTTCACATACAGATGTTTAAAAAGCCTCACTAAAATTGGTGGGTTCAGCTCCATGGCCAACTTTAGTCTTTTATGGGGGTTTTCTATTTAACTCTTTTAAGATACTAAAGACCCATCAATAGGAATGATGACGGTGATATCACGACCCATTCACTTCTCCACTAGCACAGTATATGCAAATGAGTTATACTTGCAGTCACTTTAATTGAACCAATGCATGTGATGCAACTGGTGCAGGAAATAAAGTTGTACCACCATGAACTGATCAATGATGGCTCCAAGTGTTAACCCCAGTTAACTTATATTGTTGTCCATTTACTTTATATTTTAATATTTTAATCCTAGAAAAGCCTTTCAATTGGGGATAACACCATGGAAAAATTGTGTATATTGAACGTTTTCAAATTTCATGTTGAATTGTGGTGCAAGTGATTTCTATAGTCACAATGGGGAGCATTTATCAGGGCTTGTACACCAGTTCTTTGGCATATAAGCTTTGAAATATCATCCCCTTTATGTCGCCTCCACACCAAGGGGGCATGGTGGGGTGTGAATGGGGTGTGGCCAGTGGCAGAGTGGGCCTATCCACTTGCAACAGCCAGCAACTGTTCAAGCTAAAAGTTTACTGAATAATGGCACTACACTAGGCAGGGACAAAGGACTTGGACCTTCATCAATGCCAACCTACGAGCACCAATGTAAGCTAAATGTCCTTCATTGGTCATATTTCTCTTTATGTTACTTTTGGTGGTCATACCTTTAGACCCCCATATTAATAACCTACAAAGTCTGACCCCTCCTGTTTTTCACAACCACATTAAACCTAGTAAATAGAATAAAACTATACCCCCCTAGGGTTTTTTGTTTTTTTCTTCCTTTTCCCAGATTTAACATTTATGTGGCTGCCATTAAACCATTTGCACTCAAACTCTTTGGATAATAGCATTTTAGCGTAGCCATTTGAGAAATAAGCGCAACCATTTTCTTTCAGCTTCCTGTAGAGGTTGGACAAGTAAATGGAAAAAACTAAGCTCCACAGAGTTTTACCTTCTTTACAAAGTCATTAAACTATGTCTGGTAAATGAGCATTAAAGTCGACAACCTCATCTTTTTTGTTACTAATGGCTAATCAGTTTCCGTCTCTCTGAAGATTTTTCTTACCGTTAAACTGTTTTGCTGCTGGAAAGTTTAATGCAAAGCTCATTAGTGGCACGTGGGGAAGTCTACCTGTAAGGGCTGCGGAGAGAAATGACAGTCACATGACATATCTATAATAGGACTCTCTGGCCAGGGTTCAGATCGAAACATTTAAAGGTTACGTTATTGACTCTCAGAATAAAAATAGTATTAGGCCATCCATGACAGAGGGGTTTACTATGCGGCTTTTGTAGGTGACTTTTATCCGCTTGACAACAGAACTGTCAGACATAAGAGTCAATTACTGATAATTTGTCATGTATGACATTATACACCAGCAATTTCTTTTGGTGACAGTGGTAAGAAGCCCATTAGTGTTCCCATATACTGATACTCGATACAGTGTATGCCAGTATAAGAAAAACACAGTAACGTACATTTATTGAGCTTTATTCACACTGTTTTTGGTGCCTTTAGTCATCATCTTGACATATTTTATGTAGGACATGCAGGTACTAGATATAGCCTGACAACCCCACTAATAAGAAAATGGGGTCAGTTGAGTACTGGAAGTATTTTTGTTAGGGAGGATGTGGATTTTGGTACAAATTTTAAGCACGGTGGTAAAATTACAGGATTTCTGATACTTCAATCTACTACTCATGACTGTGATTTAGGATTAGGGACCTCTGGGCCCATTTGGGTCTCTTCATTTATAGTTTCATAGTACATAAGGTTGTAAAAAGGTGTAGGTCCATCAAGACATATAGTTTTTATTCAGAGAAAGGCAAAAAAAAACATACATGGCTAATGCCAATGGGCCCAAAATTGGAAAAAAAAGTCTGTCCAATCTTAATATGGCATTCAAAATAAATACCTGGATCAACACCAAATTAACAAAATGTTTTTTTCCTCACATTATATGATTGTTTTATTTTTAGGAAAAGGATCCAGGCCTCTCTAGAACATGTACATAGAGTCCGCCATAACAACCTCCTGCGGTAGAGAGTTCCATAGTCTCACTGCTCTTACAGTAAAGAACCTTTGTCTATGTTGATGGTAAAATCGCCTCTCCTCTAGGCGTAGAGGATGCCCCCTTGTCCTGGTCACAGGCCTAGGTATAAAAAGGTCTTTGGAAAGTTGCCCTATAAAAACATGTTGAATTTGCTTTTATTTGCTACAGTAAACTAGAAATGGACTGGGTGCAGCTGTAGAATCTGACTGTATGTAAATTCTGAATATTTTGTCATAACTTAAAGGGGTTCTCTGGAGGTGGAAAAACAAGGCTGCAGTCTTCCAAAAACAGCGCCTCACCTAACCATGGGTAGTGTGTGGTATTGCAACTAAGCTCCATTAATTTCTATACAGCTGAGCTGCAGTACTGGCAGTAACCATGGTCGGGTGTGGTGCTGTTTTTGGAAGACTGCAGCCATGTTTTTCCACCTCCTGAGAACCCCTTTAAGCTTTGCAACAATCAGGGTTTGATGGAACATGTTCTCACCATGATAGATTTTTTTTCCAGCCATTCTGACTAGGATAACAAAAAGATTTACTTAAAAGGAGACATTTTCTACAACTATCCAGGAGGAAGATAATAATTAAGTAAAAGGTCAATTATCTGCAATTAACATTTTAACTAATTCAACTGAGAAAACATTAACTAAACATTATGGAGCAATTTCACACAGAAGGTACAGAAGGCTTTTGCATAGTCTATATCTTTTCCATTGGCCCCACTGTCAAAACTTAGGATCAGACCTGCCAAGAGTCTGTAAGACAGTGGGCGAGATGTATTAATGTGCCAGTGTTTAGATGATTATTTTGGTGCAGTGTAAGAATGATGAGTTGTACTTTGTACCTTCTATTTTTTTTTTTTTTAATTCATTTTGCTGATGAACAGACTGAATTTCTGATGCGCAGGTATTCCTACATGGCCACACCCCTTTACTGAGAACACACCCCTTTTAAGGACAACTTGGAAAACTGACTAAAAATGGTTTAAAACCCTTAATAAATGTGCCACCTTTCAGGTGCGGAAGACTCCGGTATTCTGGTGTAGACAGATTTATACATCTCCCCCTAGTGCCTCTCTAGTGAGTTTAGGAAGCAATGGTCAGAACCATGTATATGTACAAATCACATATTAGTAAAACCATATATAAATCTATAAGGTTATTCCTGTCAAAGTATATGGCTTGTGCTTAGTTAAGGAGTCCAATAAGTAGTTTGAAAGGGGTTTATCAGCAATTGGAAATCTCCTAGGGGGCCACGGTGCTCACTGTGGCTTCTTATTCCTGACTCATTTCCTGTATCAGGTCATGTGCTTGGCTGGTGGTAATGGGGGTTATTGGAGCCACTTCAGATTCCTAGAAAATTCCTAGAAATGCCCCATGTTTGAGGCCCTCCTTGTATGAGCATGTATACAGAGATCAGTCATCATCAGAGTTTCTCAGAAAACTTTATAGCAATCTGCTCAGCTCATCCTGCTCTATAACAGGCTGTCTACAGTCGCCATTTAAACTATTTGTATGGTTATGCATACATTTTGTTTTATTTGTATTCATTTCTATTTTTTATAAATTATGCTAATAAATTTAGTAATGGGTTTTGAGTTTTTATTTCCATTGCATTATTGTCCATAAAAGAAGTAGTGCTATAAAAAATATTGATTTAAGGATAGAAAGGAATGACAGTCAGGCCAATAATGAAAGAAGTGAGACACCTTTATCGTGAATTTGTTGTCTTTTAAGAAAATACTCGGCTCTAATACCTACTGCCGAGGACTGTGGCCTGCCGGAGATAATCTTGCCTGGAGCTCACAAGTTCAGATGGGCTGTTTTGATGTTCCTTTGACTTTCTACTGATGTATTTAGCAATAGAAGGACTTATGCAATCAGTCAAATCGTGCTGTCATCTCAAGGAGTTTTGTCGCATCCCCATGGACCGGCCATGATTCTGTCTGTAGATCCATACTTCACAGGAGTTGTTCAGGTAATACAAGGCCACTTGCAACAAGCAGCTTAACTCTAGTGCACTTAGTGTAATAATTGGAATTTTTATGGTTGAGAAAGCAAACACTTTTAATACAGGCAAAAGCTCTCATGTAGTCACTGAGAAGACAGTAGGAAATCAAAAAGATGGATCACCCTAATCTGTATATTGACATCTCTCATGGCTGAATAAATGGTGTAGTTGAGCTATATTTGCTTGTATTGATCTGACTCCTGCTTAAAATTCATACCATCACTTTGCAAGGTTGACCACAGGGCAGAGAAGAGGATTTTCTATCCATTCAAGCTTTCTAAGGGACTCAGCATTCCCATGACTGATCATAAAACATAGCAGAAGATTATGGTGTGGCTGTTGTGTTGAGCATAAGTACCACATGAAGACATTTTGTAAGGCTCAGTAGGCCGTCTTAAAAACTTCCCTAAACTATTCACTTTTTTAGACTGGAAAACAAAAATAGGTGTTCAAATATGACCTTAACCATAAATACATTAATATCCAAATCAGTGTGCAATGGCATTATGGGTAAATCATCCTATGATAATACTTACATACATCTCAATAAGATGCATGATATCTTCATCAATGCCGCTAGGAAAACGGAGAGTCCGTTAAAAAAACCTGGAATATCAACCGCTGCTTTTTTTTTTTCTGGATCTGTAGCTTGACTAAATGAATCAGTACGGGGGCAGTACCATGGAAATGACCTTTTTCCAATTACAAGGTGTAGGAAGTAAATGATCCTGAAATCTGTTATTCTGCTAAGAATGATAGGTACGCACAGATTTGCCATTTCCACTGCATGAAGTTAGATGTGGGTCACAATGTCAAATAATTAATGTTTCTATTATTCATCTTCCTACATTTGTGAAACCTAAGGCGTTATTTTGCTATTTATACCTCTAATACACTCTGTGTTTATTAATGGAAGGCTATCGATGGACAGTTTTACTAGAAGAAAAGGAACAGGTCACATACAGATAGATACTCATTTTTTTTCTTTTCTTCATTGCATAGTCAATTTTTAAAAAAATAAGTAGCTGTACATGTTACGATAAAAAATTGGATGACATCAAAGGCTAGATGCACATAACCGTTGTTTTTTCCTGGATGGCACATAGCATATACTTTTTAATGGATCAGTCCCCATGCGTGTTATTTTAATGGACCGCACAACCGATCGGTTAAAAAGTATAGAATGTCCATTTTTCATGGATCACTCATATACAATAGTTATAATAAAATGTCTACTATATCCATCCGAGAATCAACTTGTTCATTTGAAGGAAGCCAAAGGGTGACCATGACCATGTGCTGCTTGGATTCCATGGATTTAATGCAGTGATAGGAGTTCTTACATCATAGTAAAATATGATGAAACTAATCAGTGATTCATTTTTCACTATGATACAAGGTCTCTCACCACTGTGGTAGGTCTGTGAAATGCAACTGGCACATGGACCAGTTTTTAAGTACCATGGCTTAAGTCCTTGCTTTAAATTTTCATTCTTCTTTAATGCACTCTTGGCTGTGCCTTAAGAAAATGCTTGAGATTTGCCACCAAAGAAGACACAAAAACAGCCTAAGGTTCTCCAGTCTTACCTGATCATGGTCATTGGCTTGGCTCACTGAACACAGAATATGGACACAGAAGTGGAATTCGAAATGCGGTGTGGATTACAAATTCTTCAAAAATGTAATCCACACCGTGTGACAATACGGTAATGAGCCCTTAATAACTGAGTAGCCTTTGGGTCTGATTAGCTTATTATCAACTAACTACATGCTGTGGCCTCCTACATTAACCCAATATGAACCCATAAATAGTGCATGAATTGGGTATTTCTGTGTTAATTAGTTTGGTATTCCAAAAAAGCTAAAAATACAATTATTTTACAGCAGATTACTCGCTTGTGGAGTTTCCATGTAGAAACATTTTCCACCAATGCACATTGTAAAAACAAATGGAAAGAAATTAGTGAAACCACATTGAAGAATGCAAAAAAAATCATATTAAAAAATAACAGAAAATAGTCAAATAATCTATCGATCTATTTATCTATATATCTATCTTCCTTCTGTTTCTTCCTTCCATTCATTTGTTCGTTCCTTCCTTCCTTCCATCCTTTTCTGATCATTTGTTGGTTCATTGCTCAAGAACAGTGAGGAACAAGACACATCTCAGAGATACCTAACCATTAGTACACAGTTTATCTCATCTAGAAATGACGGTTGGAAGCCGCTAACTTTAGCTAAGCTTTAATTTGTTTGGCTCAGGTGTTTTAATAACAAAATGAGAAAGTGTTCATCGTTTTCATTTAAATAAATGCTTTTAATTTGCATAATTAGAATGCATATGAATAAATGATCAATTTAATGAGCTAATCCTCATCATTAAACCTGTTCTGTTCCTAAATAAACTTTTCTGCAGCAGTAACAATTTTTGATTGAAGGCATTAAAGAAAGAGAAACATAATTCTAGTAATTTCAAGACCACAATAAAAATAGAAAGCGTTTGCATCATTAACTCTCATTACTGTATATTTATACATTCTCTGAGGATTTTCTGTTGGTGAGCTACATCATCATGTTGGTAGTATATTGGTAACTTGGACAATGTGAACAATGGACAATGGTGTTAAATTATTGACCCTACCAAGGCAGTAATATAGATAAATAAAACATTACATTTATCAGTAAGTTGGTTGCAAGCATTAGACTGAGTCCCCTCATTTCTGCCTTGATGTATTGGGAGGCTGAGAAGACATGTAAGACAAGTATTCTTTTACAAAATGGTTATGCTAAAATATAGTGTATATTGATAGAGGTAATTTCCCAACATTTACTAAGGGTCCGATTCGCGTTTTCCGGACGTGTTACCCGAATATTGCCAATTTGCGCCGATTTTCCCTGTATTGCCCAGGGATTTTGGCGCACGCAATCGGATTTTGGCGCATCGGCGCCGGCATGCACGCAACGGAAATTGGGAGCGTGGACAAACAAAAACTCGACGGATTCGGAAAAAACGCCGCATTTAAAAAAAAAATGTGTTGCGAAACTTGCACTTACCTTCACCAGGTATAGGTCGGTGAATTTCAGGGCATTCCAGCGGGGAACTTCAGCGCAGCAACGACATCTGGTGGACGGCGGAGGAACTACCTTAGTGAATCGCCGGAATCCACCGCAGAAAACGCGCCGCTGGATCGCGAATGGACCAGGTAAGTAAATCTGCCCCAATATATTTTACCTCTTACTCTTTCTCCAGTACAGCAGATTGTATTGGAATCTGTAGTATTACATGACTCCTTATCCTACATGTAGCCTGCACTTGAATATTTAGGAACTACGAGCAAAACCATCTACAATGTGTAAAACTCAACCGAGCAGGTGCATATACAGTAGATGGATGTGGTTTAAAAGGGTTGTCCGAGAGGGTAAAAAAACCCATTGGTGGCCGGGAGAGGGCTAGTTAAAAAAAACAAACATTGCAGTGTGGCTTCCGTGTCTCTGTTTGTTTACATGGTGCATGGACAGGAAAGATGCCAGCCAGGAGGGACCGCAGAGGTAAGAAAATGTTATTTTTTTTTTAACTAGCCCCCTCCTGGGCCACCAATGTGTTTTTTTACCCCCATCAACATGACTTAAAGAAAACAGTGCTATACACAAAATATTTTAGATAAAAATACATGCTTAAAGCAAAATCATTTCTGCATGATATGGTATTTTGTTTGATTTGAGAAAAATCAGATTTGAATCATTTTGGTGCAACATTAGCCCAATGCGTATTGACATCTTTAAACTACAATTGAACTTATGTTTTGGTCAGTTAAAAATGAATGTAAATGTAAATACATGTTTGTTGTATAATAAAAATTAGTAAACAATTCGATCCAGTTTATGTTTCTCAGTGTTTCAAGATCTTTGTTCCCCGGCCTCGAGATAAACATGTGGATGGTAGCGCTGTGCCGGCAGGACAGTTCTGCGCTAGGTTTGACAGGTAGTAGAATTGCACCATAGCCTGTATGCAGGTTACAGGCAGTGGGCAGGCACAGGGTTTTAATGCACTGATGCAACATGCCCGCCCCCTTTCATGCCCCTCCATGCCCACTTGCCATGGAGGTGGCATAATGGCCCAGATAAATGTAGCCCACAGATTTGTCTCCTAGATGACCTAGTAGATTTTAAATCTCTGAACATTTCTATTCACAAAATGTAAATAGTCTCTAATTTTTTTGAATGGTTCTTGCTCTCTTAAACCTTTTTTCATCACCTCTTTGCTCCATTCCATTTTGCTAGTAAAATAATCAGAATCTCACTAATGTGTGAGATTGTATAGAAGCTCTATGTGATGGGGGGAGCAATGAGCACAGACAGGAAATCAAGCTAAAGATACAGGCTATGGAGGGGAAATGTGTTAGAAAATAAAGGATACATAATAACCAGAAACAGTGTCTACATGCAAGACAACTGATTTATGCAAAGTTTGATGATCAGTTTAGTACACCTGTAAAGATTTTATAGATCAAAGTTGAGAGTCCTTTTATTGGCTAACTAAAAAGGATGATGTTAGTTGCAAGTTTTCAAGACTACTCAGGTCTCTTTATCAGACATCGTATAAGATAATATGTGAAATATTTTGAGAATGCTCTGGATTTATTGTACTCAGTATTGAGATGACATATATGGAGGTTTAACACATGCCAAGCCCAACACTCGGACTTGCGATTTACATGTACTGCACATCAGAATAGGTGATGTTAGATTTTATATGTGTAGAATTTTAGATGTCCAGTCGTTTTGCTGTGAGTGAATATGAACTGAGCCTCTAGCAGAGGTGTTAAGCAGTAGGTACATCCCCTCTTCCTAATCTCATATGGAGTAAGTCAAGCATACATGTGTGGTGTAAGGTGTATACCCACCTCTTACCACACATTGTCATAAAATCATTGAAAATTACGTGAAAAATCAGAAACCATGTATATCTGAGGTTAACTTTATTCAGATCTATCAGTATAGTCTAATATTACTTATGAATTCCATTTACTCTATGATGATGCAAACATTGAACAGCGTAAATACTAAAAACACTAAACTGTCACATCATTTTTTTTTTTTGTTTTGGATGAGAGAAGGTCGGATCCTGGAGCTCAGTCAAACCCATTGCCATCCAGTCCAATAAATAATTACAAGAAAATTGTGCCTTTCACTATATGCTGATTGATGCTGAAATTGCTTTTGAAAGTTCTCATAAGTTCCTGTTATAGATTAAGTGCCGGTGCAGGAAAAATAACTGCACCCAACTGAAATGGGTGAATGTAATCAGGTTTAATGGACTTGAGAGCTTGTTGGGAATTAAATAACTATTGATTCTTTGGGATGTTGCTGTCATTACAAAATGCCAAATCTGCAAGCATTACGAGGGTGGATAGATTAGAGCAAGGGACAACTCTTAAATAAAATAAAGAGATAAACATATTTAAAACATTTAGAAAGTGAACAATATTAAATAAAATGGAACTACAATGAAGAGGATTTGGCTGATAACTGAGATAGAGAATTGCAAATACTTGGCTAGGAAACTAGTTTTGCTTGGCCAAAAAATAAATAAATTGTGTCATAATACTACATGGAGGGGACCTCTACATAACATAAGCTATCAATGTAATAATGGTGGGGGTCTGATAGCTGTCAACAATCAGCCTGGATACAAAGAGTATGAGCTTGAAGTCAACATTGAATGGCTTGACCACAACACAGTGCAGATATGATTACTTCTGGCTCTGCAAAATGTGATTAGCCAGTGCCATGTCTTTTCCATGGCCGCTGACCAGCACATAGCCCAAGGGTCATTGAAATTTTGTTACTTCCTGTGATGGCAAGTGATGTATTAAATCTTTAAGTGGGGTTGTCTTTTTTCAGACCTTTGCAACACTGTACTATATATCATGTAATTGTGGAGCACCGCTATTGCCAGTATATCCAGTATCTCCCTAATCTATGAACTATCTATCATTGCTGCTGGAAGGGCTGTGCCAGTTTAGTTCCCCCTTTTTTTGCTATTATATAAAGAAACCTTAAAAAGCCTTTTTGTGTTCGAGTGTTAATCCAACCTTGGATACCATAATATATTACCCCAAAAATGATCATATCTAGTTTGTCCAAAAATAAATTTTAGAAAAATTACATTTTTGGGGGGTTTAAGTTGCCATGTAAGTCAACTGATGGTTGTATTGAGACAAGTCACTAACTGATTCAATGTAGAATCCATATTGTAATTGTGAATACAGTGAACATTTACATTGGGTCCTCTGATGGGAGATGTTTTGGTCATAAGGATTGGGTAGAATAATTTTAAAATGCCTGATCATCATGTTCTGTTGTCAGAGGAGTCTTCCTTCTGCTCTTTCACCTTAATCAAGTGAAGATTGTATACAAACTTAACAGCTATGTGTATGGAGGTGTATGGCGGGTGGGGGGAGGGGTAACAGCAATTAACAGTAATTTTTACCAAATTAAGACTTTAAGAATATGTCATTTATAGTTTTTTGATGGCACTAGTAGAAAAAGCAGCAAATTACATGTATTTAGCATGTGGGGGGAGACTCTCCATTATCAACTGGAATGACCAATGCATCCAGGCCCCATCTGTCTCTTTAAGGCTCCATTTGACCACATATCAGTTACGTGGAATGTCAACCATCTTGAAAGCTGTCATTGAATATGACACATCTCAAGACACAATTATTTGTGAATGTTACAAGATGACTTCATATTGGATGAGATTTGTCTGAGACGTATAGCTTCAGGCTAGTAAATTTGACATCTTCTGTAGAATAATATTTGTCAGGCTCTTTGGGGACAGTGTAAATGATTACCTGTTTGACAATGATAAAATCGGCTGATGTCAGCATGGTCATTTAGGTTACACCACAGTGAGGTAGTCCAGATGGAGCTTGCTGCAGTCAGATGTGCTCTCTACAGCAAGAGTCTGACCAGATGCATGATATCTCCGAAACAATTCAACCTTAAATATTTAGACAAAGTGATAATATATTTACAAGATTTTGCAGTAAGATTGTATTTTCTGGTTAAAAAACTGAACTTATCCATAATGAAAAGCTATTGAGCACTGCTAGTGGGAGCTCATTTTGGGTATTAAAATGCATTTGTTTTCTATGCTTATTCATATCATAGCTTGAAATCTGCAAACTACTGGAGAATGATAGTGAAATCTCTTGAGCCAGTTATTTTAATACTCTGCATAACATAATCTAAATCCCCCAGTCAGGACAGAAATGGTTGTTGGTAATCCCCTCCAGTACCTAAAATCAGGAGAACATGATTTGACAATCACCCAGTACCCCATTCAGCTGTTCCCATGGCTGGAGGAATAACTTTCACTGAATAAATTTAAATATGTTACTATATTTTTACTACTACTACTTCTACTATCAGTAATAATTATTAATTTATTAATTGTTTGCTTGTATTTGTATTTGTTTGTATTTTTTGTCCCTGTGACAATATGATTTTAATCATTATGGGATGTTATTGGTGAAAGGATTAATAATCAAGTTTCATTGCAGATGCCACTGATAACTCTTATGTTGACCATTGCAGCCTGGGGATAAAGTTCAGTCAATTATCAGCATCTAGAAAGTGCCATCAGATGTCACAGTGGGTACAGAGAGATCTGTAGGGGTCCTCTGTAAGTCGGATGTTCTTAAGGCTACATTCACACACATGTATGGGGGATGTATATATGGCCGACATATTTACGGCCGATATACGTCCCCCATATACTTCTATGAGCTCACGGCACCGTACGGGAGCTGTGCGGTACAGCACATGTGCTGCACTGTACCGCTCCGTAGCCTGTAGAAAGATGGGACATGTCCTATCTTTCTACGTGATACGGCGCATTGCGCTGTATATGCCTATGGAGAGGGGCGGGGTTGAGCTGCGCCGATGTATGCCACTGTACTGCGCTGTACTACGGTACAGCGGGCATACATTGTGTGCATGTAGCCTTAGTTGGGGACTGTCTGTAATCTAATGCCACAACGCTGTAGGAGAAGATGTGCTGTAGGAGAAGAATGGATGATTTTTATATCCCAAACTGGTATGGTTGCCAGTGGTGGAGTCTTCAGTTTTTTAATATTTCCTTAATAAAAAATCCATTGGCATTTCATAAAAATTTTGTGTATCGGCAATTTTGTGATCCCTTCAACTTTTTTACTAAATAGGATAAGCTGCCTAAAAAAATTAGACTATGGATATAGCATTTCTTAGCGTCACCATATATCTTAAAAGTAGTAGTGAGACAAAATCTGTTGTCCCCTTTGGGCTAATTCTAAATTGGCTGAAGGTCGAAGTTTTTCACTACTAGATTAGATTTGCTCATGTCATATACTGAATATAGGATTGGTTTTGGACACCTTTTACTTCTGCTCATCAATTTAAAATAATACATCTTGAAATTATTACTACCTAATTCCCTTTTACTACAATTCTCTTCAATGGCAATCCTCCAATTTCACTAAAATGCAGCCAAATGAAACAAGTCGAATATTTCCATGCAGCTTCTTTCTTGTCGAGGTTTGTGACCTTTAACTTTCTCAATGGGACATCACATGTCAGTAAATGCCTTGTGTACAGAGATTTGTACTCAATTACTATGCAAATTTTTGGAGCAGCTGTGGTTGAATCTTCTTTTCTTCAAATATCAGGACACTGGATTTCCCGGCATGTAGACATCAGAATCAGGAATCCTTGTGGTGATGTCATTTTGCTTGCTTTCTTAGCCATGTATAATAAATCTATACATTATTAGGTTATCATTAAGAGCAGATGCATCAATCTCATAATGGATACAGGCTAGTAGAACATCTATTTCTTACACATATGCTTATATAACCCAGCCTGTTTAGTTCCTAAAATCTGGGTCAATGTATCATGACTTTGCAGAAAAATGACAGCGTATGTATGCAAAATATTGCAGTAGCTGGTGAGTGACAAGAAAATTGCTACTTTTTGGTCTTTTGCTGCACACTATTCAAAAATGTTGCTGGAATCAGATGAGGATCATGGAAAGCCATGGCTTGATTGTATTGGTCTCACAAGTTTACTAGAACTTGCACCAGAAAACCAGCACCGACTATTTTTGAAATTTGCAGCAACCCACTACTAGCATAGGCTTTAGTTTAGATCAGTGGTTCTCAACCTGTGGGTCGGGACCCCAGAGGGGGTCGAACGACCAAAACCGGGGGTCGCCTAAAGCTATCGGAGCCGCAATTTTACTGTGTTTTTACTGCGAGTTGCATGATTTGGGGTCACCACAGCATGAGGAACTGTATTGCGGGGTCACAGCATTAGAAAGGTTGAGAACCACTGGCTTAGATGCTCTGGTTGCCCCAGAATTATAAATAAGCTGAATTATAATATTGTCCCCATAATGTCTTCTATGTGGCTTATAATTCTTGCTCCACTACATAATGTAGAATAGCAAGAAGTACAAGACTGATACAGTATAAGAAAACAGGTCAGACTACACAAGGGTTGTTTGTAGTCAGTAGAAATGGAGACTTATAAATTTGCAAGGGAGCTGTAAACACAAAACAATCGGAAATGTTAAATAAAGACTTTATGAAGGAGGTTCCCTGATATGTAATATAGTAATGTATCTTCCTGCCATTCAACACTGACCAGAGCCTGTCTAAAGCTTAAAGAACTTGTCAAATGAATTGCTATTTGTTTGTTTTTTTCCCAATGCCTTATACAGAATGGTAAGGCTGGTGTATGTTTCCTTTAATATTCAGTGCAGGAGATTTATGAATCTGCATTAGCTTTCTGTGAAATCTCTTTTACTCCCAGCAGGCCAGTAGTGAAATGTTTATTTCATTTCCACGTTGGTATCTTTTGTTCAGAACTCAGAAAGTCCTTTAAATTTACATGTTTAGGACTTTTGTGTGCAAATGTTCTAGTTTTAACATAAAACTTGCTATCCTATAATTAAAAGATTAAAACAACTTTGTCAATCTTTTCTGATTAAGATCAGCAAGCCAACAAAAATATTTGCTTCTGCAGTTACCATCTGTCATTCTGACAATTTTAAAGACCTGCAGCCTCAGCTAGTATGCCCTTTTTTAGAATAATTTGGCATTGTGGTATATTGGGATCACAGAATGTTGAATATTACATTCAACTTTACACACTAAAATTCTGATATAAAAACAGACTTAATTTCTTTACGAACTCTGTAGGGTAGATAAATCACTGCTTCTATACCAGTTTTCTGGTGTAGAAGCAGGGAAAGAAATACAAATTCTTGCACAGAGGGGTAAGGGGTATGGCCGCTGGTGGAGTGGGTGGGCAATGGAGCATTCCCGACCGATGCCTGTGTCATTTTGAAAAAGGAAAACTGTGCCATGCCGGACCTGGCATAGTTTTGCTTGGTTGGCTAAGCCTATTGATGTATTCGGCAGGACGTGGGGGGTGTGGCCACTATCATGCGCCGGAGTGTGATAAATCTCCCCCTGCAAGCTTATCTATTCTATAAAGTACATGAACTGTGTACATAGTATGGTATTCTTGATTGTATCAGGCTTATCAGCAATTAACAATAGACAAGTAATAAGTCAATATACAGAGGATATCCTAATAAAACACTATGGGGCACATTTACTAACAACAGTGCAAATGACACTATGCCACACAGTTTGCCTGTGTATCATGCAGGGTGCGCCAGATTCAGGATGTATGGCGCATGTTCTTTATGAATCTGGCGATCTCCCTACACTCCTCCGACAGAGTGTACCACCTTTTTGGTGCACCTTTAGCATAGGGCATGCGACACAATTCTGTCTGATTTGCATGTTAAATCTGGTGCACTGTCCGACTGAGCACCGGAACGCCCCTAATTTGTGTCACATACAGCCTTGTGCAGCTGCGCCACAAAAGGGTTGCATGCAACACAAATGTGGTGCAGGTACTTCTTGAATACCTATGCAAACAGTCTTCACCTAAAAGAACATGTAAAGTCCAACAGAAAACTGGTGCAAGGGCCTTAGTAAATGTGCCCCTATATTTTGATATTGATATAAAATTGATATTTTATGAATTACGAGCAAGAACTGATCCACCACTTAAAATATATGATATTGAACACTATTTCATTACACCAATACAGTCTACTGCCATGGAGATGGGACATAAAATAAAAGAGCTTTATTAGTCTATATAAAATTGTTGAAAGCTTTTTGAGGGGAACTTATGGCATTCTGTGAGGCTTTTTGAATTATTGTTCTTGATCCTCAGGAGTTGTGAGCATTTTCTGGACTGCAAGCAATGGTCTGTGTGTCTTTGCTTGTTGCCCGTCTGAGATTGGAAGGTGAGCACTGCTCACCCGCCAATGTCCATGAAAAGTGACTGCCCCCACCACAGTGACAGGAAGAAATAGGACCTGCCCTATCTTTTGCAGTGCGGACAGTCGTCACGTTCTTGGTGCGGTATAGCACGATGCCCAATAGAAGGATATGGGGCTGTGAGTTACCTGCAGTTTGTGTGGCTAGCTCACAGCCAAAGCATTAGCCTATGCGCATGAGGGCAAAGTTGACAATGGTATTTTCTCTGTTATGAGCTGACTGGTATTCTTCATGGCTAGACATGCAAGTGTTCTGAGAATGGGCAGGGAATTAGACAGCAGGTGGACATCACTGGCTGTATCTCCAGAGAAGAAATTGATTGGGCAGCTTGATCCTACTTTCCTCTGATGTGGATTTTTTTCCCATAAGACGATGTAGGAAAATATCCACCCAACCTTAAATAAAGTAGATGATCAGTCAACTCCAAAACAATAGGTGAGTTGAGTTTGGACATCACAAGGAGGTAATAAACTTCAGGACAGAAAAAAGTTTTCCTCAGGCAACTCAAATTCAAGAGAAAATAAAAGGATTTATAATAGTTTGCAGAATATAAAAAGTTCCTGATTATCACTATTTCAATATCTCCACGCGTAACACACCGCATAAAGGTGGGAATCTGGTTGTAAGTAAATATGTACAATAATTTGCTTTGTAAAAATTCTCCAGATATAGAAACTTGGAAAAGATGGGGGCTATAAATGTAATTGGTATTGCCAGAAGTAAAATAAAAGTAATATCTCATATACTGTAAGCAGAAACTTGTTTAGGAATTTCTTCCCAGTAGTCGATGCCGTCTGTTGCTTCTCTATTTATAAATCTATTTCTATTCCCGTCTATACGATCTTATACTTCAACGTCATTGACACCAATCTTGTTGGGTCAATTCAATTACTGCACCTTTTACACCATCCCCCATTACAAATACACAGTCGCTTTGTACCTAGTTTTTCTTCTTCTTTCTGCCCTACTGAAGCTGCAAGGTTTTTCTTGAACAGTTTATTATTAATTATATTTTTGATTTATGTATTCAGAATTCTTTACATTTCTTTTTCTTCATACACATCGAAATTGTGTTAATATTTTATTTTTTTATTAATTTTTGTTTACAGATATTTTTCACAATGCAGTTTTTTGCAAGGGAAACATATGGTGTCTGACTGTGTTTACATCGAAGTAGACTTCGAAGCTGACCACTTACAAATATGATGGCACTATTATTCCATTGTAATATAATAAATATCTCCTCTTTCCTTTGATGATCTGTGATTATATCATCACTAATTATCATCATTATCATATAGCTCTACTGAGAATAACATAAATAGACAATTCCCAATAGTTTTGACATATCAGATTTGGATTTCTCATTATAACATTGCAATATTAACAAATTCTACATGAATTGTAAACCTAGCTTTAAAGTCAATCTTCCAGCACTCATTATATAGATGTCATTGTTTCAATGTAATCTCAGTAACTAATAACTTAGGGAAGTTCTCTAGCATCAGATTGTTGGTTTGGGCTGGATCAAAAAGCCTGGCCCCACCCATCTGACTGTAGAGATCCAAAAATTGATTGATTGATAACTCGAGAATGCTGAAGGCTTGGGAAATAATTCCCACTGTGTTAGGATCTTTAAAACAAAGGAAATAAATTGTTATTGTTATAGAAGGTACCAAATGGTCAAATAACATGGCTGCCACTCTGGGGCTCTGTCTGAAATAGTAATATTAATTTATATAGATTTATAATGTTAGATATGACCAGTGACCTACAGTGATATATTTCAAAAAAGCAGCCATGTGTTTCCAGCCTCAAACAACCCCTTTAAATTAAATTTTCCTAGGAACATCAAGAAAGTGAATGACACTGAAGGAAGCAGAAATAACAGGCTCATTTCCACCTTGAACATTGCCGCTGTCTATAGCTAGAATAACTTTGTGATTCTTCTGTTCTGCATCTTTTATCATTCTTTTCATTTGCCATTTCAGCAGACTAGTAATTTTCCCGAAGAAGTTTATACGCACAAAAATAGCATTCAATTATACATTGTCATTATTAGCAGGTAGACCCCCTCTACACATCGTATTTTCTCTTCAGCCATACATTGATGTGATTTGTGTTATGTTCACATCGAGTCCTCACATAATTATGGTGCAGTTCATTCAATGTTCCAATGTCGTGGACCGTTGTCATTGATAGAGAACTCAGATTCCCACTTCTTAAGAAGATGTAGTGCTAGATCATGACAAAGGAAGCAAAGAACCATGATAAGGTGGATGACATGGCCTGTATTTATTTGTTTACAATGACTCCTTTGCAGTTATCAGTGTCTCAAGCTCCGGGAAAGATGGCTTCAATTTCAGATTTAAAACATGGATCAAGCAATGTTACCAACACATATTCTCTGTCAAACCTGTCAGTTGCTCTTGAGGCTGTAAGCAGCTCACAAGCTATGTATTCTATCAATGTTACTGCCAGAGTAGATCTGTTTTTCCTATACTTTATTTTTGATGTGCTGCTGTAGAAATGTGTAGATGTCAGATACACAGAAAGTCTTGGAACAAAAAAAAAAGTACTGACACTACCTTTCCATGACCTTATTTATGCAACATTGGTAATTATTATGTTAATGTCCTTAAAAAGTTAACTGCATATGAATTATATTACATCATGAATGCTTATATATGATAAAGGCACCTCCAAGTCCCTCCACTTCACTTTAATCATTTACGACCAGGGTTGGATTAAGATAGGTGGAGGCCCCTCGGTGCAAAATCTGTTGGGGGCTGCCACTGAATGTAGGTCAAGTAGTGGTACACCTTACTGTTTTAAATTATCATTAGTATTCTGAGATTTCTCCTACTTACATGGTAGCCTAACTTCTGGCTTAGCTTGCACAATGGCAGTGGTTTTAGCCTAGCTGCTGGCCTGGCTGGCAAAGCGGACATATTGTTAGCCTAGCTACTGGCCTGGCTGGCATAGTGGCAATTGTGTTAGCTTAGCTGCTAGCTTAGATGGCACATTGGCAGTGGTGTTACCCAAGCTGCAAGCCCAGTTGGCACAGTGACAGTGATGTTAGCCTAGCTGGGTCAATGGCAGTGGTGTTAGCCTAGATGCGAGCCCAGTTGGCACAGTGACAGTGATGTTAGCCTAGTTTCTGGCCTATCTGGCACAGTGGCAGTATTACTGACCAACAGTCCTATTCACCACGCCAGGCCCATACACCATTGCTTTACTGAGCAGAGTGATCTTTGAGGAATAAAAAATAAACTGATTGGCTAGGACTTGGCTGGCAACCAGTTCAGACAACCGATATTAGGTGTTACTCTGCAAGCACCACAGCTCCTGAAAAAGCACACTGCATTCAGAATGGGATTGAATACAGCTGGGTAGGCATACTCTCACTGAGAGAGTCAATGAGTCACTGTCACAGCTTGGAGACAGGTGCACATGCAACATGGTGGCCTCACTGCTGCATATCATTCCCGGAGATATTCAGCTCACAGCTGTGAGCTGACTGTGGGACATTGTTGGTGGGAGCACCCTTATGAGTAAAGTGGTGGGGCTCTCAGAGCCCTGCCTACCATCTGGTTCTGTGTAGGACCTTCTACAGAATACAGCCACTTATTGCCCAGCTAGGATAACTTCTAAGCTCTGTTGAAGTCTTATGTTGTAGACCAGATAGCTTCCTGTGCACCATTATACCTACACCTCTATCAACAATAGACCAGGAACTTGAAGGTGTAGTCTACATTCATCCAGACAGAAGAAATATTTAGTCAGAGAAACGGCAACTTTTCTCACGTGTGCATCCCTCCATTGTATCACTTTTGAGTAAACCTAAATAACCGTATTTCTTCCATAAGCGTGGGTTACACACCTTGAAACTGTAATATTAAAATGAGTAATATGAGTTTATATGTGTAAATCAAGTTATATATTTTTCATTTATAGTACTGTATATAGATAGATGGTGTAGATAGATTTAAAAGATGGCTGCTCTTTAAACAGCTTGATGGTATATTATTATACTGTTACAATGAACCTCATACGGTACACATTTATCCGCTATCTCTTGCTTTCTTCCATTAGGTTGATTATTTTCAGTTCAGAGGAATCGATATTTTAACCCTTACATTCACAGTCTTAGCTACATGCTCACATAATAACCGCCATTAAAGTGATTGGTCATACAGTAGATTTGTGGTATGATCCTCATGCACAATCATGTTCTTTACTTTTTCTCCTGTGTGACATGATACTTGTCAATAAAGATTCTTTCTCGTTCCTCGAATGGGAAATGTTATCATGTCGACCCAGATACTATGGCTGACATCCAGTGACATTCAAGGCTGTTCCTTAGTAAAAGCTCCAACATCATATTGACCTAAACTACAAGAGAAGTTTCGGTTGCATCCCCCGTTACAGTCTGTCACAACCTTTTGCTCTTACCTAGTTGAAGACCCACTACAATTAGTTTTTATTGGCATTTTGAAATCATTATAAGTAAGAAATATTGATCCAATTAAGTAGCATTTGGAGCTGTAATAGATGCATCTCATTTGGGTCTTAATGTGCTGAGTAGAAGACTACAATTACATTGCTCTTTGTTCCTTCATTCAAAAGTTATTTTCTTTACTGTTTGTTGGCATTTTAATGCAATTTCATGGCAGAAGTTTGCTGTGAATGTTTGCTCTAAATTCTTGTGCATACACAATCTTCATATAAAATACAAAAAAGTGGTAGGCCTATAAAGTTCTCTTCTCACTTTTGGTTGGTTATGAGTAGAGATGAGCGAGCACTAAAATGCTCGAGTGCTCGTTATTCGAGACGAACTTTTCCAGATGCTCGAGTGCTCGTCTCGAATAACGAGCCCCATTGAAGTCAATGGGAGACTCGAGCATTTTTCAAAGGGACCATGGTTCGGGAATAAAATGTGTTAATTAATTGAAAAAGAATGTCTTCTGATAAGTTAGCAGATGTATGCAAACATCTGCAATCTATTCTTCACTGTTCCGCGCGTATATTATCTCCCGACAAGTTAACAGATGTGAAGAACAGTGAAGAATAGAATAAAAACAGTGAACACAGGATCATTTAAGTGAAAAACACAGTGAAGAATAGATTGCAGATGTTCTGCACATCTGCTTACTTGTCGGGAGATACGCTGTCCCGGGATCCGCTGCTCTTCTTCCACTGAAGTCTCCCCGATGTCTCCGTGCCCCTCGATGTCTCCGTGCCCCTCGATGTCTCCGTACTATAATACATTGCTTAGTGTCACTTGCATAAAATGAACCCTTTCTTGATTACTAGATAGCATTATCATAGGAAGATGATTATCTGCCGTTGAATTATAGGAATGAAGGGTCCATCTACCCATCAGCTGTTTATTAAAACACTATTGTAAGGTTTATACATTACCTTATTAAACATTAACCCCTTCGCGCTCCGCGGCGGATATATCCGCCACGGAGCGCAGTGACTTAGCGCTCAGTGGCGGATATATCCGCCACGGCATCATAACACAAACCCCACATATATAGTATCACCGCGTCCGTAACAACCCGTAGAATAAAAGTAAATCATTATTGAACCCCCACGATAAACGCCGTAAAAAAAAACTGTTATAAACCCTCCAAAAATTATGATTTTTACCTTTTGAATCCCACAAAAAATGATATAAAATGCGACCAAAAAACGATATGTACTCAGACATGATACTGGTGCAAAGTACAACATGTCCCGCAAAAAACAAGCCATCAACCAGCTCCGTAGCCAAAAAAGTAACAATGTTATGCCACTTGGAAGACGGCAATACATAAATGATAGATTTTTCCCCACATTAGGGTTTTGTTTGACAAATTTAGTAAAACGTAAGAAAATATATTCATGTCTGGTATCCCCGTAATCGTATCAACCCATAGAATAAAGATAACATGACTATTAGTCTATACGGTGAACACCAAAAAAAAAAAGTAAAAAATCCAGTACAGAATTGATGCTTTTCTACTCCTGCCCTCAAAAAAAGTTCCTAAATTTTCAACAATAGGTGATACCAACCCCAAAATGGTAACAATGGAAAAAGCATCTCATCCCGCAAAAAAAATGCCGTCACATGGCCCCAATAACGAAAAAGCGAAAATTTTATAGCCTTCAAAAGGGGCCAATGAGGAAACTAAATTCCTGGCAGCTGCAGCGCCCTCCTTCCCTTCTGCGCCTCGCTGTGCCCCCATAAAACAAGTAACGGCCACATGTGGGGGGTCTTTGTACTCAGGAGAAATTGCAGAACAAATTGTATGGTGGGTTTTCTCTTTTTATATTTTGGAAATGTGTAAATTTTGGTGCTAAATGAACGTATAAGGGAACAGTATGACCATTCTAAATTTCACCTCCATTTTGATTCAATTACTATGAAGATCTCAAGGGGTTAACAATCTTCGTAAAAGCTGTTTCTGATAGCTTGAGGGGTGCAGATTTGAAAATGGGTTGGTTATATAGGGGGTTTTGATGCTAAATATGTAAAATTTCATTCAAAACTGTATTTATCCCCAAAATAGTCAATTCTGAAAATCCGGAAAAGCGATATTCTATTTGTAAGCCGCGTGACGTCAAAATAAATTATCCAGATATTTCAGAAATTATGAAAATGTAAAGTAGACAAATGGGAAATGTTATTCAGCAACTTATTTAGCTGGTAAATCTATCTGCCTGAAAACGTGATGATTTAGAATTTCGAAAATGGCAAATTTTTCAAAAAATTCATCACATTTTCTTTTTTTTGTAAATAAACGCAAAACTTATCTGCCAAAATTTACCACTAAAATGAAGTACAACATGTGGGGAAAAAACAATCTCAGAATCGTTTTGATAAGTAACAGTGTTCAAAAGTTATAACCATATAAAGCGAAGCAAGTCAGAATCCAAAAAATCGGGCTGAGCCTTAAGCTGTAAAATGGCTGCGTCCTTAAGGGGTTAACATTGCATTTTTTAGACACAAAAGTTAACTAATTGTTTGCTGCTTTTTTGTTGATATTTTAGGCACTTGCCTTTTGAATGAAATATTGGATGGGATACTGTCCATCATTGATCATATGTTTGTCATAATGGATGACAATAAATATTGACACCAATTGGCGGATTGATCTCTGTTGGGCTCCATTATCTGAACTTTCTCCCATGGAGCGGTGTACATCACAAATAACTGCTTACCACAAAATACAATACAGTGACTTTTGCAGCTTTCTGTCTTTGATTGGTGTCTTTTAAGCTCTTGTGCATCATGAAGACAGAAGGAAGAAATAGATGTCTGCTACAAGAATTAGCATGTACTTACCTATCGATATCAACTAATGGGAATAATTGCTTCATCGCCATCATCATCACTATAATCACCATCCTTCAGCCATTAGACCATGACCATATGTGTTAGGAAAAACAATTTATAGGCAGTCCCCGGGTTACAGGATAGGTGCTTTATTTTATAAGTGTAAGGCTGCATTTACACTAACGTATGCTCAGCCGGCCATCGCTGTGGCACTCTGGAGAGGAGGCGGTACTCTGGAGAGGCACTCTAGAGAGGAGGAGGGGTGAGCGCTTCTCACCGCTCCGCTCCAGACAGCAAAAAGTGCCGCATGGCCTTACACACAGGGAAGTATAGAGCAGTGTGGCACTGTACCACCGCCGGATCGCCAAAGTCGTCTACTGGGATTTATATCTGGCTGCAAATCTGCGGTCAGGTATATGTCCCCACGGGGGTTGTCTGAATGGGGCCTAACTCCATACAAATTATTTTTTGTCCCTGTGACAATATGATTTTAATCATTATGGGATGTTAATGGTGAAAGGATTAATAATCAAGTTTCATTGCAGATGCCACTGATAACTCTTGTGTTGACCATTGCAGCCTGGGGATAAAGTTAAGTAAACTATCAGCATCTAGAAGGTGCCATCAGATGTCACAGTGGGCACAGAGAGATCTGTTTGTAAGTAGGGGTCCTCTGTAAGTCGGATGTCCTTAAGTCGGGGACTGTCTGTAATCTAATGCCACAACGCTTCAATATAAAATAAGGTTCTGCTACTCTATCCAGCTGTCACCCATCAAAGATGTGCTGTAGGAGAAGAATGGATGGGTTTTATATCCCAAACTGGTATGGTTGCCAGTGGTGGAGTCTTTAGTTTTTTAATATTTCCTTGATAGAAAATCCATTGGCATTTCATGAAGATGTTGTGTATCGGCAATAATGTTACAGCGTTTACAATTCGGCTGATACAACTTTTTTACTAAGATCGCTCCTACCATATACTGCAATACTACAGTATTGCAATATATGGCATTTTTGCACTTTTTGCCCGTGAGCCCTCTTCATACAGTCCTTATACCTCTGCGCCGTAGAGCTACGGCGCAGAGCGTTAAGGGGTTAAGAAATGTCTGCGCTGCGATTGTGGAGCACACTACCCTTCTGTGGCACAGCTGTGCTGGCTTCCATGCGCCACAAATTAGGGGGCATGTCGTCATAAGGTCCAACTGATTCGAACCAAGCGCCGTATAACTTTCAAATTGTGTTGCACACCCTATAATAAAGGTGCACCACAAAATAGATGGTGAACTTTGTTGGACCAGTGCAGGGAAGTGACAGATTCATGATTTCTGGCACACGATCTTTGAATTTCCGCAGGCAGCATTATACAGGGAAATAGCACTTTTAGTGAACTTGAGTGACCTTTACCCAGGGGTAAAGCAATATTGTCTTACTTCTCAGCTTTAAGGGGTTGCATCAGTAACCAGTACCCTTAATGCACCAATAGCCACAGAACAGCACAAAATGCCACCCCAGAAATTATAACTACCACAGTACATTAATACCACTCCAGAAACCAGATACTGCTTTCAGAACAGACAATAATAGCGGAGACCCCAGAGCTGATAATACTGGAGAACAGACAGACTTACAATACTGCAAATTTCCAGAGCCTAAAATTACTACTACTGAATACCCCATTGCAGATAATAATACTGGAGAACCCATAGCAGACTAACAATACTGCAGACCCCCAGAACATAAAACTAATAATACTAGATACCCCATAGCACAGTGATGGCTAACCTATGGCACTGGTGCCAGAGGTGGCACTCAGAGCCTTTTCTGTGGGCACTCAGGCCATCACCAGAGATGACTCCAGGTATCTTCCTGCAGTCCCAGACAGCCCAGGACTTGCTGTGCACAGAGCTATTTTATAGTGACAGCTCTACCTCTCCGTGCCCCTCGATGTCTCCGTGCCCCTCGATGTCTCCGTGCCCCGATGTCTCCGTGCCGCTCCCTGATGTCTCCGTGCTGCCGCTGCCCCATGTCTCTGTGCTGCTCACCGTGTTCTTCACACATATATATTGTTCTTCACATACTATTTTGTTCGCACCGTTCCGCGCGTATCTTCCGACATGTAAACAGATGTGCCGAACATCTGTAATCTATTCTTCACTGTGTTCTTCACTGTGTTTTTCACTTAAATGATCCTGTGTTCACTGTGTTCACTGTTTTTATTCTATTCTTCATTGTTCTTCACTGTGTTTTTTTAATTAAATGCTCGATCTCGAGCAGGGGAAATACTCGTCCGAGCAACGAGCCGTCTCGAGTACCTTAATACTCGAACGAGCATCAAGCTCGGACGAGTATACTCGCTCATCTCTAGTTATGAGGTGTAGAGTTTTTGTAGATTTTTAGAAATGTGGATATTCACACATATTTTCTGTATGCATTAAACAGATCCAGGGTAATCATTTAGATCACCTAGATTGGGCTCCCTACTTCAATGGAAGCATTTTTTTTTTCCTTACACAAAGTAGTACACACTTTCTGAAATGTTTGAATAATATTACTCATTATTGTTTTAAATCCTTAAGAAACAAGATTAAAAGTCATGAATTGTAAATAGGTTAAGAGGATATCAAGGAAAAAGCCACAGGAAATGGAAACCACATTTCTTAGGTAACAGTCTCACATGGTATATTGACCACAATTTAATTAAAGGTGGGTACAAATCACTCCCATTGTAAAGGACCAAATAGTATTACAGAAAAGAGAGAACCCACTCCAGTCTCAAGTAGTCAACTCCCCCAGTGTTGCATAGTCAGTTTCATTTAGTGAATTCAATAAAACAATAGAGTAATAGTATTCATACTTTTCATCACTTTTCAGTGTAAGAAAAAATATCATTGATATGGAGTTTTGTTATTTACTGTAAGAGACCATTATAGTTTAGGTTTAAGCCCTGTGGTTGTAGAAAATTCTTTGGATATGTTGACTTTATGCTGAAAATGAGTTGTGTTCTTTATTGTTCTTATGCTTGCGAAGGCTTCCCGATTCAGATCATATCAGTTTTGGGAATTTCAAGGATTTCTTATTGATGACCCATTCGATGGATAGACCATCAACATTGCTATCCTGGATATCCTTTTATAATTGGAGATGTTCTGGTTGGTGTTCGCATTATGCCACCTGACCACGACATACTGCCGTATTGGCAACCAAATAGCCAATCCGGCTAATTGACACCAAACCCGAACATAACCATCGGTTCCGTTCTTCTCTATTTATAATCACTTTGGTGGTCCACAGATGAGATGAAATGAACAATTAGTCTTTCTCTTTTCTTAGTTTTTAGTCCCAGTTCTACTGTATATTTTGATGCTAAGCAGCCAAACTGTAACAAATACTATTAAAGGAAAGTAGTAGAATCTTGTGCTCTGTTAAATGTGTGCTCCTGAACACCTTTAAATGACATCTTACATGATATTCAGTGAATAACCAAAGATTAATCAATGGGTATATTACATATATCCCGAGTGCTCACTCATACACAGGGTACATTGTGTCACAATATTTTTTCTTGATTAGAAACCTTGATAGTTACTGGCAAATGTATCTGAGAAATCTTATGCATTTTTACTCTTTGTAATAAATCCTTGCACATAAACACAGACAAAATGCAAATAACAGAATTGACTATATCAATAGAGAGTCTTGTACTTTATGGTAATGATCTCATAAAGAAAGGGGGAAGAAGAGCAAGGGAATATTGAATGCTATCAAGTGTGAAACACCTAATAAAATAACCTGTAATGACATTTTTTATTAATATAATATAAACTGCAACCACTGTGGAACAAAGGTATGTTTAATGAGTGTGCTAAATGAGAAAATAAGGGGGGAAAGACCAGGAAAAATCTTGAAATATCAATTTACGCCATAAGCCATATAGTAGGTCAGTGTTATAGGCCGGGGTTTCACTATAGGAGGGTAAAATCGTGTAATTGCCCTTTAAAAAAATTAATCCAGCACCAGCCTTGTATATGAAGATTAAAAAAACATTTAGCTTTAGTGTGACATATTCATCCTAAAAACTTAAAAATATATAGATGATCCCCCTATTCACAGAAAACCAAGGAGGTTCGAAGGCATCACTGCGTTCTTTATACCTAGGCCTGTGACCAGGACATTTAGGCATCCTCTACACCTAGAGTAGAGGATCTACCATCGGCATAGATGGGGATTCTTTACTGTAAGAGCAGTGAGATTGTGGGATTTTTTGCCACAGGGAATTGTTATGGCAGATTCTTTGTACATGTTCAAGAGAGGCCTGGATGACTTTCTGGAGAGCAAAAGATATCACAAGGTAAACCATTTGTTTAATTCTTCAAGGTTGAACTTAATGGACCTGCGTCTTTTTTCCAACCTAATATAGTATGTGCTACGACACATTGAAAGCAACTATTTTATAAATTTCAGGAGAGAAATGCTCAGAAATATAGCTAAGAATTCAGACTTAAATGTCTAAAATTGTATTCATAGGAATTCAAAAAATATTTGGCATATGGGAGCTATTTGTGTCCCCTTTTAATTTTTTCTCTTTAATTTTCTATTTCGTTTTGGTTTAAGCAATACAAAAATACTGTTAAATTTTATCCAACCTTTCTCCCTTTGAATGGAGCTAGAATGGATGCAGAAATCATGAAGAGAAAGTATTTATTCAATATCAAAGTCTCCTTTTTACAGACTCACTTAATTTCCCAGGTGGACGCTTTTAAAATTGGCAAAACAGGCTTTACCAACAAAGAACAATACATGACAAGAATAAGCTGAGGAGTGCAATCTCACAGTTAGGCAAGCATGCTATCAGAACAAGGCACTGCATCAGCTTGCAAGCTGTCAGAAGTACATCCACAAAAAATAGAACATTACACAAGTCAGACACATACTCCAGGTTTGGCATTAGAAAACTCAACATGGTTTTATTTCACTAGAGCAAATCTGTGTCTTAAAAATAGCTAAGAGTCTTGGAACAAAGGAAAAGAGGAAAAAAGGCAGAAGGAAAGGGAAAAAATAGGTCTAGTGTAAGTAAAGAACAGAGGGTGGGATGTAAGGTAGTGGAGCAAGGAAGGAAGGAAGGAACATGGTAGACAGAAACATAAGGGTATGAAAAATAAAAATGGATGGAAAAATGATAAGAGCAGGGAAGGAAGAGGAAAGACAAGGAAAGAAAGAATGAATGGGGACATGGTAGACAGATGAGAAAGGGAATGAGAAATAAAGATGGATGGAAAAATGATAAGAGCATGGAAGGAAGAGGAAAAGACAAGGAAAGAAAGAATGAATGGGGACATGGTAGACAGATGAGAAAGGGAATGAGAAATAAAGATGGATGGAAAAATGATAAGACCATGGATGGAAGAGGAAAAGACAAGGAAAGAAAGAAGATATATAAAAATGGAAGGGGAAATCTTTAAACTTTTTTAATGGTAGCATAAGATTTATAATCTCTTTATGTAAGAAAATATGCACACAAATAAAGGATAATGTATTTTGCTCCTAAAAGACTAAACTGCTGACATATTTGAAAAATTAGAAATATTCTTCACCTGGGGTAAAAACTCTTTTCATTAATCTAATGCTGTCTATCAAATTACACAAACATGGGCCCGGCCCTAAACTTAAAAGTTCGGGTTCCTATCCTTGGACTTTATTAGAAGTTTGGGTCCGCTCATCAGTAGTTTATTCAGTACAAGTTGAAACTTCTTTTTCTTAACAAAATGCATTATTAGGAGGTTAAAACTATGGCAGCTTTCTTCCAAAAACAGCTACGCATCTTATGGAAAACTCCTTTAAGTTTATTATAAATGTGCTTATCACATTTTGAATGTACAAACTAAAAATATTATAACACATAAAATAAAAACAAGGAACTACAGAGTTTATTATTTAGAATGGGTCCAAAAATTCAATCAATGAACCAAAAGTTTCAATTTCTATCCTTATTATTCATTAATAGTAATAATTAAAATAATCTGTCTTTTTCGATAAACCAAAAAAAAAATTGAAGTCTGCGTTATAGAAGATGTGTGCATTTTCTCAGATAAACAAAAACTCATCTCACTTGGCAAATATGTCTGCACACATTAATTATCAGGATTTCAGTACAAAATGCCTATTCAGCGGTTAATTAGCATGCACAACACCACTGGCTCATGTACCGCACATATGTCAGAAAGACCAAATCTGGCCATATACCAGTGTTTTCCAAGAATGTGCAGCTGACTTGGAAAACGTCTAATTGAATTTTACTTTTTGTTTACTGCTTATTAATTCCATAAAGAGTAAAACCAGATGAAAATTCTGACATGATCAGTATTATCCAGAAAAGGGAAGAACCATCATTGTTTAACAGTTCTATCAGATATATACTGTATGTATACTGATATAATGTATGAGCGTATAGCTGAGTGACTTCTCTTTTTATCCTATTGGATTAAATAGAAAGTGAGTCGAAGCAATTGAATTAACAATTTGGACAACATTACAAATTGATATTGTTTGGTTAATAGGGAAAACCAAGAACCAATTGAAGGGTAAAAGATCACAAAAATTTTTGCCTCGATTAACCAATCCTTATCCTTATCTTTCTAAAAAGACCATTTCCAAGACCATGTTATAGTTGGAATTAGGGTTGCTTGTACCTCCAGTGATGACCTTCCAATTATTATTCTAAATCAAGTTATATTATGAAATATAACAAGGAATATGAGGTACAGTAGAGTACACCATCATACCTGGTGGAATTCGGTTTTCTTATTGCCTTTTACGACACCCTTGTGGACTTTTCTAAACAAACTTCTATATTATTGACAAATTCATCTGAAACTAGGGCAGGTACAATAAGATAAGACACAGCATTCTGCCACTTTAACTACCTGGTCACATTATTAGCTGACTACTAGGCAATACCATAAAACTAACCTGACTATCTGAGACTAGCACATGGTAGAGAGAGATATTGAGCTCTTTGATATATCCTTACTTACCGTATCTGTCCTACAACCAATTCTCCACCAACTCAGTGTGTACATAGAAGACTACCCCTGCAATGCATGGGTGGGATAATTAGGATTCTCATTGTCTCTCTTAGGAGTTCTATTAGGATTTACTCAACTTTACCTATGTAGTTGGAGTAGACTATCAAGGAGCTCATCTTAGTTTCACCAACTCACAATGATTGGCAGAGCTTCCTGTGTGGATATGTGTATATAGAAGGCTGTCAATCTCAATGTGTAGGGGTGGGATAGTCAAGGCTTTCACTGTCTCTTTTAGGAGTCCTGTTAGGATGTACTCAAATTTAAATCATTTTTTGATAACTTTATATAAAAAGAAATTACATTACCCATACATTATTTGGCAATTAACCCAGAGGAGTTTTTACGTCTTTGGGCAAACATAAATAAATTAGGTTAATATTAGTTATCATGAATAAATTGAATTGCTCTACATGATAGCTTAACTGAAGAAATGTGGACATATGAAAACACTTAATGTCTATTTTGTGCTAAGAGCATCTTCAGTCACTTTAGTGGTTGACACGTAGGCTTCCTATCATACGTAGGAATAAAATACCACATGGAACATTCATTAGTGAGAAGGATAAATATGTTTCAAGCTAAAAACAGATTGGATTACATAATACAGATGCCAAGCATATTTATCATGAAAATAATGCCTTCTGTGGCCTAATTAAAAGTGCAGTCAATGTAACTCTGTTTAAAAACATCTTTTACTCGACATCATAAGAAATAAAGGCTGCACTTTTAATTATACATTAAATAAGTGGAGAGTTCAATCTCAATTCTTTATGAATAATATAGCATTAGCTTTTTTATTAGGAAAATCACTATCGGAAGTGTCTTTTTTGTCTGATCTTCTTAACATCTAAGTGTTTTCGGCAGTGCACTAATGCTCACCCATTAAAATATTGTTCACTTTTGCTATCAACATGAACAGATGTTACCTGGTTATATAAAGGGATATTAATGATAAGAATAGTTTTGCATGGTGAACCTATTCTCACTCAGTAGCGCCACCTTATATAATCAATAGATGATCTGAAACAGGGATGGATGGACATGCCATTGGTGCAACCTGTAAGGGGGCCCACTGTCAGCCCACGGCATCTACTAACTACATAGCATGCAGGAGCTAATAATAACTGAGGACTGACACTATTAGGTTGTAAGACAAATATAATGCTATTCCTTGATAAGATATGGTAATGCCCATGTACTGTACCCACTCATACAATACGATACAATAATACTTTATTGATCCCTTGGGGAAAATTGTTTTGTACATAGTGTTCTGTTACATACAGAGACAGGCTTAACGTTACAATTACATACATACACTTTGAGAGGCGTGTTCTTACATGTTGCTAGTTCCATCGTTGCAAAGAAACAGTTACAGCACAGCACAGGTTAACAAGACTACACTACATTATATAAGGTGAAAAAATTACAGTCTAAAAAATACACTAGTGACAGGCTGCCAGGTGGTGACTACCACTGGAGCGGTGGCAAAGTTTTCCTTCTGACTATGATAAAGGTACTGGTTGATAGTTTACATTTCAGGTGATGCCATAACTGGTGCTCTTGACTCCCAAGTTCCACCTGCTGCTGATGAACAGCTGGGTGCTCAAAGGGGGGGGGGGGGGGAACAGACTAAGTGCCAAGCTGGTGCTGCAGGACAGGGCATGGGGTGGGGAGAGCCGAGGCAGATATACAGGCAGCCACCTGCAGCGCATGCCATTCTTGACAGTACATTCTATTAACTGCAACTGCAAGTCTACCAGTTTTAGATTAGTTTAGTCAGAGGACAGAGTTGAATGGTGTGGCTTTAGTCTTTGCAAATGTAAGATAAGTGATAAAGTAATTTGAGTTTGACAAGTACTTACAAGAAAATTCTTCTGGCTCAATTCTGGTCTAATTCTTTGTGCACTTATAAATGCACTTAAAAGTATGCACGGTTTGGCTATCTACTGTCTATATTAACTAATCTAAGGTAATCTACTTATCATTTACTGATTATAGGGCTGTACTTACATTCTAATAGTTTTTGTAAATAAGTTCCTCCTATATAGCACCAGCTCTATGAAGCTAATTGCTAGAATGTGGCTCATCTTTGCTTGATAAAGTAGGCCAAACATTTGAATTCCTGGTTTTAAATACTACAGTTATCATTGGAGGGAGTTTACAGATTAAACTATACAGATGATGGAAGATGATTGTAGCAGCTGGACCTGCCGTGATGGCACAAATGGGGTGGTTTTTTGAAAGGAGCTCTTAGAGGGCCCTGCTAATGCTAAGCCATTGACTTCCACTGCTCATTATAACATGCGCTCAGCTGTGCAATATGTCTACTGTACTGAATTGCACAGCATATACTACGCATAAAATGAAAGAAACAGTCACTCACACTACTGTAGCCTAATTTAAGCAATTTCCATAATAAAAACACTAGTTGTACATTGCTTTTTCTAATTAACTTAAGTCACAGTTTTTATTAAATTCATGACCAATGATTTGTTGAAATCAAGGAGGGGAATATGAGACGCGACACAAGAAATGCCCAATATCTCTTGAAATGAAATGTACAGGGTATAATTAAGTAGATGCTTAGGCCTTCTTTGTTTTCATTAATGCACTTAATGTATTCTGTTTGAACATCAGAAACATGTAACTTCTAATTGTATGGAATTCAGTGGCTCACTGCTTTGGGCTGTTAAAACGCCTTCCTTCCATTTCATGCCTAAGTAATGTGGAGCCATATCTCTGTAAAATGCACACTGGATTAAAAAAACATTATGTCACATGTTTATCAAAGCGGCGTCCTGTAGAAATGCTTTCCACTTCAGAGGCATGAGTTATGGCTATGTGTTCTATTAAAACGCCTTGCTATATTACCTCCGCACAAGCATTCCCAGCTCTTTTCTGCCCCTGAATCTGTATGCTATTAGAGATATCAGGATTCTATTAATATAAAATAGCAATAATTTAACACATACAATAAATTACCCAACAGACAATTCCTCACATACAATGGGCTCCAGGTCTGTTCACTGTGGATAAAAAGCTTAGATTTGGCCTCCTTTCTTTAAGCAAATGTTGAATTTGCTTGCTGGAAGTCAGCAACCTTTTCATCTCCTGTAATACAAGATGCAAAAATGTAATGCTTGAAATAAAAAATAAATAATTTTTTTTAATAATTATAATAAAAACATACATATGAGATGACAATTATGACTTAGCAAAATTGATTAATTGGTCAACTAAATTGGCTTATATTACACTTGTATAGTAAGTAATGCCACATCCAATTGCACAAAATACCATGGAGCAGATTACTTTAGGGTATCCTATTTGAGACCAAAAGTCTCCTCTGAGTAACAAGCTATATGCCATCTGCAAAAAAAAGGTCAATCATGCACTACTCATGTGCTATTCACTTGAACGATTTAAAATGGGTGGGGGGGTTCAAGCAACACCCCTCCATTTTACATTGGCAGTCACCCCTTTTCAAAATAGTCACCTAATTAGTGCACTAGTAATACATTACTGAGATTTTGTGCACATATGTTGTATGACTTAGCAGTGACTTGGCCCCCTACAAAAACTAAAGGTTGGTTTTCTCTGGGTAACTAGCTAAGTCATACGCCATATTCCAGAAAGAAAAAAACTAATTGTGCCTGATAATGCATTGCTAGAGAGTTAAATAGCTGACCTATTAAAAATAGGTGGAGTTGTTACCAATTGCCTGCTTTTAGAGTTCCTAATGGAATGTGTAACACAGGCCAAACACAAAGGGGCTCATTTACTAAGGGCCCTGGGACAGGGATTTAAAAGGGGCTCTTGGGCATGCAATCCGATTTTGGCACAATCGCGCCGGCTTTCATGCGACACAAATCGGGGAGGGGCAGTGGGACAATCAAATGGATTCGAACCAACCACAGGATTTAACTTCAAAATTGTGTTGCAAGCCAAGCACTGGGAAGAAGAAGGTGAACTCCTGCGGACCTGATCGGGGAAGCGACACATGCAGGATAAAGGGCGCACAATTTTCATGAATTGTAGCAGAGTTCATCCTCGTCGGACAGTCCTGATTGGGGATGGCGCAGGGACCGGGTAAGTAAATGTGCCCCAATGTCTTTCCTATGCACATAGCATGGAGTTGAACTAGTTGGGAAGTAAAGAGTCGTCAGAACTCACCTGGTGATCCCTTCAAGATCTTGTAGCATCTGAAAACAGGTTCGGAATCGCTATCATCAGTTTCCTGTAAAATATCCATCGATTTCCTTCAGTTCCATTCATTTTACAGCCTCATGGGAAGGAACAGATTTTACACATTTTATTGAATTATAGTAACGTGACCCTTGTAATTGTGACATTGAGAAGACAATGCTGTAATTTTGAATCTTCCTTTGTGTTATTAACATACAGTTCACTTTGAAACTCTGGTTCTGAGGCTGATTTTATATGAGGATTATTACTTTGCCAGATGGCGAAAATGTATTACAGACAACAACAATTATGCTGAGAATTGCATTTATTGATACGATACTCATTTCTATGTGTTCAGTCAGCAGTTTCTATTCTTCCGGTAGACACGTCAGATAATCATTGCTTGACTATCGGGATTTTCCATTCTGTGTTAACAACAACATTAAGTGGGTTGAATAATAATTCTAATAAATTTAGCATTTTTGAAATTTATTTCTAAAAATATATTAATAAAACAATTGGGAACATTTTTTTTTAAACACTAAAGTAAATCCCAGATGTATTTCTCAATAGGCCTGTGTTGATCTCTATAAATACAACATATGGGAGTGGGTACCCGGCAGCCCCACTGTAGGGATAAATTTGGCAAGTTATGCTCCTCTTCTTATTTAGAATGTTTTTGTCTGTACTAAATGACTATATATGTGTATAGGATATCCAGGAGGGATTGCCAGGACAGAATTACTCACAGTTAGAATTTGCCCACCCTGGCTTTATTTTTTGGGGCCCAGAGTGGGGTTTGATGAGATTCTGGAGCTTTAGTTATACTATGAGTGTTGTGATATATGTGCACCCTCTGCGCCCCATTTATAACCCCTATGTGATATCTGAGATGTTTCCATCTCATGAGCATGACATATTTGTCACTTGTATGTCTACTATGTCACTGCGCTGAATATCTTACGTTACCTCCTACGATGATGTCCCAGCTCGTATTGTCATTTGCCGCATCTCGCAAAGTGCTACAGTGCAGCGACTACATCTGTATCACACCATCTTTAAGTAATGCACTTTGTCATGTTGTTTAGACTCATTTTGTGTTTTACTAGCTGTCATTTAATATTACAGCACATAGCACTTCACATTTCAAAGGAGGCAAACAATTTAAAGACAAATCATTCACAAATCACTTTTATTTAGGTTAAATTTAGAATCAAAGCCGACATGTATTACCAGATGACAATGTTACTTTATGTTCACTGCTGATTTTCAGGTCAGTGTTCACCCTTTTAGCCAACCAGTTGACGACAGATTTTTTTTTCTTCTTTTCTTTGTACTTCTACTAGACACCTGCAGTTATTGTTAAGGGATGTTACAGGGCTGTTTGTCTTCCATGCTTATTATTGTGTCCCGGAGAGATTCTGATACAAGATTGTGGAGCTATTAGAGATACTAAGTAAAGGGAAGAGGCACCTCAGGGCACAGCAGAAACCCCTCAGTATCAGGCTCTGCCGGATGGGTGCAGGGTAAAAGGTTGAAATGTCATCACAAGAACAAGATGTAGGAGAATTACTATTAATGAGAAAACAATGGACACAGAGCTGAACTTCATTTACTCTACCATGGCCGCCTAAGGCCAGCGAGAGCATATCATGAAGTGCCGTCAGTATATGTAATCTAATTCTATAAAGTATACCTCTCCGTCTTAGTCATCAGAGAGAAATTGAAGCAGCAATCCCATAATGCAATAAATGATGTGGACCTGAGCGATGAAAAGTCTCAGTTACTTTGCCTTTAACCTTGCCTCCCAAACTGCATCCCCGGTAGATGCTAGTGATAAGCTAAATGAGCAGCATAAATCCTCTCTGATGCCAATGTCCAGGGAAATGGCCATCTTTCATCATTTCAATAAAATGTAAATTCTCTGGCTTCCAAAGTTGAGGACACCTTCTATCCTGCAGATAAGACATAGGGAGTAACTATCGGACATCAACGTTCAGTTCTGTAGTTCATCATATGATACATATATATTTTAATCTATCTCTGTCTATGTATCTAGTTAGCATTTCTCAGCTATGTGCTTTCTATCTATCTCTCTATCTCTCTATCTATCTATCTATCTATCTATCTATCTATCTATCTATCGATCTAGAAAAAAGAAAGTCCAAGCAGCACAAACCATTAAAATGGGGTGGGTGCAGGCGTCCTGGGACAGGGCGTAGGTCCCTCAGTAATATGTTGAAGAAAGCGGGCAGCACTCCAAATTGTAGTGAAAAAAGTGTGAGTTCTTTATTCCATAGTCAGCAATCAAACAGCGACGTTTCGGTCCCTAGGAACCTTTCTCAAGCCGTCTATACAGTGTAAATGGCAGTGTTTTATACAAATCCCCGTGGTCACATGACCCAATAAACTATCTATCGATCTATCTTTTCATCCATCTAGCTTTCTTATTATTTATCTAGATACTCTGTTATTCTCTATCTATCTTTTTGTCTATCTTATGTTCAATAATATATTTATATACATTTATTTCTATTTATCTAGGTAATGTCTCTTTCCATCTTATTTTCTATGGTCTATCCCTGTATACTGCAAATCTATGAACTTTTTATCGTCTCCTATCTATCTATTTACCTATTGATATATCTATCACCCCACATCTCAAAGTAGTCGGATCAAAGTATTTGTACATTACATGATACTTATTTACAGCAGATAAACCTAACCAGAGACAAAACCAATGTCATCTCACCAGGTTATAATGAAAGTGAAAGGAACCTGGCAGTTAATTCACCAAGAGGTTTATTTTATTTCACTGCTGCTATTTCTTGGTCTTCTTACGAGGGGCCTGCAAACACCTTTGGGAGTGCACCCTACCCTGTTTTTTTGCCAGTGCAGCTTCTATCTATCTGTCTATCTAGGTAAAAGGGAAAATAGCAGCACATCAGACAAATAGTTACCAGGTGCATGGAATAAAGAAATTTGGACACATTTTGACAAACCCTGTACAACATGTACAAAAGATTTTTATCCTCATATGAATGGATATTTTTTTCTGCAGTGTTTCGGCAGTGGATATGAGAACACCTTCCTGCTTTATGTTACCGGGCAGTCATGTACCTGTCAAGAGGCTTCTTTTTTTTTAAGCCTAAACTAAATTTACACAGTCATATTTCCTAGAAGTTAATGAATTCTTGTTTCAACACTGATGCAAAGGTATTGGAAAAAAAAGTATTAGTGACCTACAACATCCATTTCTTCAAGTGTATCTATCACGGGTCTATGAGGTTAATTAAAGTATTATTTTGACCAAAGAAAATGTTTGACTATTTGAATAGTAGATCATTTACTTAAGCAATAAATCTCTCAAAGCTCATATTAAGAATCAGTTAATTTTCTCGCTGACAGAACAAAGGGTAAAAATAGCGTTCCTGCACGTTGCATTTTCTGAATGCATTTGATAGATGGGATATTCTCTACGGCATGTATGTCATCAATGAGCAAAGTACATGTTACTATGACTTCATACACTAAGCAAAAGAATTTGGCCCACATTTACGATTTACCTACACAGATCATTGCAAAAGCTTCTGTGATGCCTCCTGGTGGAGAGTAGAGTTAATGCAGAGGTTGAATTGCTTCTGTTACGGGTCTTTAGTACAAAGTTTTCGAAAGTGAAAGCGACTTTAGATATAGTTTTCTGCTATATAGAACCAAAAATCTATGCTGATCCAATTATTAAAATAGTCATAGCCACATCTACGTTTCCTAATACAAAGCTCCATATTCCTTGTAGTCCCATAAGAACATATATGTATGTATATATAATATATAGGATAGGTGATATCACTGGGGGTCTTGCTCATCAAAGGTCAAAGTACAAGGGTCTCATGTCCCTCACTTGAATAGAAAAACATTCATATATGCTTATTGGTACATTCTACAGTCAGGGACTTGATGAAATGATCCAAGTACTGGACTGGACTCACTCTGTTTCGTAAAGAATGAATAGAGCAGAAGCAGACTTGTGCAAACGGGATCCTTCTTTTTGAAAAGATTTTATTCAGTGTGAGACCAGGACAGGCAATAAGTATTTGATACCTAGGGATTCGATCATCGGGAACTCCAACAGTAAAAAGAATGGGCTCCTTCAGGAAACCTCAAGTGCTTCATAGGAATGGAGTACTGGTCAATATACTCAATTAGTGTCCCATTTGCCCTATGGAACTGCAGGAGATAGCTGTCTGGGAATTTGAATAGAAGTAAATGGGGCATTGTTAAGCAGGTGTACCAGGGCTTTACTCATATGGCATGCACAAAGGCCTTATCTTTTATGGATCGAAGATAAATTCATAGTATCATACTTTATATGGTTAAAAAAAAGACACATATCCATCAAGTTCAACCAAGGAAGGGAAGGGATTTGATGAGGAAGGAATTTAGAGGAAATACTCAATCAATAGAAATAAGTGTAGGGCACATATCATTGGAGGGATCTTAACAACAGATAATGTGGAATTTTCAGGTTTGAACAATTTTGCTCCCCAAAATCTGCTCACATAAACAAGGTTCTGCAGCTATGAGCCACAAAGAAGATAACTTGCATTGCTATAAAGATATTTTATGAAATTAGTCATCACAGAATGTTGAAACTAAATGTGACATGGTGTTAAAAGGTAGACATATACTTTAATATTAATAACCCATAAAGATGCACTTAAGACTCTAAAACCCTGCAGGCACTTATGAGAAAACACCAGTAGCTAAAGTGAGCATTTCTGATGATTACTTAAAGGGCTACATGGATTATCAGATAGTGCCTACAGTGTGCCCCCTACAGCATCCTCATGGAATGACCATCACTATTACAAACATATTTATTTATTCAATTTCAATTGACAAAGTATTAATTGTTGGTCCTTACAGACCCATTGAGGTTCTGAACTTGGCCAAACCTGAACCTCAAAATTATGTTTGGGCTTGGGTTTAGGGATTAAATCTGAACCTCTGCTATTTAACCTCCACAATCTGTACTGGCACTGATCACGAGTGTTAACTCTTCAGATGATGTGGCAAAGCAGTTGGCAACATTTAAATAGCCAACGCCACTTTCCTAGGGATCATTGCTCTCTGTTAACTGGGAGCAGCGACCATTGCATTTAAATCCAGCTGAAAGCTTTGCCAGCACCGATCGTGGTTATTTCATGGTGGGGAGTTAAGCTGATCCCCACACTGAGCTTCTGGGATAGGGGGACTGAACCCGCAATGTACCGCATGGATATAGACATTGCATGTTTCGGGTCCGCTCATCACTAATTGTAATATTTACAAATACAAAGAATTCCCATAATACATTCATAGTACAGTATTCTTTTCTGGAGACATTGCACTAGAAATGACATTGCTGATTGCAGACAGAATGGCAACCTATCGCAATGTGTATTTCAGTCGGCAAACATTTGCTTTCTTATCTCTACCAGAGATATGAATGTCATACAGTATGTATATTCATTTCCATCTTGTTTACTTGGTGATGCACCAGGACTGTTGATTTAGTCCCTGGCTAAATAATTGCCTAGATTAATTAGAAAACAAGTTGTCCCATTGGCATTATTTCGTTGTTGGCTTTGTAGAAATCTGAATAAAATAAAACATATATTACATTCTCATTTGTCAAGTTGTTTCTAAGTTCCTCTTGAAAGTATCTAATACTCTTAAAAGCTTTTGTGTTATGTAGGCTAAGGGCAGGTTGTGTTATCCGTATGGTTAGTAAAACTTTATAACTTGGTCAGCAGCTCTCTCATGGACAGTTTTCTTAGTATGGAGCTGTGTTTGCCTTGGGTAAGATGAGATGGATTTCTAGCAGCAGGAAATTCATCCATTGCCAAACCACGAAGAGGATAAATTCATCTCTTAGAAAAGGTAAATTGAGTTTGACATCAAACTTGATTTATGGAATTTTTTGTGATTTATTTTTATTTTGTCACTATATACATTCTGAAATGTACAGATCCTGAAATCCAGCAGTTTTTACTCCAGACTCTCCTAATAGGTTGACACTTATTGCAGCTTAGGTAAACAAATAGAATTCTAGAAAATAAAAACTAATCAGGAAAGGATATAAAAATAGAAGACAATTTTTTTAAAAACTTATAATTGCAGATTATGCTTCAAAACTTTCTTTGATCTTCCTACCATCGTGGGAAGGAAAATGTTGTCCTTGGTCTTGCTAACAAGGCTTTACAAGAGGGGTAAAATTTAGTGATGAGAGGACCCCTCTGTATTCAGGTCTGGTGATTGGGTGGGTTCGCTCGACCACCAGTAATACCCACAATCGGTGCTGACATGTAAAAGGATAAGCACAGAATGAGTGGTGGTGGTGGTGGGGGGGGGGTTTGTGGACCAAAATCCCCAGTATTCAGTACAAACATGAACATTTATGGTTTGGGTCCGATCATAACTATATCTTAAGCATATTAATGTTTATTAATATTATATTCTAACACATCACCACTGGATAGGCAACTATAGCATGACTGCCTACAGTTTCTAGCAGCACTGTAATGTGTACTATGCATTATTATTCATAACATAAATAGAAATGTTGACCAGGTTTCCGCATATACCTGTGTCGTCGTAGACATTCATTGCCGAGCCACCTGAAATAGGTGCTAACTTCTTTTTATAGGTGCTAAAAGTATAACAAGGTTGGTAAACTGCTATAAATGGAAAACGGAAAACAAATAAAGAAGAAGCCTGGGATTACACAAGCTCATCTCGTGGATGCTCCCGGAATCCAAATGCCAGAATAAATAAAGCCGAGCCATTAGAGCTAAAATGACAGGGTGCTTTTATTAGCAAAAAATGTGAGCCATAAAAGCTTGATAGTAAGAAGTGCTGAAACAGCTCTCCCAGAAACTTTGACTACAGGTTATGGTTTTCATATTGACGCCCGTCCGTTGTCTCTGGTCTAGTGATATTTACATGTAATTTTTGCAGAATTGTAAAGGCCTTGAAGGGCTACAAAGAAAGACAGATGGTTTCCCACAGACTTCCCCTCCAGCTCTTTCATCTTTCATCTAACTATTAATTTATCTGTTTGGATGGATAGATTCAAGCATGGAACTAAGAGGAATAATAATGAGATTTTTAATAACTCGATACATTTGCATTCCTGGTAACTCTTTACATGGGTCTGCCTGATTAAAATGAATCATTTACATAATTAACATATGGTTACACTGTTGGCTTTAATATGCTGATTATCTCAATACTTTTGTCTGGAGTCAATTGGATTCAAACTGTAACAATTGTTTGAAGCAAGAATAGTTTAGTCCTGGGAGGGTTGGCGAATAAGTGCCATAGGGACTGATTAAATAAAACTGAACTGTCCATTGGATCTATTTAAAGGAATTGAACAAGAAGCATTATTAAATGCAAAGCTGTATACTGTTAGCAAGCTCTTTAGTATATATAACATCAGCCCAATGGTCTTAAGTATATATGTAAGCTAGATGAATACATGGGAGCTGCTCCAGATTGTCGGAACAGTCTTTGTCCTAGAATGACCCTGGTCTTTCAAGTTACTATTGTGTCTTCTCAGCAGACATTTGGAAGACGCAGCAATTTCTTATCTCTGCTTTCTGTGGATAAAGCCCCTCATGAAGTAAATGATTTATTATATTAGGACTGTGTTAAGACCTTGGTACATGAGGAGATTAATGTTACAATGCTAATGATAACGTACAGTCATAATGATAATCAGCTCACGTAAATGAGAGAAAAATCGGATTTTATGTAGGAAATTAGTTTGGATGCCAAAATAATGTAAATAGTCTTTGTAAATATGTTATATGAAATTGGTTTCATCAAGTATGAAAAAGTGGAAAGCACTTTGAGCTCCAGGGGCATCATAAAGTAGTTATCTAAAGGGCTGTGTGCATAAACTATTAGAATTGAGCAATAACCTGCACCAGGAATGGCCTACTCCGTGCCTCCATGCCTACTTGGAGGAAATAGTCACAATTCCTGGCCCTGCGCCAAGAATTGTTACTTAATCAAGGCAGTACAAACCTTAATAAATTCTCCATTATTCGGTTGACGCATTTTTTTGCTTTGTGGATGTGGAAGCTGTACTGTAAGAGGGACATAAGGCACACACGGCCTTTATTGACTCACTTTCATTTTTGACTGGAGTTGGCCTTTAAGTTTTACAATATGAAAGAAAATCAGGACTTGGAAGAAATGTTCATTAGGCTTTCTTTCAGAAGATATGCTTACCATTGTCACTATACAGCCCACACAAATCAATGAACGTAAAGAATGAGCAGACTATATTGTATATTTGGCATTAAAGAAATGGGACAACGCTGTCAATAAATCAATTGTAATAAATTGTTTATGTGTGTTACATTGTTATTTATTGCAGTGCTTGGCTCTAGTCACTTATAATGTTGAGCTGCAAATTGTATATATTGACATATCTCATCCTAGAGGCTTTGCCAGCAATAGATAGCATACTATTTCATGCAGTGATACAATTAATTAGAAAGATGTCTCTTTGGTTTAAAACAATTAGTATACACTTATTTATTTATGTAATTTTTTCTTGGTGCTAACTTTCACTACCCGTATAACTAAATCTAAAGTAGTATTGGAGTTGTTTATACTTGTGACATATGTCCACAAAGTATGGGTCTGCAGCATTTGTGATACGTTCAGCACAAGGACTATTCAGCATCTCTGGGGACCAAAACAGCTGACCAATGGGGTTGTTGAACCTCAACTTACCTTATATACTCGAATATAAGCTGACCCGAGCATAAGCTGAGGTACCTAATTTTAACACAAAAACTTCTGAAAAACAGACACCCCCACCCTAGGTCCTGTCTTCTGAAGCTTCGTCTATGGGTGCTGCCATTGCATATACCATGACGTCGGCCACTTGTTGACATCATAGTGTGTGCCGATGATGGTACATGCTTGATGTTGGCAAGCAGTTGACGTCATGGTGTGTGCAATGCAGCAGGGATCCTAAGACAGATTTGGACTGCAGGCAAATTTTATTTTTCGGCCAAGATTTTTCTGAACCACGCTGAATCTGGTAGAGAAACTCTTTGTGGACATTATTATACTGGGGAATTCTCATTCCTACATTTTAAAGGGGCTTTTGGATATTAGAAAAATAATGTATGGGATGCAATAAGTGACAAACTCCAAAAGAAATAATGGTAGTGATTCTATAAATGCATTTCTACTTCTCATAAGAATTAACTATTAGGGGGCATGTAGCATTTTTTTTGGATGGCAACAGCTTAAAATACAAGCGTAACTACTTTTCTGTGGTTTGGTTCTTTATGTGTAACACATATGAAACAGCTCCTTTTGATATAAGTCTATAGAAATTGACATTGGGAAGAGCAATAGCAGAACATTTTCACTAGTTTGTTTAGAAAGAGAAAGAACATCACAAGGTTTACAGTAAATCATTTGAAAGTCATGCTGGACACCACATATCACAGGCGGCTGTTTATCTCTGGTCCAAGAGGAGGGTAAGAACCTAATTAAAGATGTGCTCCTTATACTTCTTTATAGTGTAGCAGAGCAGTAAATTTGTATTTGTGCATGGAAGTAAATGCGAATAATAACGTTCACTGTCAGAACCTAAAAGTGACAAGCAGAGGGTAAGAAAAGGTGCAAGAGAATAAATCATATGATAAAAACAAGATAAAAACTAAACTCCAAAGTCAATTTTCTGGCTAAATGAACAAAACAATTTGGTGATTTGCAATAGCAAAGAGAGAACTGGTATTAAAACATAAAACAAGTATAAGCCTAGTTTTTCAGCACAAAAAATGTGCTGAAACCCTGAATTCGGCTTATACATGAGTAAAAAAATATAGGTTTTACCAGGTTTTTGTGGTAAAATTAGGGGCCTTGGCTTATACTCGAGTAAATATGGTAATAATAGTAACTAAAAAATACAAACAATAAAGATCTTGTAGCAACTGCACTTCATGTCCACCTTTAGACACAGACAGCAATGTGTGTGTTATTTTTTTTACCGATAACTGAATTTTAACCGACTCAAAATGGTGCAATTATCATATTAGATGTCACGCGTTTCACATCTCTCTGCCCGTGCACTGGGGAATTTTCTTTTCCTAATAAATACACAGGATTGTTTTCTTGTTAGACCATGTTAATGGCATTGACTTAGTTTGCATTGCAAATTTTGTGACAGGTCCCCCTGTGTTAGAATATAAATTTACTGATGATTAAGAACATGTTGTTTCACAGACCGGGGACTTGCTGGTCAGGAAAGGTAACGTTAATATCTGAATTAAAGATATTAATCTCGTGCAGTCTGGTAATAAATGTTGGAATGTTGAAAAGCAATGACTGGGAAACAGAGTGTCTGTGCAAACCTTAATCTCTTGTAAGGTGCAGTGCTAGTCTATAACTGTCAGGGGATGACAGAGGAACGGTGCCTTCTCAAAACCTGCTTAGAATTGAAATATGGCACGTGTCTAAGGAAGCTTTTTTAATTTGGAATGCAAACCTGTGCGTATCTGTTCCCTAACCATAAATTGAACTTGATACAGATGAAACTGAATTTAATTTCATTAATGTATTTGTTATGTTCACAGTCATAGCTGGAAAAGTGTTGGTAACTTAGTAACTTAAAGGGGTTTGCTACTTTACCTCATGTTTACTGTAATGTGTGGGGGGCAAGATATTAGGTCATCTATTAAAAGTTCTGCACTGATTTCTTAATATGTGAAATAAAGCCTCCTGTCTTTTACCTCATCAGCCAGACATCCCTGTCCATAAAATGGCCGCAGATGGAGGGTCATGTGATCTATATCTGTCCAAAGATCACATGACCCTCCATCTGCAGCCATTTTATGACATGAATTTCTGGCTGATGAGGTAAAAGACAGGAGGCTTCAATTTACATATCAAGGAAGCAGAGCAGAACTATTAATATATGTATAATGGTAAATAACCTAATATCCTGCCCCCCCCCCCACTTACAAACATTACAAAATACATGAGGTACAACACCTTTAATATCATTTAGTAAGTTATTTGTTGATTTAATCTGAAACACCTTACCACCATATTTTTTGTATGGACCATTCATATAAATTAATCATGTCCCCTCATCATCACATTGTCATCACTTTTGTTCCCAGTAAGGTTTGCAATATTATTTCCATCTCGGTATGTGTTGGGGGAAATCTGTTGGCCCAAAAAAATCTCAATGCAAATGTTGGTCAGATTTAGACCCAGTAACCCCATTCTTCAGGGCAACAGAAGTCAACACCAAAAAACTTTGAAAACACATTTTAGGCCAAAAGCATGCCAATTAATTGAAATCCTTCTAGTTTGGAGTAGGATTTTGTACATTTTTATATTTGAAGAGAACAATCAAACTGTCCTTCAATGGTAATTTTTTACTTCAATTTATTGATGCTATGGGGGAGATTTACTAGAAGTGTCTGAGAGCAGAACTGTTCTAATTGCTTATGGCAACCAATCACAGCTCAGTTTTAATATTTTCATGGGCAACTAGAACAGTTCTGCTCTCTTCTGACACTTCTGATAAATCTCCCCCTATATGTGATGTTAAAAGTCTTGCAGCCATTTCCCCCTCTCTATCAAATTATAAATTGACATTTTAATGGGTGAGTCAAGGATGTTGTTGACCAAGCATACAGTAAGTTTCCCCTGACTATAAAATATAAATGACTATAAACTATGTATGGTAATAGTGTAGAGACTATACAATATATAGAACATGTTTATGTACAGTTGCTGTGACAGCTGGAAGCATTTTAGATATATATATATATATACATCTTTTTTTGCCCTTTGCTGTTAACGTTTGACTTTCATTTCTGTAGTTTGAACACAGACGGAATAAAAAAAAACAATTTTCTTTTTATTCTTTGTTTTTATGAAACTGTTTTACAAGTATATAACATAAAATGGACATGTCATCCCATATAAACTCAGGTCTGTATCTTAAACACATCAAAGATTTATCTAACCCTTAGTTTAAACAAAAATTGCACAATAAAGACACAGACTCACGGAAATGGTTCAATTATTTTTATTTTTCAAGAATTCCACAGAATGTTTTTACATTTTCAGGATTTTTTTTTTATAACTATCGTTATGACCACAAAATTCAATCTTAATGGTGTAAATTACTCAATGATAGAACTGTATAGAGTTTTATTTTGAAGTGTTTACTGCTCTATATTCTAAGTACCGTATATACTCGAGTATAAGCCGACCCGAGTATAAGCCGAGACCCCTAATTTCAACACAAAAAACTGGGAAAACCTATTGACTCGAGTATAAGCCGAGGGTGGGAAATGCATTGGTTACAGCCTCCCAGTATATAGTCTGCCAGCCCCTGTAGCATACAGTCTGCCCAACCCCTGTAGCATACAGCCTGCCCAGCCCCTGTAGAAGGAAAAAAAATTACACTGTACTCATCTTTCCGACGTCCCCCTTAGGTCCTCTTCTGTCTCAGACTGTCTCAGACAGAAGAGGACCTATGGGTGACGTCAGAAAGGTGAGTTTTGTCTTTATGTTTTTAGTTGACTCGAGTATAAGCCGAGTTAGGGTTTTTGAGCACAAATTTTGTGCTGAAAAACTAGGCTTATACTCGAGTATATAAGGTAATTGTACAAATAATTCCCTAACATACACTCACACGATGTATGCCCGCCGTACCGTAGTTTCGACGGGCATACATCAGCGCTGCGGAGCGGAGCAGGGGATGAGCGCAGCTCACCCCCGCACCTCTCAATAGGAATATACAGCGCACGCTGCTGTATTATGTAGAAAGGTAGGACATGTCCTATCTTTCTATGGGCTATGGAGCGGTACGGTGCCGCACGTGTGCTCCTGCACAGGGCCGTGAGCACATAGAAGTGTATGGGGGATGTATACATGGGGAATGTATCCCCATACATTCATGTGAATGCAGCCTGAAATATTGTACTTACATTCCATTCACATTCAAAGTTTCCCCCTTAACAAAGTATGTTATGTTGATATGAAGGCTGGTAAGAAGAATTTATTTTGCCAGGTAGTCCTTACCCCATTAAAAGCTTTAAACCGAGCGCTAATTTGGCCAAAAGCATTTCCTTCTGAGCACCCCTGATGCCGATCAGAAATCTATATACATTTTAATGGAAAGTGAATAATATGTCATTCAGAAACACCGATGGCAGCAGCTAATATTTTGAGGTAGCAAAGAATCAATTATCAGAATATCATGCCTAATCTTTCTCCAATATCACATTTGGCAGAGTGCAAACTAGTGAATATGAATATCAAAAAGTTGGGCTATTTTTCTCTGCGCCTTGTGATGGCAATGCATCCAAGGACATTAACCTACTCTCTATCCATGCAAATGTATGCACATATACTTTTTAATCAAAAATGATTTTACTAGGAATAAGCAGACCCCAACTTCCTGTGCGACTCGGACATATTTCCGGATTGTATGCCAATTGGCCAATCCGGTATATTAACATCCATAGCAATTAGCCATTGCTTTGATTGGCCAGGGTTGTTACTTTGGCAAATCACAACCATGGCTGGTAGCTAGGAGTGTTACTTTGCAGAATTGGCTGTTAGGCAGCCAATCTGGCAATATGTCCATGGAGCAGGGCCAAAGCCATCACTGGGCATACCCAGGCAAGTGCCAGGGTCCAGGGCTGCTGTGGGGACCATTTATGGCTGTACATAAGGAATCCATGGGAGTGAGAAGGGCTGTATCTAATAAATCCATAATGAGTGAGGGAGGTTTTATATAAAATAACCATGAGGGGGGTTAATTGGTATGATAAACGAGGGAATATTTTATGGAACTGGAGTCTTTCAGTTTCAGAATTTTTAATGCTGCCACATGAGTTCAATGCAAAGGGGCTTGAGGGGACTCTGTCGCCCAGCGGCCTACTGAAACCTGGAGCCGGCTCTGCAAAGGAGCATCTGAAACCCAAACATGAAGTTTGGTGCTGCTCATCTATAGATAAATGAAGACATTTAAAAATAGGTCCTTGTACAGTGGACCCTTAAATTACCGGTGAAAACAATGGTGCTCTGTTGGGCAATTTCAAACATGTCTGGTGTGGTGGAAACTCAAAATCACATTTTCAAACACTCACCTAAATTTTAGGGTTTTGGTGTGTTGATTTCAACAAAGTAAATATCTGTCAACCATCAGAGCTCTCAGTATAAGTAAGTTGTTATGCAAAATCAATCAAGTACATTTTTGCAATGTTACTTATCATTAGCCTTCATTTACATGAACAAACTGAAATCCAATACACAAATGGGACAAAAATTTACCCAAAATATAGATTTTATTAATTGCCTATATACAATTGTCCTAATGTCTGTATTGATTTTTTTAAACTGCATATGTAAAGATGGATAAAATTTACAGACTGCATATTTAAAGGCTTCTTTATTTACTCATGGATCATGTTTGGGTTTAGTAAATAACAAAAATATAATGATCTATTTAATAAAAAATGGGCTTCTGCCAAGAAGGCTTCATATTGTATAAAAACCTGAAAACAGCGGTAAGACATGAACTTTTGATTTGGTTTTGATATGAATAGAAATCCTGACAATCACTTGCATCGAAATAAAGCAGAATATGAGATTATTGTTATTTAAACATCTATTCAAGTTTCTTTTCTGAAAACAGAAAGGCAAAGAAAACCACTTAAACTGTCAGCGTCGCTCAATTTGTCTGCTTTCTCTGGAATATAAAAACCACTGAAATTAAATTTTGATGCTAATATAAGCGAGTATTCCTATTATATTCCAAGCATGCCAACCGTCCTTCCATAATTAATTAAAATAATCACGGTATTGGTTTTCTTGATATTTACAAAATATTCATTACATTTTTACTAATGCAACAATTTTCCCGCTGTGAAAACATTGCTGATTTTCTGGAGTCATGATTGGAAAACCATTGTGAGCCACATAGCTAATCAAGTGGAAATTCATTATTAATGAATGTGCTGCATTTGCAATGATATTGCCTTTACCTGGAGATAATGTCATAATGTAAATGACCTACATAAGGAATGAAGTAACAATTCACTGATTCGGCTCTGGCACTCGGAGTCTTTTCTATTATATTTGCAGTTCATAAATATCTGTATTTCTTTTTATGTGTTTACAAAGGCCATTGCGATCACAAGTAAGATTTTATTGTGCGAAATTTACAAGGGGCTATAATTCACCAGAATTCCTTTGTATGTAATTACTTATGTGAGTATTAGTCACCATAGATAAAAAGTTATACTGCTCAATGAGAAGCTCTAGTTTTCAGCTTCTTGAACTTTAATTTTAAAGAAAAATTGTATCATGAACAATTTTTATTCTATCAGAGTTACCCATGGCCCCCTCCCCAAAGCCCCCCCTCTCAAAGTCCCCCCACCCCAAAGTCCCCCTTCAGATTATTAGTGCTGTTTATGGACATAGGACCATATAATCACTTATCAAGAATAATGATTTTTATCTTCTATATAGCTAATACATCATGGCATCCATTTTTGGGTCTTAAAAAAATTATACCATTGGATATACATTCCGTTCTGAAGGTAGGGGTTATATAGCACCACAAATTAAACATTTTAAAGGATTTTTCCAGTAAATTTTGTAGGACAGGGCATCAATATTAGTTTAGCCAGGCAGTGACCTGATTCTCTGAAACCTAGCACTGAATTCATCATAAAGGGGGGTGTGGGGTGTATCAATGTGTCCGAGAATTAGACAAGACTAGTCTTCTTCAGATTCATGATCACCATCTACTAGTCTGTGTCCACGCATTTGGCACACCATATTCATTTTTCGGCGCACTGACTTTATACTGCAATTCCACACACCCTTAAAGGGGCCACATCCCTTAAAGGTGTTGACCACTTTGCCTCATGTTTTTTGTGTGTGGGATATTAGGTAATTTACCAATATATATCTATTGATAGTTCTGCGCTGCTTTCTTGATATTTAAAGTGAAGGCTCCTGTCAGAGATATCTGTCCATAAAATGGCCACGGATAGAGGGTCATGTGATCTCTGTCTATGAATAATTTGAATAACAACTTATGATAGTGTTCATGAATATAAGATCAAGGTCTTGGCAGGGTGATTGTTCATGGACAGATCACCTAACCCTCTATCTGTGGTCATTTTATGGTCAGGAATATCTGGCTAATCGGATAAAAGACGGGAGGCTTCACTTTACAAATCCAGAAAGCAGTGCAGAACTATTAATAGATGTAAATTATTAAAGTACATAATAAAAAAATTAAAAAGCCTCAATAAATGTGGCACAAAGGCATTTTTTTTATGTTACCGATGCCAGAATTCTGGTGCAAGTGGATTATGAAGTTTACCCAAAATAATAAAACCAGAGCGACAATTCTTTCCTGTCCAGTTCCTATAAAAAATAATAGCAGGTGAACTGTTATAACAAATCTTGACCCGAGAAATAAATACTAACTAGATTATTGTAGTTTTTACTAAATAAGAATAGTTTTACTTTACACTCAATTAAAATAAAAAGTTCCAGTGAACTTTAGTGTGACTTTACCAGCAGCATTTGTTGCATGATATCAGACCTCAGCACCTTTTAGAAAGTTCTGCTTTTCATACACCATCATAATACCGTGTACCACAGAATATATTGTTCTCAATTTCACAACCCTGACAGAATTCTTGTGAATACAAATTTCAATATAAATCCCTCAAACTAATTCCAAATCGATAAAAGTCGCCTTTCTTTCTCTAAGCCTCATAATTGGATAATATTAGAGGGCTTCACTTGTACTCTGTTATTCTCTATTACTCCAGATTTTGAAAAATTGTTTTATTTTTTTTTTTCTGGAACTCACCCAGATAAATGCCTGTCAAAGAATAAAGGTTCAATAACAAAACCAAAGTGACAATGCCTAACATTATGGTGTCATCCAGCAGAATGACAGCATAATCATGAAAAATTCTTCTACTGACCGGAATGAGAGGCACTGACAAGCTCGGTTAGGATGTTACTCTCAAACTGTGCTCCCTGTCACTGCCTGCTATGGGCTATATTTTTATTTTGCTAATGAATGGAAGATGTGGAATTATTTTATACCCATGCTTCATGTACCTGTATCATAGTTATAGTCAATTGCTTATTTACAAAAACAGGCCGTTACAGGTGTAAAATTGTTTTTGGAATTTTTTTTTATATATATTGAGTTTAATGACTTTGCTATTAGTAACGTTAAAAACTTTATTGACCGTTGAACACAACACTACTGACCTGAAAAAGGGCTATGTAATGTGTGTATATAGACAGCAGCCCCCAAAACACTAAACAGCATCTTTAAAGGTGAATTTTGCATGGTTTTGAAAAAAGAAACCTTATTGAAGATATTATAGTCCTTAACCAGATGGAGTGATTTACTTATCTGCCTCAAAACCGAACAGGCATGCAGAGGAAGGAATTACACATGTAAATGATATGTAAATTGTTTAAATGAGTCAATCTATCAAATTTGACCCTCGCTTGACCTCATTTTTTTTAATCAAGTTATCATCATTACTATGGTGGAAATATTACTACCTGCATAAAAAGGCAAATTTGTATTCACCTATCTATATTCATCAAGGTAATAATGGATAAAAATGCTGAAAAACCAATAGAAACATATCTAAACAGACCAGACTCATCACAGTGTCTTAAATTGAATTTTCCCAACACAGAAAAGTGAAAGTACAGTGGCAGTAGTCATTTCAAAAAAGACTTGGCCAGATATTGTATCTACAATAGTACAAATGCAGCAAGTAGCCATATATAGGGATGGTTGAACCGAAAAGTTCAGGTAGAGTAATGAAACCCAAATAGAAAACCACACCCAATGGTAACATTGGTAAATGCCGGCTACATTTAAATCCCGGTGTGCAAGCATCACCATCATTTTCTAGTGGAACTGTAATTTAAAAGTTAATACTTTAAATTGGAAGGGGTGAGTCAAACCCAAACTTTTGTCTGAAGTGCACATTCAGGGACCCTAACCCGCAATGTTGAGCATGGACCTCAACATTGCAGTTTGGTTCCACCCATCACTACCAAAATACCCTAGAACGGAGGGAAGCAGGAATCATAACACATCAAGCCAATCCAATATGGTAGTAAGTGATACCCAGGAAGTCATTAATGGAGGTCCAAATACTAGCTCCCCAATTCCCTAGAATACAGACTTCCGCCCAGGCATTAACAGCATTTCAAATATTTTAAACACCCCCCCTCTTTGCATATAGTCCCTTTTCTATTCACTCTGGTCATACTTCAAATTTAGACTGCTTAGTCTTACTTTATACCACCTACTAGTTGATGTCAAATGTTGACGATATATCAAATTGCATAATTTCTGCTAAGGTTAATAGGGTTGCTAGGACTGCTGACTTTACCAAGCACCATTCCCTCTTCTTAAAGGGTATCTGCCACCAGGATGAAGAAATGTATGGAAATGAGCCTTGGGGTCTCCAGACTTCATAGGTGTAAATGGAGCCTGGAGCCCCTCAGACTCATTTGCATACAGTATGTCCTTTAAGTCAATTTTGTTACATTCAACCCTCATTGCCATGGAGAACTAGAGTCAACTGCAATATCAAAAACAGCCAATATAAAGTGTGGTGCTGTTCTTGGTACTGAAGCAGGCTGTATAGCTGAAATGGCTTCTTCAAACTGTTGACAGGGCTAGAAGTCAAACCTACACTAACCTAACCTTGTTCTCCCTTATCATTTTCCACTATGAGTCGAAACTACAATAGTAAACCTCCCCCATTGCTCTAACAACGAGTAACCAGTTGTTCTTCCCCATCTGTCTACAGTACTAATTGTTCCTATTTTATTGTAAAAGTGCATTTGAGAAGCTTCCAGTGACGGAGATTTATCACACAAAAATGATCAATTAATGCGTCAAGTGCTACACAGAGTTTTTAACAGCACAATCTAAAATATTTTAGTTTGGTTGTTTCAGGGAAAACAATGCATTGAAGAAAGGACTAATTGCTTCTTTTTTATTCGAAGTGACAAAAGCCAATACATCACACTTAGGCACAAAGAGAACTCCTTTTCAAGAAACTAATTAAACTTCATCCTATCTATATTCATTACTCCCTGTTCAACTAAATATTTGAAAACCTTCCATTATATTAGATTACGTAAATTATATTACTCATAGGAAGCATATGATGATGTTTGGATAACTAGCAATTGTTACATCCCTGAAATGTAATAAACATCTTTGAAAGCATAATTTGCCTTAATTGTTTCTTCATAGTTTTAAATGAAACAGTAATTCAATAAGTTTGGTTTATAGTCTACTCATTTTCTGCTGGTTTTAGTAAATTAATATGTATCAATAAATAGAATACCGATACCAACATCTCTCTTTCCATTGTGACGATAAGAAAGTGAATTAATCCGTTTATGGTATATTGTATTGTTGTTGCGATGCTTTCAATGGAACGCAATGTACACTGGTAACATATTCGAAATGTAAGGATTGAAACAAAAAAAATAATAAAATATAGTCAAGAAAAATATAGATCTGAATAATGGACTATAGCCCAAGGACATCATTATCAGAAGGTTCTCAATACCGTGCTGTAAAATGCTGCGCTACCGTACATTGCTAAATAAATTTATGGTCGCTCATCAGTTTCATTAGATTTGAAGCAGCTTTTCCAGAATTTTGTTGTCCACTGTAGTAATCTACTATGTTAAAATTCATCTCTGATATGTTTTATATGTTTAATATACATTAAAGGTAACTGCACCCAAAACATCCTCTGCCTATACCAGTTCAATCTCTACATGTCTTATGTGATATATTATTAGAATTGATAGGACTCGTTAGATAATATGCCTTCCTATGAGCACCAAAATGAAATAAGTTTTAGGCTGGGTTCACATGACATCTTTTGGACATGTTTAGAGTGTATGTCTGGAAAGCTCCCGATGCACATGCTAAATGTGCCCATAGATTTACACTGACAATGGGAGACATTATTTTTGCCTCCATTAGCACCCATCGGGCTGTGTTTTTCACACTGCTTTCTGCGGGAGAGTGAAGTATAGACTCAGCAGCTGCCATTAGAGGCTATGGGAGATGGATGCAACTGTATGGCACCCAACTCTGTCCTCCCCTGAGCATATACTGTGGGTGTTTCCCTGGTGATGTAACAGTTCAAATATACTACCTTCTGCCAATGTTCGTTCCTCCTCCTATTTTTAGAGTAGGGAGGATGAACCTCAGAATGTATCCCATAGGAATCCTCTTGATGTATCCTTACAACCGAAGAGAAAAATGAAATCTGACTCTATTCTCACATTCATAAATGCTGTTTTGCAAACTGCATACTTTAGACTTGCCAAGCATTGAGACATCCCCTATGAATCCTTTTTTTTTTATCAGAGATGACCACCACAGGTCAGTTAGAGGTAAAGTTGCCTACTATAGGTGTTTTAGTGTAGTTATATAAAGCTCAAATCTAGTAATCTAGTAAATATGAGATCTGTCCATACTTGACATGGGGGAGGGGGGGTTATCATGTTTTGGCCTTTTACCCCTATTCTGCCTCTTATGCTACTTTTTGAAGCCAGAAAACCCCCCCGAATACTGCAGTAGGATATAGCCGAAATATTTGCCAGGCTAGACCTGACACAAATGTAATTCTGGCCCACTTGTGCTGTACCGGTATTACTAAAAGTACAGAACCCCTTGTTGTGCACTGGTGAAGGGATTATTATGGCATGATATACCAGTCTTAATAAATTCCCCCATAGTGTTCCTCTACTATATCTGATGCTAGTCATTTTATCAGGTCAGAATCTACCTAACATGACTATACACTTTGGATAGCTGTCAGTTAAATTTGTTCTCTCCTGACAGATCTTCTTAAACTTAGCTCTTTGATGGTCTACTATTCACATTAGTACGTCAGCCAGTCCCATCAAACTCAGAAAGCTCACCTAACATTGTACGCCATTTGTATATTTGATTTTCAGCTAATATTCAGATTATTCCACACATCGTAGGTAAGTGACCCGCTCTCCTTTTCAATTTGAATGTCTAGCTGAAGAACACAGATGGTTTATTAACAGAGAATTATGAGGAATACACATTTATTTAGACAGGGGTTATTATTCTACAATCAACAGAAGTAGAAATGAGGATAATACACATGATTATAGCAAAGGTGAGATGTCAGAGAGGTAATGTTTTCATATAATTATTCTTAGTAAAAAAATATGTCTCTGAGTAAATCCTTGGTATAATACATGGTAAACAAAATATACATAATAAGAGGCACTTAGTAAACATATATTTACACCTCGAGAGTACTCAGGGGTTAAGTCAATAGAACACATTATCTATTAACAAGAGTGCTTCTGAAAAGCTGAAAAGGAAAAATACATAAGTGCACACCACTTGAAACTAAATTGCTGACTACTTCCACAAGTGTAATGCAATTAAGCAGCTAGCTATAAGCTGTAGAAAATGGACAAATTTACTTTAGATGTGCACACTTTTGGAATTTTAGAGAGCTCTTAGTTAAAGTGCTCTCGTAAAACATATTTAAGCAGGAAAGTGTGTTTCCTGGAACAATAACAGTAAAGAAAAAAAAATCCCAATTAGGAAGTAGACTTGCCTCCTATCCCCAGCCAAGATTATTGAAGAAGTTGGAAAATGTTGCATTGAGGTTTCTGTTAAACTAGCTACGTTACCTTTCCATTGAATAGGTTTCGGAGTGTTGTAAACCAAAATACAAAACCTGAAGATGGGCTTAAAAGAAACATTATATCGGCAGTTTATTGTTAGGTCATTTTACACCTTAAGAAAGATGCCAATTGATAATAAACACTAGAAAAAGTAGTTCACTGACCCACTGAATCTGTGATGGCAAGGATTCAATATATAAATAAAGCTTCTGTTGTGATTTACTACCAGTTTCGGCCTCTGCCCCAAGTAGAGATGAGTGAATCATTCAAGATTTGATTCGATGAAGCTTCACAATATTTTTTAAGATCTGAATCAAATCTGTATGATCCAATTGTTCTGGAAATCGGTATTTAACTAAAACCTCTAAAATTATATGAAATAATTTTATTTTCTCTGTTTTTTTAAAATAAAGAATTATCCCAATCATAACTCTAATGAAAAAAAATATACAATTACGTAAATAAGTTGGGACCTTATTGTAAAAAACATCAGTTATTTTAAAGTATTTGAGGTTTTATATACCCATTTCCAGCACACTTTAAACAATATTGGTTTGTCTGATGTGAATCAGGAAAAAAATCAGATGCCATTCGATGTTAAAAACCACCAGATTTGCACCGAATCTACAAATCAATAAATTGTTTCGCTCATCTCTAGTGCAGAAAAAACCCTTTAAGGGACCATTGTTGAACTTGTCCATATATTATAGTCCATAAAGTTAACAGGACTGTCAGTTTATATCTTACCCTTCTCAATATGCGTTCTCTGTATTATTGAGACCCCCATATATCCATCTGTTAGTGAGTATGCCTGCTGGGCATATAACCATTGTGTAGTTTTACATCACTGGTTTATCTTTACACATTTTGGAAAGAGAAACCTTCAGTAAGATTGTACTTGGAACCTGTGATCAATACAGCAATTATCTTTTCATTATCTGTTGACATCTAGAAGCAAGGGAAAAGCAACCAGTCCCTTCAATCCTTGGATTAAGGCAACAGACATATCTAAATGAAATACAGCTCTTTGAGATTTATTTTTGTTTTAGGGTTACCGGAGGGCAGAGGAGAAGGCACAGTGACATATCAAAGAAGGAGATGTTGCTACATCCAGGTTGAAATGTGGAGACAGTTGCAGAATTCAATACCTTTATTACCTATTGATAGAAGGTTATAAAAGAAAATGCATTTTGTTATGTACTGTACGTTTTGGTCTTGGCTTTTTGCATTAATGGGACATTTGACTTTGACAATATTGCGGTTGTAGCTTGTGATAAACAAAACAAAATGTATCTCCTTGGAGAGTATACAAGAGATGGAATCTGAGGATAAAAGCGTAATACCGCACTTCCTTACTGTTTGAAGCTGTTGAAGGAGTATGGATGTAGGTTGTATATGGTGTTAATATGGTAATTACTCCTCATTTATATAGGCTGTGTCTTTATCTCCACATGACCTACCAGCATATACAGAAGGGTTTTAACTATGCGGCATAACGTGTGTGTTAGCACATATACATGGCTCTTGCCCGCAGGAAAATTAATGTTCTGTGCAAAGGAGAAAGCCCTACTGTCTATGAGTAAAGACCGATGATTGATGAAACATGTTCTTTTAAACAATAGGATGAAGGGACACAATGCTTCGTAGTTGCTAGGCGACTAAAGTATCTATTTTGTTTTCTATACAACCATAATTAAGATATTCCTTTTAAGGATGGGATAATCCAGCGAGAAACCTTAAAAAATGTAGATGGGTCTAAAACTCCACCGCACACAGGATGCACTTCTGCGTTGTACCACTCATTTTCAATCATATAGGTAACTCTGGTAACTATAATAATGATAGGATCAATGGCAACACTTGCCGATGGCAACATGAATCTAAGAATCAAAGAAATTTAAGAGGAAAGCCCATTACATCTCCAAAACCAATAATAGTGAAGTGTAGGGGCTTTTAATAGTAGAACAAACAGCCACAATTCAGAGAAGAAATACTAGACTCTAAGAGCGATGGGGGTTCTAAATCTATAGACAGCTTCAGGTTCAGTTCTTATGTGTATTCATTGCCTTTTTAGCTATATATTTGTATATATATATATATATATATATATATATATATATATATATAGCCTTATTTACCTATAGATGGCTACAGGTTCAGCTCTGTATATTTATTACGGGTAAATCTGGCAGATCAAGTCCACTAATACTGCACTTCTAAGTGGATCTGTATATGCATAAAAATATATATATATATATTTTTCACATAGTTGTGGATGTTACTGTAACTATTTAAAATATTTATTAAATATATTAGTAATATAATATCATTATTATTTCACAGAATTGGGGACATTGATCATACATCACTGTTCCTCCAGTGTCCCCGCATACATGAAGAGACTACTGCCTCCTGATCTAACTAGCTGGGTGGCTGGGTCAGCGTACAATAATACAGCAGGCCCTGCCTATTATAGAATTATGGTACATCCTGTGAACTTTCACTTATGAAAGATGTTGTGTGAAGGCAAGGGGCAGGTGCGACCACATTGTGGGCCAGTAATTGCGATTATTTTGGGGCTTGTATGCCAGAAAACTGATTAAATGACCAATAAGTCAAAATCCATAAAAAATTTCCTTAATTCATGTCTTAAATATAACCTATAAATATTTATTTCAGAGTTCAGTAGTCGAGTTGTGTACAGTATATTGTGACTTATATAATTATATTATATATCATTTTTTCCCCTACCTACAACACGCAAGAGGTGTGCAGTCTGACATATGAAATAGACGCACAGTTTCTCATTTGGGATGATAATGATATTATTATTTACATATCACTTCATTTTGACAGCACTTCACAGCAGGACCTGCTCAATAATTCAATCTGAAAGTGTAGTTTCTGAAGCCTATAATGTATCACTCTGTTAGCTTAGTGCATTTTACTGGAACCTACACAGTGGATTTGCCTAATATAAAATAGATAGCTTCTCAAATGCACACCATGGAACACTTCAAGGGGACCTGTCACCATTAACGATACATATTTTTTCATAAATACTTGTATTCCCTGCAAAATTACATCAGTGATGTATTTTTCTGGTATTTCAGCATTTTTTTCCTGTGTGTCAAAAAATTGACAACTAAGTGTTTGTATTTCTCCTTATCAAAGGGGCGTGTCTCTACACAGCCTTGCATAGTCAACAGTGATTGGATAATGTCAGAGTGAGTAGAGACACACCCCTAACTGGTAAAACCCATTTATCAATATATTATTTATTGAGGAAGAGCAAGATAGAGCTTCAATTAAAAAAAATGTTTTATTTATTTATGAGTTTTTATTTCATAGAAAAAGTCAAGAAAATGGTAGACCCCCTTTTAATATATTTAACAGGGAAATGGTTTCTTTCAGTGCTATTCTTAGCTCAAATAACAAAGATTGAGGCAGATGTATAGTGACTTATGATTAGTGATGAGCAGACCCGTTAAAATTATGTTAAAAAACTGTTCTGGTCTAGTTACTGTACCCAATCGCTGGTATTATAAATGCAGCTGGCAAGGTCACCAGTGGGGTTTAAATTACTTCGGACACGCGCACAGCAGCCCAAACCCCCAAAGTTTGGTACACATCCAAACATTTTGTTTCGGATCCGCTCAACAGTACTTGTCAGTTTTTTGGTGCAAAAGCATGAAAAAGTAACAATACCTGGTTCATGCAATTCAAATTGTTACTTCTTTAAAGGTGGGTACAGCAAGAAACCCTTTTTAGCCACATTTACTATAATCTGTGGCAACAAAAACTGGCACAGGTTATAGCTGAAGGTCACACCTGGCATAGATTTCCATTTTGGTGCACAAATAAGGTGCCAGAATTACTAAGAGATTGGAACCTCCTAGTAATTCCAGAATGGCGATCACCAGATTGCACAGTGGATTATGACCAACATACAACATGCCACTTTTAATACATTGGCCCTTAATTTCTTTAATTGTGCTCAATATGACTACATGGAAATAGTGGTTATTTAGGGCTTGGATAAACCATGTTGGTTTCCTTATTTCCTTATTCCCATGAAGGGATTTTACATTACAGAGGATAGATTGAAGGTAGTAGAAAACGATGCCTGCATCCTAAACATGGACATCTACATAATGAGTCCCACAATTTTCTTATAAAAAGACTGACAGGAGATTTGTAAGCTACTTCTATCTAAGTGCTCCAGGTCAGAGTCCCTTAACACTGCAATCCTCACTAGAGTTATCTCAGTATTATTCTTGCCTAGCTGAATCTGCCAACATGAATTAATAGGACTGTAATTTATCTTCTAGGTGTCAGAAGAACATCAATAAATACCTTTCTCTGACAAGCTACTGTGTTTGATACATCAGTTAGTTCTTTTCGTAAACTCCATTGGGGGCTGTTCATATATTGACCTAGCTGTAGATATTTGGGTGATTTTGCATAAAAAACAACATTGACATCACATGAGCTGATTAAAATGCACTGAAGATATCACAAGAAAGGGGAAACAAACAATTGCAACAAAAATCTATTTTATACATCAAAACAAATGCATAATGACCTATCGAAATGAGGTGGTCACCACTGACAGACTGATTCCATTTGTAGGTTACTTTGATCTCAGACGCAATGCACATATTACCTTTCAGTATTGGTTTTACTGGTGGAATGAATACATTTCCCCGATTCTTCCTTTCACCCCTACTGACAGTCTAATATAAATTATATAAGGCAGAAGGAAGGAAAAACACAATTTCAACATGGCTGTGAACCATTTTAGTTACAAGGGATTAGTTCATGTGTTTTAAGATATTACATGACCTTAAACATGTTGAAAGACTTTAAATCGTGGGTGAAGCCTATGAACAAAGTGAAATTATAAGATTCACCTGGGCCGTTACCCTGGAGCATAGTACATGTCTGGGCGGAGGATGTGCGGGAAAGACTCCTCACCTCTCTCTTCTCACCAAAAACCGAGTGGATACCACCATAATTGGTCCAGCCAGGTCATGGTTACTCACTATACAGTGATCGGGTGCCATAGACCTCTGTGGGTGCGGTGATTGGGTGGAAAAATTGTGCGGCCAAGACACAGCTCAAATTATAGTCATGTGCATGAGGTCTAACTCTTACAGCCTCAGCACTCATGGTGCTCAGAACTCATAGCTCGTTCCCTCAGGATCAAGGAGGAGGACTGCAGAATTATCCATGATTGATGACACAAACAATATAGCTGCTGCAATACTCCAAATGCAGTAAAATACATAAAACCTGCAGTATACAATATCTAATGCTCCTACATAACTATTTACAGCTTATTTTTTTCTATGAAGATATAATATAATGTATATTGACAATTCTTTCAATATTATAATTAATGAAGTTCCAAAAGTGCCACTTTATATTTTGAGAATTATCATGGAATGCAAGAAGCCTATTTGTGAATAGGTCTACATAGTGGAAGGAACTGGGTTACTGCTGTAGAGTATGAGACCCTAAGGCAACCTGCAATATCAGGCTACAAACCATCAACTCATGGTTGTTTGTATGAACCCATAGAAATATGTGAAGCTTTGTATTAGGCAATGAAACATTGGCTAGATCAAGACCAACAACAAAGTCTTGTTTATTTCTCCCACCATACAGCGACTATCCATATGATCGCTAAAACAATAGCATACATTTACATGATATATAGGGGTCATTTATCTTTGGTCGGGACATTTATGCATGTCCTTTTTTGCTGTGGTATTTTTGTGACTTTTTTTTAAAAAGTTGCACAAAATTCACATACTCATCTGCAAGCCCTTTAAAAGCTTTTCCTAGACATGATCAGGACTGGAGTTTATGTGCAACTTTTTGACCGTGATTTGCGTTAAAATTGAGACTTTTCATATGTCCACATGTCCATTTTAAGCTATATTAGGACGCAACACTGAAAAATTCTTGTGTGGCTATCTTTGCTAGGTGAGTGAAAAAGTCGCAAATATGCAAATGCACTAAGAAAGACTTGCAAATATAAAAAATTAAAGAGAAAAGCTTACGATAAATGGCCCCTATAGTTGGCATGTTATTCTATGTCATCTAATAGTAAATATATTCTATATTAGTAAAATATATTCTATATTAAAAAATATATTCTATATTAGTAAAAATATTAGTAATATTCTATATTAATAGCATAGCGCTATGACTTTTATTGTTACATCTCTACTTATTTTGGATAGTAATGAAGAGGCTCTGAAGATCATTGATTTACACCTGATAAGTCTTAAACATGTCAAAAAGGGTTGTATGGGAAAAATAAATGAAAACAAGCACAACAATAAAACTAATACAAAATTCCCTGCTTCAAATGAAATCCTTTCTGGTCCCTACTTCCTGTTCCTATTCTGACACACAGGAAGTGCATACTTTATCAGTGGCTACATTAATGACGCACCTTAGTCACTGGTTGGCTAAAATTTACTGTCTATTAAGAGGTGGGAGTAGGGATCAGACTTGAATACGATTGTCTGAGAATTGAGTGTGTACTGTTCCCCTATTTTTATTCTTAACCAATTCTTACTCTGTTTTAAACATTTCTCCCCATTTTTTGCCAATCACAGCAGATCATATTCAGAATGAATATAAATTCAAAATCATGCACAGATATGAATAAAACTATATTCTGTATAAGCAGTAACAACACGTTGTTGAAAACGGTATATGGACCACTGTGCAAACATAAGAGGAATCTGCATCCACCGGCAGGCACAAATGACTTCTCAGTATGACCTTAGATAAATCTTTTTCAGTGTATCTGTACTCTTCAAGTGTTACAAATTACATTGTAAGCAGTCTGAGTACTCATTATTCCAGTGAGTACTGTTCTATTATCTGAAGTACCATGTTCAATGAGATTGCATTGTTTCAATAATTCCTTGCCAAGTCAGCAGCTTCTCTGCTCTCTGGAAATCTCTCAGTCAAAAGGTTAAACAGCTCTAATCGATTAATAATAAAATCATTGCTTTCTCTAATTTGGAAAGATGTCTTTATAGGATTTATAAGGTTTGCATTCCGTGCGTGATACATGCCTGGAATAATACAAAATGTGCACAAAATACAATTTTTCTACGAAGCTTATGCTAATAAGATGTCTGTGCCAGGTTATCCACCGCAGAACTGACACCACCTTAAACTTCTCTCCATAGACTTCAATAGAGTCTACATTTTACAATAGCGATGTAGATGTCTACTACTGTATATATTTGTAGGGATCTATATTTTTAGATTTATTATCTTTCTCTCACTTTATGTAATATCAGCACTTTCTTTGACCACATATCCACAAGGCATGTGTAGACAATTTGCGATATACTGAAAACCCCGCTGGGCACTGTTCCATCTAAGCTGTGCACTCTGGATTTGATGGAGTTAAAAACCCTGCAGACAAAGTAAAGCTGTTATTGAGCTTATTGACCTCACTAATATGTTGTTGTAACTCTATAATTTCCAATTTAGTGTGAACATGCTGTAGTCTATAAACTAAATGCCTCATTCCATAATGAGAACGATTGTAATGCTTATATACACAATGAAGATGATATACATGCAACTACCTGATATATTCCTTGCGGTGACTGTGCTATACCCTGCATTTCTGAAGCAAATGAGCCTCAGGGGCTCCAGTGTTTGTTAAAGAATCCCTTTCTTGCTCCACCAGCTGTCAATGACTCTCTGGCTGAGTAAAGGAGGGAGGGGGCATGTACAAGTGCAGACGGAAACCCTGAATAATTATCAGTTGACGGAGCCAGAAGTGGATTCTGTCATGTACACAGGAGCCCCTGAAGTTCATTTGCATATTTGTAAAAGTCTATTTTGTAAAAGAATAGATTCTGCTTCCGGGGGCACATGCCATATAAGTATGCTTGAGTTAAAACAACTAAATTCTTGTGGTAGATTTCCTTTAAGTTTTACTGGAGAGGGGTGTTCTTCACATGCACTTGCAAAAAGGAATAGCCCCAACAAGGATCTTCAATCTCCAAATCCTCCCATTAGATTCAAGCTTTTCATGGCCACACTGGCCACAATGCTCTTAAGAACACTGCAGTTTCTTCATTACTTACCAAGGACACTCACGTTAATAGTATAGTGGCTGTACATAGTATTGCAGGTCCACCTAGTTACTTAAATGGTACTGAGTTACAACTACGGTATATAACAAATACACCCATCATCAGAGGCATCTGCAAAAGACCCCACAAATCTGAAATAGATCACCTTTAGGATAAGTGATTTTTTTTGGTAAACTGAGTAACCCCTTAAATAGTCAGACTTTTACTATATTGCAGGGTATATTGTATATCTAAATACTTCTACATTTTAATTGTTTTATTTTAAAAAAATTAGGATTTATTCACCAACAGGAGTTAACCTTTTTTTATTACAAATGCTGAGAACATCATCCAAGAACCCAAACAATATTCTATTTCCTACCAATGTTTCAGGAAACACAATAACCATTAAAATTAATAATGCTGAATTATTAATGGATGGTATTAGTAGCAATGTCTGACTTTTCTGTTCCACATTTACATGGCCTGAATCTGTCAGCAAACATAGATCTTAACATTTTTCAAAGTACCATTATTGAACTCCTAACCACGCGCAACTTTAGCGGTTTACAAAATATATGTATTCTTCCAAGAAGATTTTTATAAAACAATAAAACTGTGGCTATGATAAATGGATGAGTTACTTATGAAGGAGCATCTGCTTTTATCTATTCTGAACTCCTCATGCTGCTCTGCATTATTTTTATCACAGTAGATTAATGTTGGAGTATTATAATGGGGAACGGTATGAATATCAGTGGGCATGAGGGCCCGAATAAATATTTTTCTAATTCTACCTAATTGATTTAGGTCTTTCATCTTTCATCTTTGCTAACAGTAGATTTGACCATTGGAAATGTCTTTCTTTCCTTAAAATATACATTATTTAGACCTCATAGAAATAAAAGAAACATTATCTGTACCCATCATCACCAACTAGACTAAACTTGTTTACTACCTTGTGTGTAAGAGTGCCTCCCCATTTTTAATTTTTTGAAAATTCTATTCAATAATTTGCCATGGCTAACAGGGGCAGATTAAGACTACCTTGACTGTATGAATAACATAGCCCCTGCAAGTCTAGGATTCACTTCCTGCAAATGGTTCTAAAGCCAAGCTTCTTGGGAAATGGAGGATGTGTCCCTTATGCCTGCTTTCAAACTGCGGTTTGAGGACCTTTGGAGGACCTTCAAATGTCCAGAAATGGCTCTTGTGTACATTTGCATTGAGAGCAGATGTGCTCAGATTTACAGGGTGAAAGTCCTTCTGAGTATAACATTTTGTAGGTTGTTTGTGTGGCCATGGGCTCGGGCCTCGGACTACAGCCGAAACCATCTCTATTAAAATCCACTACTGATGGCTAATCTGTTTTACCTGGTGAATAAATGATTAACAGAATGGTCTACCAGTGGTTTGCAGTCCTCTTCTCTCTGAAAACAGAGAATGCATGTACATGGGGAAAGTCAGGAGGATTAACTGCCACCCAAAAAATCATTTGGATGAAAGCTATTGAGCATGTGAGGATATGTTAGCTATCACCACCAATGTTGTATGAGCTCCAATTATCACCATCCAAATATACTGCAATGCACTTTGTATAGAAGCAAACTGGATCACTTTTCAATCAATCTTCTTGGGGGCCGGAGCTACTGTGCATGCGCAGAAGGCCGCAGATGCCGGGGGACTCGAATGAGAGATTAAATGGTATGCGGAGTAACGTGGCTACTGGGGCGTGGAGTAGCCGCGACTAGTAGCCTCATGTCCGGCTACTCCACGCCCCAGTAGCTGCATAAAAAAATTTACATATGCCTGCAATAAAGTTTTCTAAAAGACACCCGGGACGTGAGGATTAGCCCAAAAAGGGCTATCCTCACGTCCCATTCATCCACCTACCATCCTTTCTACCTTTATAGGTAGAATCGGGGTGGTAGGTGCCCTTTAACTTTAACCTTCTCCTGTTATCGTGGGTCTCTATTTGTAAACGGAGACAGATGTTGATGGGGGTGGGGGGAGGGGGAGGAGTGAAATAGCAAGAGTATAGGTCTATTTGTTATTTTATATCATCCTTTGATTAATAAAGAATAATTACCCCTTTCATAAAAACAATGGGATGTGAAAAAAGTCCCCATCTTGGGCAAACTTATTTGAAACAAAAAAGACAGAGACATTCCAATTTGTTTGCTTTTTTCACTATTGAAAAAATCTATGAAGTTCTAGATCAATGCAGACGCTCTGCGGACTCGCCCTGACCAGCTTCCTCTAATTAAGTGATTTGTAGTGCGGTGCCTATTTATCATATAAACAGGTACTGCAGGGGTCCTCCACAATGGGGCCTCCATCACAGTCATTTATAAATATGCCTCATTTGTTAGACCTATTGCTGTACATGTGGGGGAATTTTTTCCAATACATTCTGTCATGGTTTAGTCTACCTATCGGGGCATCTTTCATTTAAAATTTTGTAGCTGTTCATCTGACATAAGAATAACGTCCCTAAGGACATGAACTGAAGCAATTACTCATTGCATCCTAACAGCAGAACATCCTTCTCATGGGGAATTGAGTTGGGAGGGTTATTTTTTAATAATCTGACTATGCCCTTGTATAGTGCATCATCATATCTACAGCCACAATGATTTCCTTAATATTTAGATCAGTCAGAATTGCCTGAATTTTATAACAATCTTATTGTTAAAGAATCTTAAAGATAACAAATTGAGATGATTGAATGTGTATTTGTGTTTATATGCTGTTTGTCTATAAATGGCACTGTATATGTGTGTATATGTGATGTGTACATGTTTCATGTGTGGGTGTGTGGGCGAGTGTATAGATGTGTGTGGGTATGTGTGAATGAGTGTATATAAGAGTGTTATATGTATATTTTTAAGTGGGAAGGGAGCCCCATCCAAAAGTCTGCTATGGGGCCCAGCCCCCCCTAGCTACGACCCCGGTTTGATTGGTATTTAATATCAATATTTGTAAGCGAAAAGCAGTGAATACAGATCATTCCATCATACTATTTCACTTTTTAGGTTCCACTTCTGGCTTTGGCTTTGAAACACTGATGCAAAATTCTGATCACATACTGACTGTGTGCATAGACCCTAAAATTAAGGAAAAAATGTTAATTTTAAAGCTTTTCTCATGGAACTATATGATATAACTATAACTATACAACTTCCCTCATCCCTCTCTGTTCTATCATGTACAAATTAGAGTCTATGTAAAATCTGATATGTTACTTTTGGAGGTAAATATAATATATAATCTTCACTTCAGGAATGACTTCATCTGTATTCATGTAGAAGAATTAAAACACTGTCACATTCAATATAGAAAATAATAATTGAAAAATTCCCAATTTAACTAATGGAAACCCTAATTATTATTCCTGTTGTGATTCATTCTTGGCAGCTAGGGATGTATCTAGTCAGCAATTATTGTGTATCATATGATGGTCATCGTAATAGGGGAAAACCTACATTGTGTGAAATTAATTGCAGGGACTTCTTTAATTTTTTCTGAAGTCGTGGTGTGAAAAAACTGGACCTTTTACAATGAAGCTTTATTATCTAATTGCTGTGTTTTAGGTGATTTCTTTTTATTACGTATGATCCTTACTTGTTTGCTTTTCCTTGCAATTAAGATTGTTGCTATAATAAAAGGAGAAGAAAATGTTGGATCACAATAAAAGCCGAAAAATGTTCATTCCAAACACATAAAAATGTGAGATAGCAAAAGAGTGCAGCTCTGCTTTCTCATAGGAATGAAGCCTCAAGGAATCCTGGGATATGATGGCAGATAGGACTTCCTTTAATCATGTCACCCATTTCCTTATCTGTTGGAAAACATTGCTCTATTTGTGACATTGCTAATATTAAGGTTGTGATATAGAGGTCCTCGCAGGGCAGGGAGGGTTAAATGATGATAGGAAGAGCCATGTAGGTGGAATAGAATAGAAATAATTTACAAACGCTGTTAAATATTGAGTTCAATACTCAGGGGCCCAGTGGACAAGGAGAACATGTGTGGTTAAGATAAAGTGGGGGTCTACAGATTGTCTTTACAGATTGCGTGTCTAGTAGTCACTACCTCATATAAGAAACTTAGGATATAACAATAATATACAATGTATACAGCTGGCCTTTTAATATCTCCGAGCCCAGAAGACAACAATTTAATAATCTAATATTCACAATTTCTTCAAAATGAACATTGCCTATATTACACAAATGCCATGCAGCTTATTAATAAGAGACTCCCGTGGGCTAAATTCCCTATCTTTGTACAATAACATATTGGGTTTGCTTTATTTTAATTCTCATGTTGACTTTACAATGTTCAAGAGGGTTTTTCCAGGACTTTAATATTGCAGATCTATTCTAGGTCATCAGGTAGAAGGCAGTCTGAATTTCAACTTCAGCATTTTTGAACAAGATAAGGGGAAGAAACAGTAAACGTGCCATACAATGTACACTCCGGGCCACTTTATTAGGTACACCATGCTAGTAACGGGTTGGACCCCTTTTTGCCTCCAGAACTGCCTCAATTCTTCGTGGCATAGATTCAACAAGGTCAGAGATTTTGGTCCATATTGACATGAGGGCATCACACAGTTGCCGCAGATTTGTCGGCTGCACATCCATGATGCGAATCTCCAGTTACACCACATCTCAAAGATGCTCTATTGGATTGAGATCTGGTGACTGCGGAGGCCATTTGAGTACAGTGAACTCATTGTCATGTTCAAGAAACCAGTCTGAGATGATTCCAGCTTTATGGCATGGCGCATTATCCTGCTGAAAGTAGCCATCAGATGTTGGGTACATTGTGGTCATAAAGGGATGGGCATGGTCAGCAACAATACTCAGGTAGGCTGTGGCGTTGCAACGATGCTCAATTGGTACCAAGGGGCCCAAAGAGTGCCAAGAAAATATTCCCCACACCATGACTCCACCACCACCAGCCTGAACCGTTGATACAAGGCAGGATGGATCCATGCTTTCATGTTGTTGACGCCAAATTCTGACCCTACCATCTAAATGTCGCAGCAGAAATCGAGACTCATCAGACCAGGCAACGTTTTTCCAATCTTCTACTGTCCAATTTCGATGAGCTTGTGCAAATTGTAGCCTCAGTTTCCTGTTCTTAGCTGAAAGGAGTGGCACCCGGTGTGGTCTTCTGCTGCTGTAGCCCATCTGCCTCAAAGTTCGACGTACTATGCATTCAGAGATGCTCTTCTGCCTACCTTGGTTGTAATGGGTGGTGATTTGAGTCTCTGTTGCCTTTCTATCAGCTCGAACCAGTCTGCCCATTCTCCTCTGACCTCTGGCATCAACAAGGTATTTCCGCCCATAGAACTGCGGCTTACTGGATGTTTTTTCTTTTTCGGACCATTCTCTGTAAACCCTAGAGATGGTTGTGCGTGAAAATCCCAGTAGATCAGCAGTTTCTGAAATACTGAGACCAGCCCTTCTGGCACCAACAACCATGCCACGTTCAAAGGCACTCAAATCACCTTTCTTCCCCATACTGATGCTCGGTTTGAACTGCAGGAGATTGTCTTGACCATGTCTACATGCCTAAATCCACTGAGTTGTCGCCATGTGATTGGCTGATTAGAAATTAAGTGTTAACGAGCAGTTGGACAGGTGTACCTAATAAAGTGGCCAGTGAGTGTATTGTGGACATGAATGGAACTGCAGGTCAAATTTACAACAAACTCCCATAAAATCCATTTAAGGCATCCAAATTGAGGCATGGGAAGCTAGTTGTATGGTCTTCAGACTCAATAGCTAATTGAGCTATTCTTGTGCTTGCCTTCAGCTTCCTGCACACCAAGGAGTTGGGTCAATGACAATGGGCCAATATGTAGGGGAATGTAAAGAAAGCAAGGTGATCAATTGCAAATTCATTTTTCATACTTGTAGCTGGTTAGCGTGTAGCTGAATGAAACTACAGAGATTTACAACATTTTTACAAGGCAAAATGCAGTTCACTTTTAGGAAAATTGAGAAAATAGCATTTTATAATAAATTAAGTGGTCAAAATAAGTTGGAAGAAGTTTCAACACAGACTGAGTACCCCTGATTTCCCAATATAAGATGCAAAATAATGTCATCCTTTGTATGAGGATCCATGTCTAATAGTCAGAAAAATATGGATAATTTATCAACTTGAGATAAAAGAAATCCTAATTAATCAAATGTTTCTTGCATCTTTTTTTGTGTTTATAGTCTCAGCTCATTGCCAAATGCAGGTTTTATTGAGACTTTTTAGAGGGTATTTTTTTTTTTTGCACAATTCATACCATTGGCTTATCTATGCATGTTCAGAACTGGATTATTTTTGCACAATTTTTTGAGGCACAAATCAGGTGTAGACATCTGGAAGCAGGAGAAATACAAAGACAAATCAGGTGCAAACCAGCACTACTGCTACACAACTTACTCTAACAGACTGCTTAAAAAAGGTGCATATTGCGCAAACACCCCAATGCACTCAAAATGTCACCAAAATCCAATCCAAATCCAAAAAAACATGTTGCAGACGAAAATAAATCTGTCCCAATGTACTCTGTGTCCTCTACATACTTTCATAGCTTCCTATAACAATATGACCATGACGTAGGATATGGGATATTAGGAGTTAACTGCAGATAAATCAAATTGTTCATTGGGCAAAAATAAAAGCTTGAAAGGGATATGGTCACAAAGGGAACCGGTGACAAGTTCCCTCTAAATGTATCAGTGCTGGTAAAATCCACCTCGTCTCCGGAGATCCTGAGCCAGGGCTTTTTCCATACAATCATGCCAAGACGGTGGATAGAAAGTGAAGGGTTTTATTAAGCACTGTATAGTTAATGGATGGTGTGAATTGTGCAATAAAAGCGAGGCACTAATGTGCTCACTGCAAAGTACAGTATTTCTCCATTAACTTGAACTGAGCAGGATGATGCTACAAGACAATGGCAATTTGAGATATGTGATGAAGAAGATGCGTCTACATATCTTCGATGTCTACAAATCCAGAAAATAGGGCACGTCTTGGTAGGTTTGATAAGACATACAATACACAACATACATTTTTCCCTTCATTTTCAATGAAAGGGTTTAAACAATATTTCAAAATACATGAAACTATGTAATGAGCAGCTACTTTCATAGCTTGTTAGCTGTTTCAGCAAGTGTCAATGAAAAAGGGAAATATTGATCATTTTTTATCACGTTTTATCATTGTCATTGTGAATGCATTCTGTGCTTCTAAGGGATAGAACCTGCCTGGAAATAGGAAATGCAACGGATTTGAAAGAAAAGAAAAAGGCAAAATGGAGCAATATTACTTATTGATAACCACCTGACAGTCATGGATGGATGCGGGAACACATTCTAAAATCACTTTACCAAGAAACCTTATTTAACTGTTTTCACCCGTTTTTTTTTACTGTGGTTGAGTTGGAATTTTATGTGCCAACTTTTATAATCAAATTAGAATATTTATAAAAATACATTTATTATTTTAAATGTTTTTTTGCTAAGTACATACAGTTAATTTAGCTCCCATTCCCAATAAACGACTCATAAAGTGAGACATGTTCCCAGAACAGGATCAACAGGAAAACAAAGTGATGGAAGCTGAAGTCCTGGATGGTCGTAAAAGCAGCAATTCATTAAACAAACTCCATTAAAGGTAAAAGGAGGGGAAAAGAACAAATGACACACCAGCACAATTCAAATACAAGGTGCTTACTCATTGAGTTTAATGGAGTTTGTCTAATAAATTACGGCTTTTATGTGCACTGAAGACTCCGGTGTTAGCTACTTCTTCATTCATTTAGGTGATAGGTCAATAATTGTGGAGCAATTTTGGTGAATTATTATTTGGTTCCTTCACGACAATCAATACTTGTTTTAACATTTTTTTTTTTGCAATTTCCATGTAATCTTCCAAACATCTAGAAATAGATCAGCATTAATATATTATACACGTAATTAATGTTATTTATAATTGAACTAATTCTATTCAGACACATTAATTCATCAGACGGCTAGTGTACCGGAAAAAAGCCTAAACCCTATAGAGTTCATTGCTCCTCAAATCTACATTATGTCCCTGGGGCTCTAATGGAGTGGCAAAGAAAAAAAGGCAATGTTTAACCCTTCATTAGGGATTTTTAAGGGAACCATGTCTGACTGCGGCGTTCCTGCCCTAGACCTGCGCACTAGATATAGCATGCACCAAGCATTACCGAATATAGCAATAGCCCGGTGCCTCTAGATATATGCAATGGTAGGGGCTAGGTTTACAACATTACATGGGCACCATGCATAAGATTGTGATAAACCCCCACCAAAGTCTATTCTAAAATGTGATTCTTCATTCCATGCCCCACCCTCTTACTGGAGTAAACTTTGTGACTCTTTTTGTAATCTAATTTATTCACATAGATATATCTGGTGTATAGAAAATAACTATGCTTCCTTTCAAACCTTGACAAAATTGTGGTGCTAAGGGTCTTTCAAATTCCCCCCTTGGTCCACTGTGACACAGCGAAAATGGTGAGTGCAATAACATAACAAAAAAGCAAAAAAGATCAACAAGGTATCATTTTAGTGGGATTCTAATATAAACCTTTGAGGAACCCTTCCCGTACCAGTTAATGCAACTACAAATGTAACAACCTTGTATAGTACAACTAGGAATTTGTTTAATCATCTTCTATCATAGACCCTGAGAAGAATATTTTGTGAACATTTTGGGGGGCTACTGTATGGGCAGGAGATCACTGCACTTTTCAAACTCATTATTCTTCCCTCTTTTTGAGTCCCTTAACAGCTGCTGTGGTATATGCTTAAATATTTTCTTATCTTAGTTTTAATACTGTACAAATATTAAATAATACATTAACTTAAGTTAAAGTCAAGTTAAAGTTTTCCTTATCTGAAATCTCTCAACCATCAAAGTTTCCACAAACCCTAATTCACAGTTGCATTATTATTGCATTGTATTAGTTTACATTATGCTAATTTATTTCCCCCCTTGCTATCCTGAAAAATGAGTTAAAATTGTGCCATAACATCTATAGGATCCTCCTCGATTGACACTTCCGCTGCTTTCACATACCCGTTGTGGGGACAAATAACTGGTTGCAAGTTTGCAGGCAGAAATACATCACCATAGACAGCTTTGGCAAAGGTACCATACTGTTCATGGGGAAATGATAGAACACGCTCTATCTTTTCCCATGTTTACAGCTGGGCACAACTCATCGCTATGGAGAGGGGAGGGGTGATCAGAGATCATACAGGCAGCGCTCATCCCTACTCCTCTCCAGCACGCTGCTGAATGCTTACCCGGGCTATGGCCGGATGAGCATACGGCACCGTGAAAGAGGCCATTAAAAAATACATTGCATTCCATAAGACTCATTGTTGTAGAAAGCTTAGCCCGTCATCCATGGTCCAGTATTCCTAATCAGAACGGCAATGAAACTCACATTGCATCTGCCTTTCCATAGGTTCTTTTCATGTGAATTCTTCTTCAAGGCAAAGTTGAAGGAGCTGAGATTATATTTGAATGCAACAAATTGAATTAAATAAATTCCGACACAGGAACCAAAAATTCCATAGTTTTGCAGTCTTGTAACCCATTTACTTCAGTGACAGTATAATTTTATCAACATCTTGCGCTTCGATCCATGCCGCCTTAACACGCTGGTATTTTTTACACACATTTGCTTGTGACAAAGAAAACCATTTATTGATCCAAACTGATTTTTTTTCTGTCGCAGCCTGATCTTTTCAGGAGAATTGCTGACCACGGCATAAAGCTAATTGCATTTTTTCTCCATTTTGACAAACCTAGCCAAGTAACTCTTCACTGATCCATGTAACTGCTTTGTGCGCATTACAAAGAATATGCCACAGAATTGTTCTCAGTTTCGCCAACTTATACACACCTGTCGTCTGACTAGGCGAGAATGCATAAGTCATCGTTTCTTCCGGAAGCCAAACAGATGATTGAAATTATTTCTCAGTACTAATTCCCCTTTTAGCAGAGATAAGCTGCTTTGTTCGGCTGTAAATGAAACATTAGGGTATTAGCTGTCAAGGCAAAAGTATTGGGGAAGCTAAGATTTTATCAGTAGTTGTAACATTTTGGGCAATAAATTGTTTTGTTGGATTGAATACTAATCTCTTGTGGGACAAAGAACCAAAGCTCATTAAGGTAAATGCTTAAAGCAGGCAGAAAAAAAGCAAGGAAAAGGCATATTACTTTTGCTATGGAAACAGAAAATGAGCTTGTACTACACACATAGTAGGGTATAGCGGATGCTACAGTAGTACATAATGTACCTAATATTACAGAAAAGTTGCAGACAAAATTGTATTATGGAATGGGCTAAGTAAAATGATAAATTAATTCAGAAATAATGAAATACTGGATGTGAATTGTGCATCTCGGTAAAGAGTTGGAGTAGCCTCATTGGCCAAATGTGATAACAGTTTACGGACAGTACATTTATAAGAGATGAATGTGTTTGCGGAATCCCTTCACCAGAATGGCTTGCTGCATGGCAGGAAAACCCTGGTGTTGAATAACCATTAGCTATACACATCTATCTTTAGGCCTGGATATGCCTGGCACAAGACGTGACACCCAATGCACGTTTTAGAGAGTACTACTTCATCAGTAGTATGTGGGTCAGGTTTTGCTTCTTGTGCCGGGCTCCCTGGTTACACTTTGGTGTTACCTTACTTGTGATGTAAGTGTACAACAGCATATCATTCATGTTTAGGCTAGCTGTATCCTATAGGTTTTACTCTTGTTCAGTTATTATCCATCTTGTAGCCATCAGTATTAATTGCATCACTATACGAATATGCGGTATTTAACATTGTCTACTAGTACTCAAATATAGTGCCAGGGGGGTCCCCTACTTGCCGTGGGCTGTGTTCCATGAAGGGTGTTTTTATTTTCCATGTTTGTTAATGAATTGTGACATCACTGTCCATTATTTTTAATGAAATTGATAAAAGTGATGTTTTATGATTAAAATCTTCTTGCCAATAAGATTTATTCCCCCTTTTTTTACCTATACAGTTTGATTATTCGTGCATGATGCAGTGTTCTTTTTTGGTTTAAGCATCATTGTGTTTGAGCATGGGCCCACCGGAGAATCATCTGGTTCACTTGTGGGCCAGTCTGACCCGGTCCACAAGAAAAGGGAGAAGTCTTAGATTAGTGTTGTATGACCAGTGTGAAGGTCCATCTGTTGGTGGAGCACTAGTGCTCACGAGGATGATCTTGTGTGTTCCATAGTTACTAATGATGCACCAGTCACTCGTATGTATTAATTCTCCATTCACATTATAATGTTTTTTTAGTTTCTCAATAGGTTTCACAGTAGTCATTTCCCCAGCAATCTGTTACCTGTCCCCTACCTTGTAAATAGGGGATATGTTCTATTCCATGATGTTTACTATTTAGTAAACTTCAAGTTGTATTACTCCATTCATGTCTATAGCTAAGTTGAGCATCACACTGGTTTCCTTGTAGGGCAGAAAAAGGAAGTTAACATATTTATATTGAAACGGTTATGTTAAATTTTTCAAAATTGAATAGTAAATTGTACTGTAAATTGCTAGCAAAGTTACTTACTGATAGTTTAGTAGGAGAAGGAGGCTTAGGGCAACAATATGAACCAATACAGAGGCAGACAGAGGCAGTGACTTTTTGCAGACAGTGTCCAAAAATATAAAAAGATCCTGTGCTCCATGTAAATGGCTAATTAGAAAAAAAAACCTTCCATTTTAATGGTAAGCATTAAAAACTGAATGTGATCACATTGGAAATAAAGCAAAAAAACTCATACAATAGAAAGGCAGGTGATGCATTCGGACTATATTCTTATTCATACCAGCATCCATATTTTGCCATGAATCAGGATGCTAGAATATAGTCTAAAAGGTGTCTCTGACTTTCTATTGTATGTTTGTATTTATTTATTTTTTATTTTTTTTGCTTTTTTAAAATGTGATCGCATTCAGTTTTAATTCTTACCATGAAAATGTAAGTTTTAAATTTTTTTTTACTATTGAACTACTGACATGGAGTCTAAGAGTGGGTCGACACATTTTTTTATATTTTTGAATATTTTTGGACATTTTCTCCTAGCACCCATCTTCCTTTTTTGGACTGCCCTGATGTCTACTTAGACTCAGTGAGCTGGATTTTTTCTGTTTTGATATTTTCTTGCAGACAATGCGAATAAAACAGTGGTCACATATCTGTGCAATGGATAACCAGAAATGAGCTACTACGAGCCATGAGGTGATCTTTCAATAAATATGTATCAGAGAATTATCTTTATAGGAGCTTGCATAAAAATATTGAGCTCCTAAATGAACTTCCCTGCTTAGTATTTCAAAACTTATGTACCTAATATAGGAGTGATGGAAATGGCTGCAAAAAGCATAACAGAGGCAGTCCACTGATATACTGTGTGGAGTATATTATTTCCCTTGCGGTGGCGCTACAGAGGAAACATAGCCGGTCATCTATCTTATCTCAATTTGTTTTGGCTTGTTTTTGCCCATTGTTTTTCTGTCTGCTTCTTTGGTAATTTATCAGTCTCACTTTTTCCTTGTGTTAAATTGGGGATTTTTTAAAGATCTCTTTTTGAGACATTTGTTACAAATGTCACAAAAATGTCCCACAAATGTCGCAAGTCACTTCTTTTCCTTAAGTATGGATTAGTCTGGAGTTTTTTGCGCAAAAAAATGTAGCAAATTTGAGACAATTTGAAATGATAATTGTCATTTGCAACATTTAGCACATATGTAATAGAAGATAAATGTGTCTTACTGACGAAAAACAAATGTCTGGCGGACATTTCAAAATATCCCCAAAAAGGCGCAAAAATTTCAATGCGCCAAAAAATGACTAAACCCCCCCCAGAAAAAACAGGAAAAAAAATAAAGATAAATGACCCCCATATCCTTACAGAGAGTTTCCTTAACAGATTGTAGATGGGGGTTTCAAACAGATATTTATGATTTTTTTAAAACTTTTATAATGTGTTTTACATAATCTGCAGTTTAATTCATGTTCCCGGAGAAGATACTTTCCACGTATATAATTAACCTCATCATCATTTACCAAACAGGAGCATATATTGTGCCAGTGCACAATGTTCCATATATTTATTGCTTATTATAGACGCACACAAGGCACATTCTGCTGACACCAGAAATCTTCTTTATTCCCTCTCAGTCACATGTTGCTGTTGGTTAGAAGACAACCGGAACAAAGAGCATGTGATTTTACCTTCTATATAAATTCAAATGCTATTATGTTGAAGAGTTTTTGCAGACTTGCAGTCTTCTGGATGACAGAGAAACTAGGAAAATCCATCAGCAAAGGCACACAATGGATAAGCAACATTCCTCAAATAATCCAGTCAATTAAAAATTGATTTTTGTTCTAGGCAGCATGGCGGTAATGTAGTGGGAAGCGGGTATATGCATTACCAACAGAGCGCACATCAGTTAAGTGATATTTAGGTGATCTTCTATCATGGGAGAAAGCAGTGCAGTTGATGATCTTTGCTGCTGAAGAAGCTAAATTGAAGTGTCAGATACTAGAATTGCATTTTATTTCTAATATGTTGCCCTGCCAGCGTGGTAGAAGCTATGTGTAGTCTGTGAATACAAAGGGACAAAAGTGTTAAATCTAGCAGAAGCCTATTGCTTTAGGAAAGATTACACTTAAAACACAGCTTTTAAAGCTTTCAGTGATAAAAAATTGGTTAAATATACCCGGAGTTCACAAAGCGTTTCTGCAGAGAGGCGATGTGACCTCATAGAGAATAAATATGCTTACATGCATTTCAGTGTTTCCTCTTATTGCCTTAAAACATTGCTTTATTTTCTTTGTACAGATATACTTTTAGTATGAATCATTACAATAAGCTTTCGAAAAAAAAAAACTCTGAAGCTATTCTCTCACTGAAATGGTTTTGTGTTGGTTATGAACACGAGAGGAAAGAACAGGGACGTTCATTGATTATTGTTTATTGTTTAGATGTTCAGATTCATTCATAAAATGTAGAAAAAAAATGCCTATTTCTGTATAAAAGCTCAATTTAAATATTCCTGACTAAAAACTCGGGCCTGACCCTCCTATGACACCCAACCTGGTTCTATGAGGATCCGTTGACTTGGTAGAGCTAAGTGTCTACTACCTTTACTTTTGGGCATGCTCTAAAGCCATAGACCTTTGTTCTGCCACAATAGTGTTCTTCTAGATATCTCTGTATAACAGATATACTGTTTGCTCTGGAATATCTCCAAAATATTATATGACATATTTTCAGATCGGATTTCGACTTTAAATACTACTATACAGGTGTATATTAAAGATTCTGAACCCTAATATAAAATTTGTAACAGGTCACCCAACCCTAGATTTAACAGTAGTCTATTGAGAGATATTCTGTATATGCTAGTTTTATCTTTGTGTGCTCCAATCCCATTGGCTGGGCCATTTAGATTGGCCACTTGATGGGTTTTGCCATATATTGAACTTGTATTTTGGGAGATTCGACTCTTTAGGAGAAAGATGGCTGAGAACACATCTGTTGCATGTGCCTTTCACTGATCATGGGTGCCCAGAAAACTGCTTACTTATCATCCAATACACATACACCTATACCCCTAGAGGCATATAAAGCCATTGTTTTGGCTTTAGAGACTGCATTAGACACCATATTATGGCTTTCAATTTATAGCTGTACAGCAAAGATGGAAAACTTGTGCAATATGAGAACCACTGAACTACACCCCAAAGTTACCTAATGTAGTAGTAGAAGATTTTAATTATTATCATTACTACCTATGATTAGAGATGAGCAAATCTATTTGTAGATTTGTATTTTTTAGGCATCAAATCAACTCCAAATCTTTTTGAATTTGTTTCAAACCATCTCTGAAAATGTCTGCTAGCTAATATTGTAATTCAATCTAGAGTTTTGGAAAATATAAAAAATCATAACATTTCAGAAACACGATAGGAGCTCTGGGATTTAGAGGGCAAGAGTGGGTTATATATACCGATTTCCACGACCATTAGAAAAACATTGGCTCACACCTGAAGAAAATATTTTGAAACATTCTACAAAGCTTCTATGAATTGCATTTTGGATGATCTCTACTTATAATAAACTTTCTTTATTGTTAAAGTTTACAACCAAAAAAAGTATATAATTTGCTGGTCTGAAACTAGTAGAATAATATATCACAGTGGTATCTAATACTTTCCAGGTAAGGACGAAAAGTTTTGTGTATCAAGTCTGAAAGGTATAAATGTTGCACAGTCAAACCTGTCATTGAACTGTTCCTTTTGTACAGGGCTTGACCACATCTGTATTTGCTAACCACACAATAAAATAGCCCATCAATTTGAGATCTGTGCCTGACTTTTCATAGATATTCTCAGTCCAATAATGGCTTTGAGTCTTTTGTTTTTGTCTGCACTGCTGGACATCATTATTTGAGGTCTACAGATCGTCCACAACACAATCATTACAATAACTCATCCTGTCAATTTACTGGGAGATAAAGATTCCTGCCTTTACATGACTATTTTATTTACTTTAACATCTAAGTATTTCCTCAAATTCTCTGCCCAAATAAATAGACTGTGCTGTCGGATAATGACATGTACAATAACGCCATAGTCCCATCTCCTTTCATGAGTCTAATGCATTGTTAATCGCAGCATCTGGTACATTAACCGTAATGTACTAACAAATGCCAACAGGTGCAGTAACGTCAACTAAATCTATAGAAGTCATTTATGTTTTCATCTGTACAGTCTATTCATCTTTTATATGATCATTTTGTAAATTTATTTGTGGCTTGTGTTCTGTTTATCTATTACTGTTCTCATAAAGCAGCCTTTTGTACTTTCCCATAATGTCTGTTGCATTAACAATGAAATCTGACATACAAAATACATGTAGAAACATACACATTACATATTAATTAGTGTATAATATATATATATATAATCCAAAAAATGGAGCAGCACTCCAAATCTAAGCAGGTAAAAGTGAAGAAGAGTTTATTCCAATACTGCCAGTTTTGGAATAAACTCTTCTTCACTTTTACCTGCTTGGATTTGGAGTGCTGCTTCATTTTTTGGGATTTTATTTATAATCTATCTATCTATCTATCTATCTATCTATCTATCTATCTATCTATCCATCTATCTTCCGCTCTAACTAACCATCAGCTATCTTTAAGCTACCTAGGGGGACAGGGGACATTGATCATAGAGTGATGCTAATTGCAGCAGTGTATGACGCTGCCCTTGGCACGCGCCAGATCTAGGATGCTAGAAAGGTGGTAACACACCAAAACGTTCCCAGTTTTGGAATAAATTCTTCTTCACTTTTACCTGCTTGGATTTGCTGCTTCATTTTTGCGATTTTATGCATACATGGGTTCCCACCCCGAACTCTGAGGCCTCTGCACCCCCCCTTGTAGGGGAACTTTGGACATTGTGCTGCTGTGGACTTTCCTTTTTTATCTATCTATCTATCTATCTATCTATCTATCTATCTATCTATCTATCTATCTATCTATCTTTCTATCTGTTTTCTTACCTATCTAATAATCTCATTAAATTATCCATTAGTTAAAACGCTTGCGATATCTCCACTATGTAAATGATAGGATAGGACAGGATGATCCTCACTCTCTGTATGTGACTCTACAATCATTATACAAACGCAACTTTGATATTATGATAAGGTTAGTAATTTTTTAATGATTTGCGCAGTAAAGGATACTATGGAGTATTTTCCAGGTTCATTGTGTCTTCATAGATGAATGTCAAGTGGTTTAACATCAGCTCTATGGAGACGGAAGCAAATGATAGGTCTGGATTGAGTATGTTACATATTCTGCTAAGTGTTTACATCTTATTATACCTGATGACTGTACACAATGCTGATATTAATGACAATTATACACTGAAGTATGACTACAAACTCCAAAGTGATTGAGCCAATAAAGCTGCGGCTAATACGGCTCATCTGTCATACCGTGCCGCATGTTTGTGAAAAATGATATCCTGGTACAGTAAAGGCCATTTCACATTGAGCTAATATAATCAGTAAATGTCAGGCTCCCTTCACAATTAAAGTGGTCAGTCCCTAAATCTCTTGTTATTACTGAAGAAATGAGACATTTTTTCTCTTTACTGGACACACAGAAAGTGACTACTCACCAAGACGCCAGCCAAATCCAGTAATGAGAATGTTATTTACAAGCACCAACGTATTCAGTAGTGTTGTACAAAGATTCTCACTCCTAGCATTATCCTCTCTTACTAGATGGACTCACAAACTAAATTTCCTATCTCAAACACATATGCATATACTGTAGATCTTCCGGGGCTGATTTCATGGAAGTTAATGGCAATTTGAGTATCTTTTTGGGAATTGGGTAAAAGCTGGAGTCCCAGGAGTAAATTATACACATGAAGGATTACTATACTATACATAAACTTGCTTTTCAGTGCTGGTGGGGAGAGGGGCAAATGACTGGCAAGCTCCTTAATTTTGAGAATGGGTGTTGGTATACCCCTTAAGTCAGGGGTGGCGAACCTATGGCACGGGTGCCAGAGGTGGCACTCTGAGCCCTTTCTGTGGGCACCCAGGCCCTAACCCCAGCATGAAGTTCACCAGACAGGACTCAAAGAATCTTCCTACAGAATCTTCCTACAATGATAGGTGAATTTGCCCTCCTCCTTTCACCTGTGTTGGTGTCCTTAGGGGGCTGAACGATTGAAAGTTGTCAATGAACAAGGAGAAATAAATTACTGGCTAAATTGCTGTGCTGGCACTTTGCAATAAATAAGTGGCTTTTGGGTGAAGTTTGGGCACTGAGGCTCTAAAACGTTCACCATGACTGCCTTAAGTGCTCCTTGTGAATGTAATACAGGTGCTCATGCCCACCTTCTAGTCTGCCATATTACCCATGCAGTACCGATGTTAGGGATGGCCCCAAGGGTATGCTGGTCCACCAGGCACCATTGAGGCATTACACATACAACAGTGAGTGATTTGCGTTGGTTAATATTAGAAGAGGTTACACATGAAAATGATTTACTTCTTAGGAAAAGATTATTACAACGTGAGGCGTACTGGATTACTAAGCTGGATACTTTGCAACCCCCAGGTTTAATGGACAATGCTGTTTTAGTACATTTCTCTAAACTTTGTTCGTAATTTGTCATGATGTGTTTTGTATACTTGTTGTAATGTTGTTTCAGTAGGGATTTTTAAATGTTGAATAAATTAGAATAAACTTTGGTAACAAATGTATTTAAACCCTTACCTGACCGGTATTGCGCATGTCTGAGGAAGGAGGAACTCCCTCCGAAACGTCACATGACACACCGGGCATTTGGCGTCTCAGTGGAAGCCAGGAATCCTTAGTGTGGACTTTATAGGGACTTATGCATATCTAGCCGGGAACTGGTGATGTATATATGCTATTGTTGTCTTTGTCATCCAAGTATATATAAAGAAGATTGTTTGGATTGCACATTTGGTCTTTGTTTGAAGGTTTTGTTTGAAATGGAAAGACCATTGAGACATTACCACATGTTGCTGCTCTCTAGAAGGGATGGTAAGGCCTTGTGCACCCCAATGGGAAATAAGTCCATAGAGTCAGGGTCTGCAGTGAACAGTTGCCTTCTTTACTGAGGAAATTCAGGTGCAAAGCAATACAAACAAATGAAAGGGCTGACCTCTCCGATCTCCTCCGAGGAAGAAGAAAGGTTATTGGTGGGGAAAGACCTGGAGCAGCTATCCATCTCTTTTAAGAATTCTGGTACCCTGGTCACAGGCAAGGAGCCTTTGGTCTATGGCAGAGTATCCCTGTCTCAGCTTCTTCTTCTGGTTGCTCAGGTAGACAGGTAGTCTGCTCCTCCAAGCTCTGTTCCCTAACTGCAAGATACTAAGTATATACTAAGAATACAGATGCATGTACAAAACACTATAGATCAATGCAAGTTTATTAATGTAAAATAAAGTAAGAAGTGCATAGTTCACATAGAGGAAATATGCTCCTCTGTGATGGGGCACTATACCAGTCCCAAAGAAGATGTGTATCCCCGCTCCAGTCCACTCTTTAAGTCTCTTTTTACTAACTCATCCTGTGTCTTCCTCCCATCTGTTATCTGGCAAACACCAGGTACCAATCTTCAGGCTTCTCTGCACATGAACCTTGGACTTTGTATATAAGATGGCGGCTGATGACGGGTTCAAGCAGCATTTATATTTATTATACAACCTGTTATCTCTTCTGTGTGACCCCTTCATCTTCATAGACTGTGAGCTCTTACGAGCATTCCTCATTCCTATTGTTCCTGTAGTGCTGACGCCGATTGTGTGTGTTAACACTTTAAATGTACTGCTATTTTGCTGAGGATCGGGGCTCCCCGATGACGATGCAATGGCTTTGCCAGCTGAGTTTAAAGAGATAACACCTGTGATCTTTGCCAGCACCAATCGCGGCTGTTAAATGGTAGGGATGGGGGAATTAGCAGAACCTTGACCCAAACTTCTCACAATGTTTGGCATGGACCCGCTCATTTGGGTCTTCTCATCACTAATGCTATCTCAAATTTAGCTAAATTTTCCTATATTTTCCGTACTTTTATCTGTAGAAAAATTAACTAGCAAGCTCTAAATATCTACTTCCGAAAAACCTTCCAGATAAGTGAACATAGGGTCACTACAAGGTAGTTGCAATCCTGCCAGGACTAAGCGCCAGTTCCATCATCAGAGCCGAAGAAATAGCAACAAATCAGCATATTACTAAAAGGAACCCGACTAAAAATATCTGCAGCCTGAACTATTGACCTGTAAAATCTGCAGGATGTAATCTGGCTAAAGAGGAGCTTAGAGGAGGCAGCAAATGCTGTGCGGGAATTATGCCAACATTTACACTTTATACTGCTTGTCAGGATGTTTATTTGTGTATGAACCCAGTAAATGTAATGGAAGAGTCTTTCTAGGTGTCGGTAAGTGACTGCCACTCGCTGGACTTTATCTCCGTGTGCAGCAAGGTGTATGATCCGCAGGAAACTAATTTCTAAATAAGTAAATGAAATAACATTGTACAAACCCGTGACAAATGACCTATAACCACTGAGATTTCTTATGAATTAAACATCAATTTGTTCTAAATTTCATGAAAACTGTTTTGTAGAAACTTTATATGTGTTATTTCCCCATAATGAATCACACAATTAGAAACTTGGCTCCATATGTTTCCTACCAGTGTCTTTAATTTATGTAAACAGCATTTATTACAGTTATGAAGCCATTTAATCTGCAATCTATAGAGAATGATCATATTTAGTTAGAAAAAACTTGCTACAATCTTATCCATCTGCGCCCCCACTGTGTTCTTTGCGTATGTACAGCAGGAGTGGACCTACCATGAGTACGGCACATGCAGTTGCCACCCATAGTAACTAATCTCACATAGCATAGCATAGAATGAGAAAACTGGTGAGTCTAAAAATATGCAAATAAGTTTTCCAGGATGGGATAAGGAAAACATTGCCTCTTTTAGCTACCATGTAAGACAGCTCCCTTGACATCAAGCATGACCTACAAGATGCCTTATGACATGAAGCAGGTTTAAACCCAAACCAGTATATCTATTTCAGAAGGAACAGATTCTCAACTGTAGACAGCGCTGTTTCAACCTGATTGGATCTCTTCAGTACAGTCTAGGGAACTGGTTTGGCTTTTGACTAGGGTCAAGAAGGCAGCCTTAATTGGCAGTCTCCATAAGCAGCACTCTTACTTTCTGACCCTAGTCAAAACTCTCATGCTGTACTGATGAGACCCAATCAGGTTGAAACAGTGCTGTCTACAGTTAGGAGTCTGTTCCTTCTGGAACATATATTATATAGCACACACAGATTACGCAGTGCTGCACAAGGCATGGGGCTCACAAGCTAAACAACCTAACAGTATATTTTGGAGTGTGGGAGGAAACCAGAGTACCTGGAGGAAACCCACGCAAACACGGAGACAACATACAAACTCTTTGCAGATGCTGACCTGGGTGGGATTCAAACCCAGGACCCCAGTGCTACAAGGCAGAAGTGCTACTCACTCAGCCACTATGGGCTGCACATGGAATAAAAGGAAACCACTTTTCAACCACAATTGGACTTCGGAGTGCTGCTTGTTTTGACTTTATAGATAGATATATACCCCCCCCCCCCTTTGTAGGGGAACTTTGAACATTGTGCTGCCTGCTGTGAACTTTCCTTTTATATATAATACATTTATATATATACAGACAGTCCCCGGGTTACATACAAGATAGGGTCTGTAGGATTGTTCTTAAGTTGAATTTGTATGTAAGTCGGAACTGTATATTTTATCATTGTAATCCCAGACAGAACTTTTTCGGTCTCTGTGACAATTGGATTTTAAAAATGTTGGATTGTCATAAGAATCAAGATTAACACTAAAGCTTCATTGCAGACGCCTGTGATACTGTTACAGCTGATTATTGTAGCCTAGGACTAAAGCACAATAAATTACCAATATCCAGAGGTCGGTTTGTAACTAGGGGTCGTATGCAAGTCGAGTGTTCTTAAGTAGGGGACCGCCTGTATATTAAATACTGCCATCCACTTATTCACTTGTATTTGCCACTTGTATTTACTCATTCTAAGAATCTTTAGTTCATCGAAAACGCTAAATTTGGATAGCTACTAAATATTCACACAATGTTATGTATATTTTTTTGCATATTTTGCAATGTAGTAGATAAGAAATCTATATGCAGTGTCCGTGTCATGTTTGTGAAAATGTTTTTGGCGTTTATTTACCACTACATAAAAAGGGGCATATTGTTGAATATTTTTTAAAAAAGCTTAAGGATCAGTTCAACTAAATGTCAATGGGACAGATCCTTGTTCCGAATATGCACTAGAGCAGCTCTAGAGTAGTAATCCGAGGCTCAGCTTCAGGTTTCTGTTGCTGAAAATTTGCTCAGATCTGGAGCATGAACACACCCTGCAAATAGTTTCATGTCTAAATAAGGGAACAGTTCCCCCCAAAATTACATTGAACAGTTCTACAAGGTTACCTTTGTCTTTAAGCTTCATGAGAGTAAATCAGTTGCCCAACATTAAACGGTAGTTACGGAAAACTTCTACATTATACTAAAACAAATATATTTAAAACTAATTTCTACTAAAAGTTTGCACCTAAGTTGTATAAAATTGTTTTGTTAATTAGCAATAAGAAGAAGTTCACATCAACAGACTTAATGTACATATAGGAAAAATGTATTCTTAACAAGCTCAAATTCTACAGTAAAAGATGTTGCAATAAAAACCAAAAAATTATGTGAGGTCTACTGTATGAATATGCATGCAATTAGACAGTTATTGATTCTGTCCATTTCCCATCCCATTTGCCCTTAGGATCTTCAATCAGTATTTCATGCAAACCTAGATAAAGGATGAAGCCATTTTATGAGTATCCATAAAATGTGTAGTTCATTATCTGCTCTATAATGTGTTGAGGCCCTGCAGAGCCCTATGTAATCCAGAAAACAATAGAGTAAAATTAGACTGCTTTTTGACATATTTTATTATTGAAGCAACTTACTGTACTAGACTTTGGTAGAACTAGGTAATAGGGTTAACAGACGGGCCGCAAACATCACTTATTACACTCTGGGGGAGATTTATCATTCATTCTACATCAGTTTTGTGCAAATCTCTTCATCCCCGACAGTTCCTGTACTTTTCTGCCCTCAACGCCTTTTCTCCACCACACACACAGAGATACAAATGCTGCATTTTACCTGGTCTACAGGTCTGACTTGGCATAGATGGAACCCATATCTACTAAGAGGGAGGCTATTTTAAGGCATAACAAATTCTTCTCTTGGTGTTTTAGATTTGTCTGCCGCTTGGGCCTACATTATTAGTAACAACATTGGTCTTTGTTTCCATGAAGGTCCAATTGTTTTCATCCAATAGATGTATGTTTCATTGGTTGAAGCATCAAATATATCTACATAGCGGAGTCAAATAGAAAGAGCCACATCACATTTTTGCTATATGAAAAAATAAAATTATAGGTCCGGCATTATGGTGTCTTTATATATCACCATATCATGTAGGTGTCTTCCTCTTGATGGTCCTTAGGGTCAATGCAAAAAGTCTAAAAGTAGTTTTGTTATTAAACCAAGAATATAATTCTGGCAAGGCAAGGGCTATGCATCTAGACTGCAATGTTGCCATAATGGCAATTTTTTGGCAATATAATGGCAATATATATATTTATGGCAATATAATTTTTATAATGTGATTGTTGTAACCTGTAGGCTCCAATTTTGGCTCCATTTTAAAGATGATTGTCGAATTGTTGAAGGCTCTAGCCAAAGGCCTCATTCACACGGCCGTTGGGGGATGTATATACGGCGATGTATATACGTCGGATATACGTCCCCCATAGGGTGGCAATGGGGCCTATGAAAAGATAGGACATGTCCTATCTTTTCTCGCCATATGGCGTCATGTGGTACGGAGGGCGCATGTCAGTGTGAATTCAGCCTTATACAGTAATTGATAATACCCCCTAAAAAAATAAATACCCCCATTAAATATTCAATGACCCCCTAATAACAGACACATCCATACAAATCAATAGTTTCTTTTTTGTGAAAGATTTACACTTTTATGTAAGGAGGCTGCATTTAGTGTAAATCTATATTACATACTGTAGGTGTTATCTAATTGTCTTCCCACACAAGTTACGGGGGAATGAGAAGTCTTTGGGGAGTTTTAGCATTTCTTTTATAGTAAATCTGACATGCAATAAGCTCCTTAGACAGTCTACAAAACTGGCACTGGCTTCTTGTACCATGTTTTTTAGACTGTCTATGGAGCTTATTGCATGTCAGATTTTCCAATAAAGATTTAGACTGCTTCATAAATTGGCACATAATGTCTTCAATGGATTTTAAACTTTTTGGTGAAAAGTTTTTGCACAACCGATTATTAAGTATTTTCTTTGCACGTCATAATTCTTTCTACTATAAATCTGCTATAAGTAGGCTAAAGTGAAAAGTGGAGAAGGTTATGAAATGTGTCAAAAAAGTAGCAAATTTTTGCATAAAATAGCCAGTTGAGACATTTGTATGGCAGAAAACTAATATAACTACAATGATAAATGCACCCCCATTATATTAGGACAAATCCTCCTAGAAGTGCATATGGCACACATATTCAGATAACAGATAAGCTGCAGTGTAGAATATTTCATCACTACATCCCCCAACCTCACTAGTCGTCTTCCCCTGCATTGTTAATTGCTATAAAGGTGGCCCTATAATGCGAAAATGACAACTTCATCCTAAGATAAGTAGCCAACATAAGAATAGCATAAAATATTGTTGTGTATGGAGCAAATTAAGCAAAACAAGTTTACGGCTTGACATGATAAATGATATAGGTAGTGGTGGGACTCACCTGTTCTGACCTCACCAAGCACCGGTAGAGCTGTACATGGTTAAACACTGCAGTGAAACTACTGCAGAGAAAATAACATTCATTTTATTGTGGCAGAAGCTGTACAGAGACTGTGCGGGGATGGGGTTGTTAAGATGCAAACTGCAGGATATATAAATGATACAGCCCAGCAAAGCTATCCTAATGAGCCTTGTAATGGGAATATTAACAAAAGGTATAATTACTGTGTGAATATTAGGGCTGGACTTCAATTACCGCATAGATATTACCTACCTGCTTTTACTAACATATACATTTTAGCTCAAGTTGTGTAATTTATCATAAGAGGGAATAAAACCGATTGTCAGGTTTAATGCTAACTATCGTTCAGGAAAGACAACTGACAAATCAAGTGGTGGAAGTCGCTCTGAGACTTTCTGTAAGGACACTTGACACAAAAGCAGGTAACGTGAATTGGGATTCCTGATTGGCTTGTCAACCATGCTTAGCTGTATTACTTAAAGGTGTATTCTCATCTGGGCATCAGCATTTAATTTAATTCATCTGCCGTATACATACATTTCTTTAGTTGGAGGTTATTACAAAAAATGTTTCTGTGTGGAGATAATTTTCCATAAATGTAGTCATACAGTCACTTAGAAAAGTGATTGCTGTCCTTGGATACAACCACCACTGCTGGAGTGATTGCCCAAAGAAACAAATTGTTTTTGCATGTCCCAAAGCCGTCCTGTGGTAATGAACTCTGAATCCAGATGGTCAAGCATCTCCATAGCGTACGCCTGGCCACCACTAAAAGACTGCAATGGGTCATATCCAAGGACAGCTATCTTGTTTCTAAGGGACAACATTGCTACATTTATGGGACATGATCTTCACACAGATACATTTAATAACATCCAATTGATATTTGTACATGGCAGATGTACAAAATATGAATGCCCAGATGGGAATAGCCCTTTAAGGTTTCTGTACTCTGGACATACTCTATTACTTGCAGGTATTGTAGGTAGACGGTTGTGTAAGTACTAAATTAGGAATCCTCATACACATTTATTCCATAGTGGCCATTATAGTTGCTTATTCTGCACATACATGGGCAGAGGATGACAATCTAGGAAGATTTGGTGAACTTCCTTTCATACAAACTCCACTAATGAATGGAATATTGTTTGACCTAAAAATACTGACTTATCAACAGACAATCAGTGTATATCTCATGTCACACAATATGATGGTTTGATGTTACATTTTACATTTCTATGGTACCAATAATTAATTTTCATCGACTTTTTCTATAATGTATGGTCGACTTCTATGAAAATGTTGGAAAAGGCAAGTATTCTCTTTCTCATGGTAGATATCAAGAATGCGAGAACCTGGGGAAGAAAATTTAGCATGTGATGTTCCTAGTGGGACAAGATGTGCTGATGATAATAAGAGGGGGATTTTATTTTGTTCCATGCCATAGGGCCTGCTAAGATCACTATATAGCAAACCTCTGATGGCAAATAAGAAAAGGTTCAGGAGGAAAGTTCACCAAAACTTTGTTTGTCTGATCAGATTGGATCCCATTGAAGATCCGTTGGTCTTCGGGGAACAAAAAGAAAATTATGGAGGAATCAATCATCTTTAAACCCTCAAGCTTCAATAATCCACAATAAATCTCTTTACAAAATGCTTACGTAGCCAATACACGTAAAATGTAGATAGGATAAAAGTCGCACTTGGCATGTAAAGCAACGCGTTTCGAATAGTTTGCTCTTTGTTACAAGCCTGTGATACCCATTAGAAGACTATGGTTTTTATCTATGCAATCCATGGCAACATCGGAGCACACTTCTATGCCATAACCAATTTTTGTAACCATTCAGTATTGTGCCTAGCAGTAGGAAATTGTGTAACATGCCCTCGTCGTAAGAGAGAACTCATGTTAAAGTAATGGATTGCCATAATCATTTGCAGTATAAAGGGGTTGTGCCACTATTCACTGGCTACTTCATACGGAATATTCTTCAAAGCCTGTTTCCCTGAATGCTCAGATGATCTTTTTTTCATTCACTCTCTTCAACAGAAAATTAAGTCTCCAATGGTTTTTGAAAGGTTATTGTTAGGCATGAAATGCCTCTGGGTTTTGGTGCAATGGGAATGGAGAATATATTTCTTACATACCAGCCACTTTAACATGATTTGAATACAAGTGGCTTACTGCGATAAGTATGTTAGGTTCCCTTATGTTAATTACAGTATTTTAAATGAGGCTAATTTGACAGCCACTGGCACATTATATGCTAAACAGTGCACATACCATCTCTAAGAAAATGCAGTCTTGCCTCTTGTGAATACCCTCTTATAGGACAATAATGTGCTGAAGTCCTGCTCTGCTAGGAGATATTATCCAATTACAAATCACAGCCCTGTTCACTGGAAATACTGTCAGAAATGAAAATCCTTACAATAACTACTTTGCCTTTTATTGATTGAACGGAATATGATTTGGCAGGACTCGCGTCCTTAATCCATCCCGTTTCTAAATTAGTCATTGAGTCAACAAACTAGTCCTATAATCTGAGTGTCTTTTATGTTAATAGAGTCATTGATCTTTACATTATAATCTTCTATTAAGGTGGTTTCATAGATTACATTCTTAGAGTCCTTACCCAACTATTAAAGGGACTTTTTTTCTTTTTCTAATTTTGTCTTCATATTAAGGTGCCTCAAAACTAAGATAGGACCCTATTGTATCATGAAGGGAGGGGGGGGGTATGAAGAAATTGCTGAATACAGGTGTGAATTGAGTCTTACAGATTTAAATACAGATGGTCCCCTACTTAAGGGCAACCAACTTACAGACGATCCCAAGTTAAAGACAGACCCCACTGCCCACTGTGAAGCTTTACTATAGTCTCAGACTGCAATGATCAGCTGTAAAGTGTCTGTAATGAAGCTTTATTGATGATCCTTGATCCCATTACAGCAAAACAATTTTAAACTCCAATTGTCACTGAGGCAAAAAAAAATTTTGGCTGGAACTATAATTATAAAATATACAGTTTCGGCTTACATACAAATTCAACTTAAGAACAAACCTATGGAAACTATCTTGTACGTGGCCCGGGGACTACCTGTACATTTCTTCTGTAATGCACTATGAAACAGAAATATATGTTTAAAATTAAACAAAAAATAAATAAAAATGTATGCATTAACTATATTGTTTCTCCAGAGGCAGATACTTTCTATAGGCACTGTCATCTCTATTTTATAGATTGGGTCAAGAACAAAGGTTTCCTATCTATAAATTAAACAATTCTTTTTTCTATTCTTCTTCTTTCTTTTTTTTAAAAAAATATTTGCAAAGCCCCTTTAAGTATGAAGGTATCATAATTTATTATGTGTTTATGGTGCAATTGTATTCTTGGTGCTAAAGGAATTTAATACCCAACTGTATTGATTTTGGTCAGCCAGCAAATCAATATCTCAACAGTACGGGTTAATTAATGAATAATTAACATTTAAAAATAATTTTATAATTAAGGCTATATATATCACTAGAAAACTAAACAGATTTATTGGATAAACACTACATCTGCTTTGTCTTCCCATTACACATAGTTAGCCTCTATTACTGTTCCCTAAATAGGAAACTAAACAGTATAGTAAGGGTTAATCAACTTACCTGTAGTGAATTGAAAAAGCTATTATTAAAATGTTAATTTTTGGGTGGAGCTTGTAACCTAGTAGATAACCCACTTGCTTCTCTAATATGGTTGCTCACATCAGGTTCCTCTGTCCTTGGTGCTGAGATGAAAACTACCACAAGGACATTGAGCTGTTTGCATTCATTATAGAAAACATTAATATACTGACATTGTCACTATATAGAGAATATTTTCCAACTCTCAACCTACCGGGGCACATTTATTTCCCAGTTATAAATCCCAGATGGACTACAAAGCTATAGATGCTGAAGAGTAAAAGTGGAACTGAAGTGTTTGACAAAAGTATTGAAAAGATAATACATTATCCTAGTCCATCTAGTTGTGGATTATGTCTATGCTATTTTGTTTATATCAAAAACTAGCTACAAATATAAAAACAATAATTTTGTAATAATAATAATAATTGTCTTCTCCAAAATTTATTTCAAATCTTTTAAATATTTAAATTAGAAAACATCTTAACAATTGAACTTCCTGTTTTGGAGCGACATTCGCCACAAAGACACATCAACGACTATAATTTTGAAATATGGATATTGTCTCGGTGCGAATTAGTTCTCTTTGATAAGAAATCGAACTATTATTGAAATATTGGAAATACCAAAGATGTTTTCTCTTCCCTGGAGATCAGTCTTTTCTGAAATCCTCCAACTCTTACAACTAGGGAAATCTAGCTGTGACCAATAATATCAAAATAACCTTTGTTGAATAGCCACATGATCTGCAGCTCAATCTGTATGTAAAGGCTTATAAAGGCATGCAGTTTTTTTCTAAGCATGCCAATTTTTTTCAGATTCCTTAGGGTTCTTTCACATGCGTGGTTCAGTGATTTTCACAGATGCCTTACTGAGCCCATTGCTTTCTCTGGGTGTTATTTGCTTATTTTTTCACTGGTCCATTTTCTGTGCATAAAAAAAACCTGATAACAGGCTAAGAAACCAGGTGTTATGTTTTCTACTTGCTAAACCTTCAGTAATTTTTGTGGGGCCCCAGAGACAAAACGGAATGCAATGAATGCCCAATTCCCGAGCCAATGTGAGACCACCCTAACTGAACCACCTTTTCTACAGGTTATTTCACCATATCTGTTTTTTTTTCTCAAAGAATCCCCTGTCCCTTGAAAAAAAAATTGAGTATTTCCTATTTTTTCACAATTGCATACCAGGGAAGGCAATGAAAATCTATGGGTCCAAAAAAAAAGTGATTTCTTCTCACTGAAGAAACAAGTGAACCAGGGGTTTTGCCATATAATGAATGTCAATACCTACATACTCAACAAATGAATATTACAAGTGAAAACCTTACGCTATGCATAAAGCAGCAGGGAAAGAACGTTGCTTATTTTTTTAAAAATGACACATCTTTTATTGGAATGCATTAAAAATACAGAAAAGAAGAACGTATGGAAAATGACATAGTCCAGAGATGGTTACAAAAATTTGTAGTATTTTTGATTCAGTGTAAGGTTTACAGCTGTATTAAATATACACACCCAAGTATCTTTAATGTACATATATGAAATTTATAATTCCACACCTGTTGGCCGCAATTTTTTTGTAACCATCTCAACTTTGGATTATCACATTCAACATATGTACTTCTTTTCTGTATTGTTAATGCATTCCAATAAAAGATGTGTAAAAATACAGGCAGTCCTCGGGTTACATACAAGATAGGATCTGTAGGTTTGTTCTTAAGTTGAATTTGTATGTAAGCAGAACCATATAGTTTATAATTGTGACCCCAGCCAAATTTTTTTTGGTCTCTGTGACAATTGGATTTTAAAAATGTTGGATTGTCATCAAAACCAGGATTAACACTAAAGCTTCATTACAGACACCTTTAATAACTGTTTAGCTGTTTATTTTAGCCTAGGGCTAAAGTACAGTAAATTAGCAGTTACCAGTGGTCCGTTTCTAACTAGGGGTTGTCTGTAAGTCGGGTGTTCTTAAGTAGGGGACCGCCTGTAAGCTACTTTTTTCGGATAGGCTTCTAATGAATGTGTGTGGGTTTTCTCCAAGTCCACCATTTTCCTCCCACACTCCAAAACATACTGGTAGGTGGATAAGATTGTGAGCCCCATTGGGGACAGGGACTGATTTGGCAAGCTCTGTGTAATGCTGCATAATCTGTGTGTGCTATATAAAGGAATTATTATTATTTATTAATATAAATCATCATTTTTTTTGGTGGATGTGAAAAAAAAACTGGAACGATGGTTACCCAACGGACATAAAGAAAAATGGATGCACCACTGTATGTGACACTTGTTTCTTTCCTGTTACATTGTTCTTGTTTACCATCTTGTGCGAATATGGAGCTGGGAATTTTTTTGCTTGCTTGTGAATCAAAATTTCTGTTTTGAAAAATTAACAACAACAACAAAAAAAAGAAAAATAGATGCAGGCAAAATATTTTAAAAATAAGGAGGAATGAAATGGCTTTATTTTCAGCATTTACCTATGGGATATCCCTTAACATTATGGATTTAGATAAGGAGCTGCCTGATTTTTCATAGTAGACTTCTCCTTCTACGTTTGTACTCAGCATGAAGCAACTACATGAAGAAATGTGCATTTATTTCTCTCTTCTCTTTGTGAGACTTTCTTCAGTTTTTTTGTTTCCATGGTAATATCCATCAATCAAATAAATAGGTAAACATTAAAACAGTATTAAAAAGCATTGAAATCCATTCATTATAAACATTTCCCGATCCCTTCCTTTGTATTCCAGTTTCTTCAGCTCACCAAATGTAGGTGTTGCTTGAGAATATGCTGTCAGATGATATGCTTTATGATTTCAATTACACATTTAACCTCATCTTCCAGAGATTTCTCTGTTTGTTTTCTACAGTAACATCGGGAGTTCTGGATAGATTGAAGACAGCAGTGCGGCATAGTAATCGGGTCGCTGGAGATGCATTGTGGCATTTTAATTGCCATTAAAATAATTACTCCACTGAGAAATGGATGTGGATTTCGAATGTTTTGATTAGAATTGTTGTAATTTTGCCATTACCATCGTTACAAAATGCAAACAGGGTACATGAAGGGAACAGAAACACTGAAAATAAAAATGGAGAATAATTTTAATGGATCAAATTCTTTATATAGCCACTATTTTTGGGTTTAACCATAATACAAAAATAATAAAAACACAAAATCCTATTCCCATGGCAAAAAATAGTATAACCAGTAAAAACTCTGGATTTTTTAATAATTTTGGAAAGACAGAGGACTGAAAATGCGGGAATAGTTTTTCCATAAAAAGAACATTCTTACAACAAATAGTGTTGCTTATAGCTATCATAATTTATCTCGTGGTCTCAACCGATGAAACTTTTTCTTTAGCTTTAACATTGAGAGAAAATTAATCGCAGAAAAGTTTACTTGAGATACTTCTTATCTATCACCTTGGTTCATGCTGGATAATAATTATGGTGCATCTTTAAACCTTTGCCTATCTTTACACCACCTATCGTTTATCTTTGCAACAAAATTTTGGCACAATTTTGATCGACCTCGGTGCTTCTTAAGCCATGTCCCTTTTCTGCTTTGTAATGTTAAAAATGATGTGCAAACCGCTAAATAAATGTGTTCCAACAATATTTTGGCACAGACTTAGCCATAATTCTGGTGTATTTGGCCTATTAAATCTTCCTTAATATGTCTCTTGGGTTGGGTTGATACCATAATCTGAGTATTTTCATAAATCTTTTGATTAGCATTTATTTGGAGATGCAAATGATATCTCTTGCCAAGTAAGAGATTTAATAACATTAACATAAGAAACAAGTGGGACAGATACCTGCTTTAATGATGGAATCTAATTGGTTGTTATGGGAGACTACGCCACTTCTTTTGATGTCTTCTCAAAGTATTGTCATTCTCTTCTTTTTGATCTTTCCTACATAACAAAGTTAAAAGTGAAAATTATTTTCTTCAAAAATGCTCTTAATCCCTTTTATATTGTGTGATAATAGAGAAGTGTTTTCATGGAAGCCAAATGTCTAGATAATAAGGTGTATATTGCTTTTCCATAAGACAATAATTTAACAGTGTCATTTTGTTGTGCATGAGGTTTTATGTCATCCTGTTATGTAGTTCTATTGTCCTGGTGTATTTGTTGTTATATCGTCCTGGTATGTTGTTATATCGTCCTTGTATGTGGTTATATGGTCCTGGTGTGCAGTTATATTGTCCTGGTGTGCAGTTATATTGTTCTGGTATGTGGTGATATTGTCATGGTTTGTGGTTATATCATCCTAGTATGCAGTTATAATGTCTTATAATGTCTATATGTGGTTATATTGTCCTGGTGTGCAGTTAGATCATCCAGTTATGTGGTTATAACATCCAGGTATGTGGTTATATTGTCCTGGTGTGCAGTTATATTGTTCCGCTATGTGTTTATACGGTCCTGGTGTGCAGTTATATTGTCCTGGTGTGCAGTTGTAATGTTCTGGTATGTGGTAATATTGTCATGGTTTGTGGTTATATCATTCTAGTATTCAGTTATAATGTCTTATAATAATGTCTATATGTGGCTATATTGTCCTGGTGTGCAGTTAGATCATCCAGTTATGTGGTTATAGCATCCAGGTATGTGGTTATATTGTCTGGTGTGTGGTTATATCATCCTGATGGGCGGTTGTATTGTCCTAGTGTACAGTTATATCATCCTGGTATTTGGTTGTATCATCCTAGTATGCAGTTATATTGTCTTAATATGTGGTTATATAGTCCTGGTATGCAGTTATATCATCTAGGTATGTTGTTATATCATCTTGTGTGTGGATATATATCATCCTGGTGGGCAGTTATATTGTCCTGATGTACAGTTATATCATCCTGGTATGTGTTTATATTTTTCTGGTATGTGGTTATATCATCCAGGTATGTGGTTATATCGTTGTTGTGTGTGGTTATATTATCCTGGTATGTTGTTAGGTTGTACAGGTATGTGGTTATATCATTGTGGTTTGTGGTTATATTATCCTGGTATGTTGTTAGGTTGTACAGGTATGTGGTTATATCATCTTGTGTGAGGTTATATCCCCTAAATATGTGGTTATATTGTCCTGGTGTGCATCTATATCATCTAGTGTGAGATTATATCATCTTGATATGCAAATATATCATTCTGGTATGTGATTTCATTGTCCTCGTATGTGGTAATTTCATCCCGATTTGCAGTTATGTCATTTTGGTATGTGATTATATCATACTGATATGGTGTTATATATTGTCCTGGTTTGTAGTTTTATCATCCTGGTATGTGGTTATACCGTCCTGGTGTGGGGTTATATCATCCTGGTATGGTGTTATATATCATCCTGGTGTGCAGTTATATCATCCCAGTTTGTGGTTATATAATCCTGGTGTGCAGTTATATCACCCTGGTATGCGGTTATATATATCGTCCTGGTGTGCGGGTTATATATTGTCCTCTTAGGTGGTTATATCTTCCTGGTAAGTGGTTACATTATACTTGGAATAGAAAGAGTTAAACTAATAAGGTAACAAACACAAATAGGAAACAAAATCATTGTATGAGAGGGGAAATGAGATTGTGTGGATCCTCAGTAACTATAAATAGAAGAAAAGTAGTAAACACAGTGAAAGCCCCCACGTTCGTTGGATATTAAATGACATGTTTATTGGTTTTTGTCCTCTCCTCGGGCACATTCAATATCACCCTTTTTATTTAATGCTATAAGCTGAATTGCTGCATGTCATCCTATAAGGATAAGATGGCAGAAACTGATTGCAGACATCAATCACTGCTTCTGTTACATTTCCATTGACAAGTAGATGTTAGTCATATTAGTGATGGTTGGTATTCTAAAGTCAAGAATTCATGTAAACATGGTAAGTCAAGTATAAAAAGTCTCAAAAGTCAGACACGTGGTGTACATTGTAAGATGGTAGGACAGCAATCTAACTGATAGCATTCAACAAAGAACATTGTAATGACCATGAGAAAATGAGTATTTAGGCAGATTCATGAAACAATTCAATGCTCCAAATACAAATATTTTATATATGTAAAGGAACTATCTGAAATTTACAAGAAGTGTCATATCTTCCATAAACGGTGTAATTCATGTCTGGTCATGACTTCATTTTGTTCTCCTCATAGGCTTAAACATCCCAGATTATTGATGTAGTTGTGGCCATTTCCCTTTGTTGTAGTTAAGCCAATGTGTATCACAGTAGAAATCCATGATTTATTTTCGGAGGGGTCAACTCTTACTTTTAATCTTAAAATCCTTCTACATGGCAAACAACTACCCCAAACAAGAATAGATTGGCAATGTTGCAATTCAATTGGTACTTATTATGAGGCATATGTAGAGTGCACGGGGCAATAGTTGGACATGAACATCTGCACCATTGTTCGCTCACAACTTTCATTAGTTCATGTGCTTAGTCATTTCCATTATCGATTCCTTGTATATCATCTGATGATCTCATTGTTTGCTCTCAGCATTTGCTCCTTTCATTGGCTGATCTAGAGGATGGTTATTCAGGAAAACACTCATCTCTAACCAACACTCATTTCTAACCAACAGTCATCAAATTGTGGTCACTTTCATATCAACCATTTCATATTTCCTTATTCTATAAAACCAAAGCCATTAAATTGAGCAGATCAAATCACGTTTTGACAATATTAGTTATTATTTTCTATTACATTTTTGATTATTATTAATTTACACCCTATTTACACGCTATTGTAAATAGGGCAGTGTTTTCCTTGGTAAATGACTGCGTCCATCAATATACTCAGTTACCCTCAAAAAGGTATTGCCTAATTTCTTGACTCTTCTTCTGCTCTACATGGCTTACACGGTACAGATCTACTCTGCTTCCATCTTCTTCCGATATCCCTGCATTTATACAATCAAATAAAGTTGTTTTTTATTACATTTAATAATGTTATCATATGACTTAAAGCAACATTGACCATTTTCACTTTTGTTGTTGTGGGTGTTTAATGGTTAACACACATTGATGACCTATACTGTACATTTGCGCTTTGCATTGCATCATTCATCTTGTACTGAATAACAATCCCTGTACAATAATAATTGTCTTCTAGTCGTGGTCTCTACGTTAGATTGTATCTGCAGAATATAATGAATGAATTAGTGTAATTTTACCCAGATTCCACCAGGTGCTGCCAAAGAACATATTGCTTAAGAGAGTTTTAACGTAGAAGAAACAAGATGCAATTAACATCTATGAATTTGTAAATGCATCATTAAAACTGAAATGAGATGTTTGTTTATCTATATATACCTCCAATGACACGAGGGAAAACTGTGCGTATGTTTTTAAATTACTTTTTAGTTATACTATAATATATAACATGCAGGATATAATAGATTGTCGGAACTAGTGTGTTTGTATATATATATATATATATATATATATATATACAGATTAATGAGAGAGAACAAAAATGAAAGAGATAAAGATTGATTAAAGGAAGACACTACCTCTGAGGGCCAGGTACAAACCATTACACAGTGACAATGGGGAAGGGATATTTGGACAGTGTAAGCTTACACTAGATGATATAGAAAAACAGTGTGATGTGATAAGGTACCAATAAATACCATGATATGGAAAAAGTTTTATATATCTTTATTTTAAATTCATGTCCAAATATCAAAAGTGGTTAAAAGCACTTAAAAGCACAAACAAGTGGACATTTTTGTTCTATCCAACCAATTATATCTACCCAAAAATAAGCAATGGTTGCTGAAGTGTCCCTCTCCTGTTACAACTTGGTAAGACTATAGCCTGACATCCTACTGCTACTCAATACAGCTGATGCATACCATGTGACCTAGCACCTTATGTCTAGGGCTACTAAACAATACCATAGATCCAACATATATTATACACCCCTGAAGAAGCCACAAGGCTAGGTGGCGGAACAAGTGGGGAGCCGACCCCCTCCTGATACCCTGGTGATATCCTCTCTTTATTATGTATTTTTATTGTGATGTTGCATCTGGTATTGTTAAGTAGTCCATTAGTAGCTACTTTAGTAGCACATTAGGTGCTAGGTCACATGGTATGCATCAGTTGTATTGAGTAGCAGTAGGATGTCAGGTTATACAGGAGAGGGGCAGTTCAGCAACCATTGCTTATTATTGAGTAAATATAATTGGTTGGATAGAACGAGGATGTGCACTTGTTTGTGCTTTTAAGTGATTTTAACCACTTTTGGAATATGAATTTAAATAAAGACATTTATTGGAACCTTTGCACATCACACTGTTGTTTTTCTATATGGTATGTCTTTTTGATGTGTGGTACATCATTTGGTCATATGTTTACATAGTTAGCTTATACTAGATGACAGTATATAGACGGGGAATCTACCATAGGGAATATCTCAGGAAGTAGATTCCCTGTGGTAGATTTCTTTTAAGTCAGGAAGAATTAACTCCTCTTCTTTGCTGATCTCCGTCCCCCAGCTCCCTCTCCTTCCCCCATCAGAAAGCATGGTGCCTCGTTTCTTCCTTCCTCTCCTCTGCTTATCTTATTCTTCTCCCCTCCTCTCCCTGCTTCTCCCATTTTCTCCATTAGAAAACACTGTCTATCCACTCCTATACTGTGTTGATATTCAACTTCTTTCCTCCTCTTCATCATCATCAGATAACATAGTAACTTTCCTTTCCTGTTCTCATCTCCCACTACTCCTCTTCCAGGTCCACTCCTCCATTAGAAAACATTGTGATTCTTATCTTCTTTTAATATCTCCCACTACTCCTCTCCTCCATTAGAAATCATGGTGCCTCTCCTCACCACTCATCTCCCTTTCTTCTCCCAGATTCTCCCCTTTTCTCCATTGGAAAGCAAAGTGCCTCTCCAATTCTCTCATATGTTAGTATCCCCCTTCTCTTCTCTCCCAGCTCTCCCCCTCTTCTCCTTTAGAAAGCATAGTTCCTCTCCTCTTATTTGCTCCTCTTTATCTTCTCCTCTCCTCTACTCCATTAGAAAGTAAAGAATCCCTCCTTTTCTCCTTGGCTCTTATCCTCTCCCAGCTCCTGCCATGTTCTCCATTAGAAAACGTATTGGGGCAGATTTACTTACCTCGCCCATTCGCGATCCAACAGCGCGTTCTCTGCTCTGGATTCGGACCCGGCCGGGATTTAAGAAGGTAGTCATCTCATCGCGCCGGAATGCACCACCTCGGACCAGGTGAAGGTAAGCGGTCCCCAAGCGACACTTTTCGGTTTTTAAATGCGGCGGTTTTTCCGAATATGTCGGGTTTTCGTTCGGCCACGCCCCCCAGTTTCCGTTGCGCGCATGCCGGCGCCGATGCGCCACAATCCGATCGCGTGCGCCACAATCCCGGGGCAATTCAGGTACAATCGGCGCAAATCGGAAATATTCGAGTAACACGTCGGGAAAACGTGAATCGGGCCCTTAGTAAATGACCCCCATTGTCTCTCTTCTCTATTGCTCATCTCACACCACCCTCCTCTCCCACCTGCTCTTCTACATTAGTCCATGTCCTCTGCTTTGCTCGTCTAACACCTCCCCCCTCCTCACTCAGCTCCTTGCCTTTTCTGCATTAGAAAGCATAGTATGTGTACTCTTCTTTTCCCCTCTATTTTCTCCCCTCCTGTCCCCCAACTCTTTCCTCCATTGTTCCTCTTCCCTTTTTTCTTTCTAACTTCTCCTGTTAGGTTTTAACAGGAGATTTTACGGTATGAAGTGCAAGAACATTAAATTATTTCTCCTACGTTTTAAACTTACACTGAAGATTATTACCATTGAGTGTAAATTTAAAGAAACCTTCTACCGATAAAGCCTACTGAATTTGGCTTACGGTCCTGCCTGCCACACTCCAAGTGCAGGTTAAGCTAATACCAATATGTCTCGCTGTATTACTTCAAGTCATTTTAGCTCACAGTTAACAACATACAGTGAGATATTTTCATGACAGTTTTTCTCTCACATATTAAGACAACATACATATCGGTTACAGCTAGTGGAGAGACAGCACTTTGGTTATTCACGAGCTGACTTGCTAATGCTATGTTTCTAATACTTAACAGCGGAGGTTCATTTTCATATTGACATAATTGGATTGTTGCTGGAAATTTCACATCCTTGGAGCCAGATCACCTGCACTGAACCAGCAATTTGTATCTTTTCATTCTAGAAGGAAAGCCATTTGATTGATTGGTTATTCATATATTTTGGATCATGCTAAGCCAGGAAAATGTTTGAACTTAAGAGGACTGATGCTGAGATTGTAATCACTGCAGTCAACAATCTATTAAATATGAAGGCTCTGCAATTTTAATAGATTGGTAGCTCATGAAATGTTAGTTAAATAAGCCTCTGTAATTATGGGAATTCTGGAATTGCTAATCACAGTATATTAAATGAGAGCTGACAGAATTTGAAAATAAGCATGAATTGTGTTGGCACATAAGAATTTATTATTTATTATACATGCCAAGCACCATGACTTTTCTTAACAGAAAGCTAGAAAAGAATTAATGTTTTCTAGATATGTGTTTAGTAGTGATTAAACGTTTATCTGCCTTGGAGAGCTGCCATCCGCAACGTCCAAAAAGGTTTTCCCGTAAATGGGGATATCTGGTTGGACAGATCACAGTGAGACTCTGACTACTAGTACATGTATTGCAACATGGAGGCATCTGATGTGCCTTTTGATTCCGGTTGAAATCCCAAGGATCATTAGTGAAGTCAATGGGCATCTTAGTTTTGAACAGATTTCGTAAAATAAAAATATTTATGCGTTATTGAATGTTAAAACCAAACGGCATCATCCTTAGTGAAACTTATTTACAACTCTCTGAAGTGTAATTTTGGTTTAACCCGGAAAATCCAACAATTGTATTTCGGACATTCACCCAATTTTCGATCGGGTACAATGGATCTGCCATGGTGTGTTTTAACATGACAAATTGTGTAAGAAGAGGTTGAGAGGCATTACTTCTAGCTGTTCAAGAATTCATCCAATAGCTATTATATTTGTAAGGTCATTTTAATGTAGATATTCTTTAATTATGGCCTGGATGAGCAAAGAGAAAATTGGGAGGAAATCAATGGGGCAACATTAAACCATTAAACCAATGTGTCATGGATGAAAGGTTAACACACATGGTTGGATCAGCAAACAGGGTTTTGCCCAGTGTGAATCAAAGTTTAGTTGTCCCACTACAGAGCACGGTACTAAGCCATACATAATAAGATCTTCTCCATGGGGGACATGTATCATTATTTCTGCAACCCAAATTGTCTAATTTTTGCGACTTTTGTTGTTTTTGTGACTTTTCACTGCAACTTTTGCTGTTGTTTTTCAAGTGCACCTTGGTCTGCATCTTGTGCCGCGTGCCTCATGTATCTTTGTTTTTCAGATGTTACGTGCAACTTTTCACTTTTTTTGCTTATTTTTGCGACTTTTTAGGCGCAAATCTGCACCTGGTCCAGGGCAGGTGCAAAGGAAAGCTTTTTTTCATGGACCCTATTTTAGCATGTGGAATTATTCCACATGCTTTAAATGTTTAAAATTTTGCACAGTAGCCTGTTTTTTGAAAATTTAGAAATTTTTGAATTTACATTTTTTAAAATTTAATGGTAACTTCTAAGGTCTCCCCCAGTTTCAGCTATCGGTCTAATCTTCCAACTTACTTTTCAAAAAAGTGTTGTGTGGGTCGAAAAACCCTCAAAAAGACCATGCCCCAGGAATTTTGACTTTTTACATGCCTTGTATCTCAGGACTACGATGTTATATATTTACTTACCGTATATACTCGAGTATAAGCCGAGACCCCTCATTTTACCACCAAAAACTGGGAAAACCTATTGACTCGAGTATAAGCCGAGGGTGTAGTATATCGCCAGTCTCCGTGTAGTATACAGCCAGTCCCAATGTAGTATACAGCCTGCCCCCATAGAGTATACAGCCTGCCCCCATAGAGTACACAGCCTGCCCCCAAAGAGTATACAGCCTGCCCCCATAGAGTATACAGCCTGCCCCCATAGAGTATACAGCCTGCCCCCAAAGAGTATACAGCCTGCCCCCATAGAGTATACAGCCTGCCCCCATAGAGTATACAGCCTGCCCCCACCAAGTGAATAAAAAAAAAAAAACGTAATACTCACCCGGTGTCCCGATCTTCAGCGCGAGGTTCCCGTTCCTCGGCGCCGGTACCAGGGCGGCGACGGTGGTCCTCTTCTCTTCTGTAGCCGGCAGATCACGTCATGTGATCCGCGGGCGCGCACTAGGATACCGCGGTGTCGCGGCTGATGACGTCATCAGCCGGACACGCTGCATCTTATTGTGCGACCGCCGGCAGATCACATGGATGCGATCTGCCGGCTACAGAAGAGAGAAGAGGACCCGCCGCCGCCTGGTAACGTGCCGAGGATGGGAGCCTCGCGGTGAAGATCGGGACCCGCGCTGAAGATCGGGACAGGATGGTGAGTATTACTGTTTTATTTTTTTCTTGACTCGTGTATAAGCCGAAGTGAAGTTTTTCAGCCATTTTTGTTGCTGAAAACTCGGCTTATACACGGTATATACGGTAATTATATATATTATATATATATAATATATTATATATATATTTATATATATATATATTTATATATATATAATATATATATATATATCTAATATATATATTACTATATGGGAGTGACAGGAAAAATGTAGAATGTAGAAGGAGATAGGAATCTGTTTTAGCTTTTTTCCACCCACCATTATCTTTTTCAAGTAAAACTTCAAAGTGAATCCAATTAAATAATGACTACTATAAAGCACATTGTCATTTTTTTGTGTTTTTGTTCATTTAGGTTAATATAGGTTGTTTGCTCTTGCATTCTGTAGTCTAGTAGAGACCTTAGCCATAGTTGTACTTGCATGTGCATTGTACACGAAGCTAGAGAATGTAATATAGGATTTTAATATATTGCGGAGACTTATAAACTGCCTTGATTTGTGTTTGTCTCCTGGAAGATTTATTTTCAAGGAAGGAGAGTGTTTCAAGTACTTAGCTTGTTCTTCTGTATAAATAGCAGGGCACTTTGCTGCTGAGTGTCTCTGCTGTGTCTCAATAAAAACTCTAAGCCATCTCTAAGGAAAGTAGACAAGCAGGCTCTATTTGCTAAAACAGACACAGCCGCTTGAGTGAAATATGAAAGGGAAATGCAGTTTTATCAACCCAGTCAAATGTAATCATAGCGCAAAAAACCCAACAACTTCTTCACAGGACAGTGTATGGGGTTGTAGATGACAAATACAGATGATAAATCGGCATAATGGTAGCCAGTGTGACAGAATACAATTTAAAGGTTTGAGGCTATGTCAAAATCGCCAAGTTGTGAAAAAAAAACTATAAAATAGGACAGTCACAGGTTCATTCTATTATCCTCTGAATTATTGCACACCAGAAGATGATACCAGAGATTATATGACCGGACCTATGCTGGCTCAGGAACATAGTTGTGCTTTATTTTTCTTCTAACCGACATTTAAATCACCCAAAATATGTTCTCTAAAAGAGTTTCCTGGATTAAAATATTCATAGAATTCAATAAGGGAGGGTGATGAGAACCAACATGGAGCAAAACCACATCAACAGAGAAGAAAGAAACAGAAATTAGACTGCTCCATTCTCTGTGTGGTGGTCAGATTAGGTTATGCAGATCAGATACCATTCATTTGAACAGAAACTAAGCTGCATGGACTCTTGGACACCTCAAGAACAGAGCTACTTGCTTTAGTTTCGTTTTCTTGATAACAGATGTTTGTGGATTATAAAGTGTTTATCAGATCCACCAATCTGGGATAGGTTCAATGTATTTTACCAAAAAGCTCCCGTAAGCATAATTCCTGGGGGACATCCCATAGACGACAAGTGCATAGTTTTTAATGTGGTTGCCAATCCCCTTTCTTATTCATATTTATGGGATAACAGTTTCAAATTTGGGACTCTGGAAGTATGTGTTTGACCTCTGTGTCTTCCTAATGATGAAAAGATAACAATGTTTGGGTTTCCAAACATTTGGCATTTTCCTACCACTGCATTTTTAGGGTACTATTAAAACCAGAGATGTGACTGTCATTAGTTCATGGATGATACTGGATTGGAAATTCACCTACTCTAGTGTATGGGCCATGCAGTCTGGAATATCTACCGGTTACGTTTAGTCATTTTGTTCAGCTTGATAACAAATTCACAATTTTATCCAAACCATTGAGGCTGTTGCCAAGGCCAAGCTGACGTGCAGGGAACACAGTCATAAGTCAACCAGTGTAGCTTCTAGATACATGGATGATAAAGTTTTTATGGGTATAGCCTTGAGTCAGGCTTGCATTTAGATAAATGATGAATTCTCTGATGCCACTGAGCCATGATACAAATGACTATACTTTTAAGAGAGTTTACGTGAAATGACTGGCAACCTCAGAAAGCCACCAAATGTAGCGTACGTGAACTCTATCCTCATCTTAAGGAAAATAATTTATATTGGTCAGATTGTCTAAGAATATATCTCATTAAGTCAATTTCTGGAAAGAGGTGCAACGTTTTTTGGAGAGTATGTTTGTTTAATCATAGGAAAAATACACCATTGACTTTGATACTTGTATTCCCTCTGTTTTATTATGGCTGCTTAGCTAATACCAATTTGGCTACGAATAGGAAGGACTGCGTGTTGCTTCCCCTTTCATATGGTACTAGAGGATTGTTCTTCATGCGTTTTTGAAAAGGACACAGTCAGCTTTGATAATGTTTTTAAGTGGTTTTTATCCGCCATAGGCAGCAGTTGGACTGATGACTAATAACATACTCCAATGCCATGAGAATAAAAAAAAAATAAAAAACGTAATACTCACCATCCGGTGTCCTGATCTTCAGCGCGAGGCTCCCGTTCCTCGGCGCGGTACCAGGCAGCGACAGTGGCTCCTCTTCTCTTCTGTAGCCGGCAGATCACGTCCATGTGATCTCCCGGCGGGCGCGCACTAGGATACCGCGGTGTCGCGGCTGATGACGTCATCAGCCGCGACACCGCTGCATCTTATTGTGCGCCCGCCGGCAGATCACATGGACGCGATCTGCCGGCTACAGAAGAGAGAAGAGGACCCGCCGCCGCCTGGTACGTGCGAGGATCGGGAGCCTCGCGGTGAAGATCGGGACCCGCGCTGAAGATCGGGACACCGGATGGTGAGTATTACTGTTTTATTTTTTTCTTGACTCGTGTATAAGCCGAAGTGAAGTTTTTCAGCACATTTTTTGTGCTGTGAAAAACTCGGCTTATACACGAGTATACGGATATATATATATATATATAATATATATATAATATATATATATTATTATATATATAATATTTATATATATATATAATTATATATATATATATATTATATATATTTACTTATATAGGAGTGACAGGAAAAATTTAGAATGTAGAAGGAGATTGGAATCTGTTTTTTGAAAATAGCTTTTCTCCGCCGACCATTATCTTTTTCAAGTAAAACTTCAAAGTGAATTCCCATTAAAGTAGTTACTACTATAAAGCGATTGTAATTTTTTTTGTGTTTTCGTCCCTTTTAGGTTACTATAGGTTGTTTTGCTCTTGCATTTCTGTAGTATAGTAGAGACCTTGCAGCCATAGTTGCACTTACATGTGCATTGTACACAGGAAGCTAGAGAATGTATAATATATGGATTTTAATATATTGCAGGAGACTTATAAACTGCCTTAGATTTGTGTTCTGTCTCCTGGAAGATTTATTTTCAAGGAAGGAGAGTGTTTCAAGTACTTACTGCTGTTCTTCTGTATAATATAGCAGGGCATTTGCTGCTGAGTGTCTCTGCTGTGTCTCAATAAAAACTCTAAGCCATCTCTAAGGAAGTAGACAAGCAGAGCTCTATTTGCTAAAACAGACACAGCCGCTTGAGTAAATATGAAAGGGAAATGCAGTTTTATCAACCCAGTCAAATGTAATCATAGCGCAAAAAACCCAACAACTTCTTCACAGGCACAGTGTATGGGGTTGTAGATGACAAATACAGATGATCAAATCGGCATAATGGTAGCCAGTGTGACAGAATACAATTTAAAGGTTTGAGGCTATGTCAAAATCACCAAGTTGTGAAAAAAAACTATAAAATAGGACAGTCACAGGTTCATTCTATTATCCTCTGAATTATTGCCACCAGAAGATGATACCAGTAGATTATAGTCTGACCGGACCCTATCTGGCTCAGGAACCATATGTTGTGCTTTATTTTTCTTCTAACCGACATTTAAATCACCAAAATATGTTCTCTAAAAAGAGTTCTCCTGGATTAAAATATTCATAGAATTCAATAAGGGAGGGATGAGATACCAACATGGAGCACAACCACATCAACAGAGAAAGAAACAGAAATTAGACTGCTCCATTCTCTGTGTGGTGGTCAGATTAGGTTACTGCAGATCAGATACCATTCATTTGAACAGAAACTAAGCTGCATGGACTCTTGGACACCTCAAGAACAGAGCTACTTGCTTTATGTTCTGTTTTCTGATAACAGATGATTTGTGGGATTATAAAGTGTTTGTCAGATCCACCAATCTGGGATAGGTTATCAATGTATTTTACCCCAAAAAGCTCCCGTAAGCATAATTCCTGGGGGACATCCCGTGGATGTCCAAGTGCATAGTTTTTAATGTGGTTTGCCAATCCCCTTTCTTATTCATTTTATGGGATAACAGTTTCAAATTTGGGACTCCTGGTAAGTATGTGTTTGACCATCTGTGTCTTCCTAATGATGAAAAGATAACAATGTTTGGTGTTTTCCAAACATTTGGCATTTTCCTACCACTGCATTTTTATGGGTACTATTAAAACCAGAGATGTGACTGTCATTAGTTCATGGATGATACTGTATTGGAAATTCACCTACTCTAGTGTATGGGCCATGCAGTCTGGAATATCTACCGGGTTACTGTTTAGTCATTTTGTTCAGCTTGATACAAATCTTCACATTTTATCCAAACCATTGAGGCTGTTGCCAAGGCCAAAGCTGACGTGCAGGGAACACAGTCATAAGTACAACCAGTGTAGCTTCTAGATACATGGATGATAAAGTTTTTATGGGTATAGCCTTGAGTCAGGCTTGCATTTAGATAAATGACTGAATTCTCTGATGCCACTGAGCCTATGATACAAATGACTATACTTTTAAGAGAGTTTACGTGAAATGACTGGCAACCTCAGAAAGCCACCAAATGTAGCGTACGTGAACTCTATCCTCATCTTAATGGAAAATAATTTTATATTGGTCAGATTGTCTAAGAATATATCTCATTAAGTCAATTTCTGGAAAGAGCGTGCAACGTTTTTTGGAGAGTATGTTTATTTACATCATAGGAAAACTACACCATTGACTTTGTATACTTGTATTCCCTCTGTTTTATTAATGGCTGCTTAGCTAATACCAATTTGGCTACGAATAGGAAGGACTGCGGTTGCTTCCCCTTTCATATGGTACTAGAGGATATTTTCTTCATGCGTTTTTGAAAGGACACAGTCAGCTTTTGATAATGTTTTTAAGTGGTTTTTATCCGCCATAGGCAGCAGTTGGACTGATGCTATATAACATACTCCAAATGCCATGAGAAGTGCATTATCCTGTAAATGTTAGATTAGATCAAAATTACATCCTGATAAGCATAATCGAGATGCTGTGATCAGGTGCTCAGAGCCAAAGAACCTCACAGCTATGCAGCTATTCCAATCAAAGGTAGATTGAGCAGTTTCTCTGATGTGGTCTTATCAGTCTCAGTTTAATGTAAATCCTGTTACAGCAGCTTTGTCCGATGTGCCTGTAGCTTTGTTCTGAACCTTTCAGTAACAGCTCATTGAAGCAGAAACAGCTCTGTGAATTGATATTATAAGCCTGCTTGTTTTATTCATTGTTGAGGCAACAGTATATAAGAAAAAAATATCTGTTTTAGATACATTTCCTATTCGGCGAAGGAGGAAAAAAATATGTGCTTGGTCGTCCTTTATAAAGAAAAAAAGTCAACAGAATAAAATACAACACAACCTAATGTGTGTCCCTTTATTACCAATAGAGGTAGTAGATCAGAAACGGCTGTTCCTGTGCGGGATATAGCTGTAGGAAAGGGGGGTTCATGATTGGAATCACTTGTGCTTGAAGGAGTCAAAAAGCCCCTTAGTCATATGCTTTACACATAGGGGAAAATACAGACGTCATATTAACCATTTTTAAAGATTTTATGCTAATGCATGTGAGTCTTTGCTTATGGCAAATGTGTCAAACTCAAGTTCACCAAGTGTCACATCAGCCTTATGGATACTTTCAAAGGCTGTATACACTATAACTACTCCTTAAATGGAACCTGCCATCACATTTTTCAGAAATACAGCTAGTAGAAAGTTCTCGTAGAGCCATATTAACTAAATACCTAATATGGCTATAAATTGTTCAACTTAAATCCCATTGAAATGAACTTTATGATATCCTCCCTGGTGTCAGAGGGGGCATGTCCTGTTTGATTATCGCCTACCATCTACTCCACCATTGCGTACTTCATGTCATGTGACCAGGGTGATGTCATCTAAGCTCCTTTACCCTGTAATATTTTCAAAGTCTCCTACATTTATGTATCTGATTACATGAAATCACAGCATGCTCCAATGGACTTCTACTCCCATTGAGGCATGGTGGCATTTCATGTGATTAGATACATTCAAGGGTTAGATAACCCTGTTCACGTGACATGAAGTGCTCAATGATGTAACAGAACTCTCTCTCTCAACATTCCATCAAGGCTCTGTGTAAAACATTTGACACAGCATTTCCTGAGCTGTATATATCTGTTGAATATTGGCATACGGTCCTTAACTACTAGTTCCATACAGCAGCATGTCCTAGCAATGATACCTGCTAATCAGGAACAAAGAGACTGGCAATGTAAGCAAAATGTAATATACAGGACTCCATTAATATCATTGGACTTATTTCAGGCATAATCAGTAATATTCTCATTTACACCCCCTTATCCAGGCAGTAAAATGCCCTCTTAAGAAAAACCCCAAACCTTTGGAGGGAACCTCTGAGGGCCTGACAAAATGAAATGACAACCATACACAGCCTGTGGGCCTTGTTTTTCACATGTGTGCAATATGACATGATGTTTATTAATATACAGTAAACTAGAAAGTCATTATACACAAAAATTGAACTGTACAGATGGAGCTGGCTACATCTGCATCTGGGGCACTTAAATAGACATAATGATATGGGACCAAGCAAACAACGATATTATCCAAAATAATGATCAAGATGATGGTGTATACAGATACAGAAAATTATATAAAGGGGGAACACCAGACGATGAGCAAATCATGGAATTTGCAATTTACCAATACAGGCAATCCCTGTGAAACATACAAGATAGGTTCTTTAGGTTTGTTATTAAGTTGAATTTGTAAGTAGGTTGGGATAGTATTATTTTATGATTGTAGCTCCAGACAAAATTTTTTCTGGCCCAGTGACAATTGGATTTTCAAAAATTTTATGCTGCCACGGAACAAGGATTATCAATAAAACCTCATTGTAGACACTTTACAGCTGATCGTTGCAGGCTAAGAATATAGTAATGTATCCAGAGATCTTCACCTGAGGTCACAGTGGGCAGTGAGGTTTGTATGTAACTGCTAAGGGGCATCTGTAAGTGTCACTAAGGCGGGTACACCTGTAATCTGGACCACTATAAGGCTACATTCAGATGGCCATTGCCCGGCGTACCGTAGCACGGCGGGCACACGGCGGTGTTTGGGGAGAGGAGGAGGGGGTGAGTGCCGCTCACCTCAGCCCCTCTCCTTAGGAATATATGGCACATGTCCTGTCTTTCTACGGGGTACGGATCAGTACGGTGCCACACGTGTGCGACACTGTACCCCTCCCGTTGGGCACTGTGCGCTCATTGCTGTCCATGGGGGACGTATATTGGCCGTATATATACGTCCCCCATTCGTTCATCTGAATGTAACCTAAAGGTGGGAGGAGAGAAGCTGGACCCCTTTCACACCCTCTTTACCTTCAGCTACCCATTTACATATAGATTTTAGGAATATTCTATTCCGCAGTAAACTTATATGTGTCTGTAAAAGGCATAGCAGATTTTTTATTTTCTTCCCCACTGAATAAAGGTGAATGCTCAGCTAAGTTCATTATTGCTATAGTGGGAGATTTGGATCAAGATAGATATCTTGTGTATGTGCAAATTCTAGTCTTCCAGTTTTCAGATTTGTTCTCCTTATAGGAAGAATCTATTTCTTTTACTGGCCAAGATATATCCCAGTGATCTTTTTCTCTTGTTTTTATCCTTTTCTACAGAAATCATTGCAATGCGAGGGCAGTGTTTCCTGGAAAGAAACAGGGGTGTTTTCTGGCTTTACAGTAAAGCCATTCAGCTAATCAAAGCTTAGCGAATCCCTCTGATAGTAATAGATAGTAATTCTTAACCATAAGACTTGGGTCAAGAATGATAAGTTAAAAGTCAATGTAGGAAAAAAAACATCCATCTAACCTGGATTGTAGCCAGGGCTGATGCAAAACCTTTTATGAATCACATTGTGTTTCAATTAAGGGAATTAGCTCAGTTTTTGACCATAGAAAATGTTTCATGTGCGCTTATTCTGATGATTCCTATTGTTCATGACTGGAATACAATGAAGACATTAATTAAATAAGCCCATGATGCTCCGAAGCATTTAACCATTACTTAAATTATGTTACATTACTAATGTATTTCTGCTCTGTAAATTGTTTCATTCAGTCCCTTAATTTTTTTTTTTTTTTGCTTTGTGACACCTAATGGAACATTTCAAAATACAACTTAATTCTATTTCGGTCTCTCTAGAACTTCCTGCTAGCGTTTATCTCATTATGAGATGATTTGACTCAAAGCTGTTTGATTGAAGGTTGATGGTGGATCACATCAAGCTACGGAGAGCTGTATCTGCGATATATCTTTACGCTACATTATTAATATAGTCTAATATATACATAATCATCCATTATGTAGCGACGTGAAGTGCATTTTCAGTTCTCATTCATTTCTAGTAGACCTGCATGAACAATGAGCACTATTGCAGGGATGGAGCTCCTATCTGAATGTATGATGACTTTGAGTATACTCAAACCGTTAAAGTTGTTTAAAAGATTTGAAAAAATCCTAAATTAACAAAAAAAAAAACATTTGGGGGGTATTGTAGGTTTTATCATGTTACAAATCTTATGATCCACACTGCATATTTTTCTTCTATATTTGAGTATTCAGGGCATGTCATAAATGCTCACTTCCCTCTAAGGGTGGTTTTACATTGGCGTTTATATTTTCACATCAGTGATTTTTCACAGAACCCATTTTCACTTATGGACAAGGACAGATTGGTTTTCTCTTCCTGGTTTCACAGATTTTTTTCACTGATGTCTAATTGACACATTGGGGGTCAATTACTAAGGGCCCGATTCGCGTTTTCCCGACGTGTTACCCGAATATTTCCGATTTGCGCCAATTTCCCTCAAATTGCCCCGGGATTTTGGCACACACGATCGGATTGTGGCGCATCGGCGCTGGCATGCACGGAAATCAGGGGGCGTGGCCGAACGAAAACCCGACGGATTCGTAAAAACCGCCGCATTTAAAAAAAAAATCTGTTGCTGAGCTTGCACTTACCTTCAGTCAGCCCGGCTCGGTGAACTCCAGCGCATTCCGATGCTTTTCAGCGAAGTAGCACCACCTGGTGGACGTCGCAGGAACTACCTTAATGAATCCCGGCCAGACCCGAATCCAGCGCAGAGAACGCGCCGCTGGATCGCGAATGGACCGGGTAAGTAAATCTGCCCCATTGTTTTCAATTGGCTTTTTCACACTTCAGCTTTCATCACTGATCAGGTTCTAAACCGATCACTGGTCAGTGAAAAAACTGAAGTGTGAAAAAGCCCATTGTTTCAGCAAGGCATCAATGAAATCCATGTAAAATCACTGAAGCCAGGAAGGAAAAACCAATCTGTATGTGTCTGTACCTCTAAACTCCATATGTGTATCTGTATGTACCTGTATATGTATGTGTCCATACCTCTAAACTCCACCAACCAAAGTCTTCAGTCCATGCCCAGTGATCGATCCACACTTGTTTCTTCCTCTCCATAGATTCGCCAGCAATTGACATCTCATAAAGTTAGGATTAATGTAGCAAACATCACATGACCTATAAGAAAAAAGCTAAAATCCATCAATATCAGTAACACAAGTGCATTGTCAATTTATTGATTTAGGAATAGTCTGAACAAAGCCTAAGAAAATCCCTGTGACAGAATGTCATAAACTCCTAAAACTTTGAGAGAAAGATTGATTGACTCTTAATTGTCTGACATCGATGTAGAAGTCATGTTTATCAAAGGAAATAAGCTGAAACTGTCATTTCTGGGTGTACAATTTGGGTTCTTTCCACCCTCAGGCTGAAGGAAACAAACTGGTCTCTGTTGGATGTGTGTTGCTCAGCTACATCTGCACCTTCAAAGGAAATACAGTAACACATCCACGTTGCTGCTATATTCCCTGTATACTCAGGAGGCATTCATGGGAGACCAGGATGTTTACTTCAGCCTCAAGGGAGGATGTGGATGAAAGTGATGAAATCCTTCACAAAAAATGCCTGCAACATTAAACCTCAAACTTCACTGTTCACATATGAAATGAAAACTTAAACCTAAGCATCAAACCTTATAAATGTTTGGAATTTCAATATTAGTTGATTTCCTATTTGTATTATATAGCATCATCCTAATGAAACATAAAACTAAATGAGATTGTAATGTTACTCTCTACTTGTGATTCATGAAGATTTTTGGTAGGATTGGTTTATTCATGTATAGAACTTTAATATCTGTAAATCAGAATCTTGAATTAATGTTAAAAGGGAGATAGTGTACAGTTTAGTTATAGTTTATGCAACTTTCCAGGATAAATTCAAATCTTTTGTTGGGCCACTGTGGCTCAGCCGCACTCACACTCAACTTATGTTCCACTCATGCTTCAATCATTCAGTTATTTGTACGGAAGGTTTTCAATACACTAAACAATACAACATACACTCTTAACTCGGCCTTCTCCTTACTTCCCTCCTACCCGAGTTGCTACACTTGGGGGCACATATAGTTAAAACCAGAGTGAAGACTAACAGCTCTTATAGGCAGAGAGGCAGTGGGGAGAGTAGAGATACAAAAAGCCAGGCAAGCTTGCCCTTTGGCCTCAGGACATATCAATTATTCAGTATGGTGCCCACCCTAAGAATATACCTTAAACCACTCTGAGTCTGTATCTTAGCAGTTCTCTGATGATTCGGGCCAAATGTATCAGTCCACCACAATGCCCGGAATTTTTACAGTTTGGATGGTGCCCAGGGAATTAGTTTCTTCAGTAAATAAAGAGTTCCAGTCATCTATTGTAAAACGGTTGGCGTTGAGCCCTCCAGCAGTGCCATCAAAGAGCATAAAACTTTCAGTGTAATACATGAATAAATTGTTTAATGCAAGAGATACCTTAAGCAGTCACAATCTACGGTTATTTAGTAAAAGTTGAGTGGAAGGTGGGATCATCTCTGTGAATATATAATTCTAAAAAGCAGAGATATATAAAAAAGTAACTGCAACAACAACAAGGTTGGGACTAGGCTTGCAAGAACCCCCCTTCCTGCATGTTTAACATTATAATAAAGGACATCTTTACTGTTCCATCAAAGTTGGTGAGTGCCGTTGCTTTTTTCTTTATAGCTGCTATAAAGCACTGTCTTCGTTGACTGAGCACCAACAAATAGTCCTGCACCGTGAGCATTGGTGCTCGTGAGCACCTCGCCGGGGTGAACATAGTACCCACCAGATCTCTGCTTCCACGTTGTCTATAATTCTAAAGACTTTGACAAACCAGAATCCAGTTTCAATGTGGAAATCTCAAAACTTTCAAATCAACATTGATGTAGAACCACATTCTATTACTGGTTTACTTAAAAGGCAAAAATAACAAAATATATGATAGTTTTTGAATTCTAAAACAAGAAGTTATTCTTTATTTTAATGGTGCGTTCATGTAGATCATGTATAATTATTTGTGTGTGTTTATGGTGTTTTCCTAGTCCTTGGCAAAAGATTTTTCTTTTGAGGCTTTACATGTATTGCTACTTGAATGTTTCTCATTATGAGTTGATTTGATTCCAAGTTGTTCTCCAGAGGAATGATGGTAGAGAGGAGGAAGCCTTCTGAGAACTAGATCTAAAGTATATCTTCAAGCATGGTTGTAATAAGACTTCTGCAACAACAACAAAAAAAATCCTAAAGTGTTTCCAGTCTAAATGTGTGCAACAATTGCATCTTTAGAATTTTATTGTGTGTTTTGGGGAAATGTGCTTTATATGTGATGCACATGTGCTGCTCATAGAAGTATAATTTACATTCTACAGGTTATCATCGTAGGGATTATGAGGAACATTGGACCCTTCACTCAAGAACAAAGGGGAGGAGTTTTAGATAGATTAGTAACAAGTTCCCGAGAGTCCATACTGGTTTGATAACATAAACAACATCCATGGGGCACTTTAAAATTTTGTCACAAACTAAATAAAGGGTTTAGTAAAGTATGATAAATTCTTGCTGCAATCTCACTCAAAGATCATTAACCAGTTCCTTGCTGCAGTTTGACTATATAAATCAAACAGCAGTAAGGGCTGCAAAGAGAGGGCTCACAGACTGAGCCCTCACCGGATCCACATATTGTCAGCTGTATTAAACAGATGAATCTTGATAGTAACAGCCACTGTCAGAGGATGTTACAAAATAAAAAGACAGAGAAATAGCGCTACCTAGAGCATGTTAACTTTTGCAAATCCGGAAATGAGAAGAGTCCGGAATAAAGGTATACTAACTTACTCGAGTTGTGCTTAGTAATAGGCACAACTCTGAAAACCTGTGTGATTGCAGCCTCGTCCTTTCCCCTGTGGTGTATCTGGCCTCAGGGTTGTGTAGTGGTCATAAAGGAACCCACGGTAGGATGTTGATGAACCCCAAGGAGTTTAAAATGTAATCCAAAATATTTCCAATTTGCTGTCTGTTTTTTGGGAAGATAAAAATAGTGCACAACAAAGACTATGCATTTCACACTTAAAGTTGAGTGCTTCTTCAGCTCTTAAAGCATAAACAGAAAAAATAAAGAGGTAACAACCACTGTCACTGCTGACACTGATTGTGGCAGTTAGCCTGTTTGGTGGTGCCCTACCCCAGTTCTGCTGGTGGGTGCCGCCATCTTTAAATACCGGTCAGTTGTATAGCAGTATATTGTATGAGTGATAAGACTAAATATTATAGTTTAACATTTCCTATAACACATATATAAATCAAGTAAAATCAAAAACATGTCAGGTATCCCCATTTACCAAAATGTCCAATATAATAATAAATTAAAAAATGATTATTCCTGGTCCTTTAACCTCTATCAGAAAATAGCAGCCAAATGTAAAAAAATGATATATATATATAATCCAGATATTAAACCTAGTAAAATTAAAACTAACTGTAATAATAAGGCAGATATCTTAAATAATACATCTAGAAACATTATTTAGATAACATATCCATAGCCATGTTTCTTTAGTCGGCAGAGAGCATAGATATATACTTATCTAGGATTAATGGGTTTCTGTAATTCATGAAATAGATATTTACCTTTTAGACAAAGCTGAATTTGTATGTGCCACATAAATTGTTGTCACATTCTCTATTTATTGAAGAGCAGGGTCTGGCTTTTCATATATTCCATGTGTAATAATGTAGCAATATTCTCACAATGAAAAGTCCTCTATTATCTAGTCATGGAAAAGATAACAATGGCTTCAATGGTGGAGATAAAAGTAGCAAAGTACAAGTATTTACAAGTATAACTGACTGTGACATGATCATAAGTCATCACTTTCAGAAGCCGGTACTGTTCTTCATCCACAGGGATAGACTGTACCCAAGGTGATACCTCTGCTGCAGGGTTAACTATCATTTTCTGCACTATTCTCAAAGTTATAACACCTCTAATTGCCTGTAGCTGTTGTTATTGATTTTTATCGCCTTTCACAGCCAAAAGACTCAAAAAAATGAGTGTACTTTTTCTCCTTTCATTTGAAGTTGCAGCAAGTTTACATTTGTAGATCATGGTTCATTGCCTGTGACCTGTTCTTCTGCTTCATAAAAATTCATAAATTGTGTTGTGTGTGGTTTACAGCAGGCCACAATAAGACCGAATCCATATAACCTTCCCTAGTGATGCTCAGCCGGTGTGTTTGCTGCCGCTAGGTTGCCCACTGAGACCTTTTTGATGGTATAGCTGAAAATGCAATCAGTGTGCACAAATGTGAAGACATCTTCACTTAGTCCAACATAGAAGTGAATTCTAGCCCATTACACAGGGCTTGAACTTCAATATTTTTTATTGTAAGCTATTTTGATCTTGATGCATTTGCTCTCCTTGAGTATCATTTCATTTGAAGACTGAAGGTAACCCAGTTGTAATGATTTCAACCTTTGCTTGTTCATTTATAAATATCGGGTTAGCTCAACCAAACAAGAGTTATTTAACAGTTTTTGCTGCAAGAAGAGTCAATGTCTCTCTGGGGAAAGTTTGATTTTGTTCTTTGCCCGGGGATATTACTACTGTAAGTGACCTGTACCGGTAACTACAAAGTTTTTAGAACTCTATAGAGAGAAATTATAGAGCTAAATTATATTTCTCAGTTGTAGCTTTCAAAAAGTGGGACAGAGGGAATTTGCTGAGTAAATACCATTATAAATTGTTTTTAGACATATATGGAGTATATCTGGTATTGTAGACATATATGGAGTATTTCTGTAATTGTAGACAAATATGGGGTGTTTCTGGTATTGGAGAGATATATGGAATATTTCTGGTATTGTCTATTGTAGACATATATTTGGCAGTCCTGTTATTGTCTTTTGTAGACATATATGGGATGTTCCTGGTATTATAGATTGCAGACTAATATTCCTGATACTGTAGATTGTAGACAAATATGGGGTTTTCCTAGTATTGTAGATTAAAGACATATATGGAGTCTTTCTGGTGTTGTAGATTATAGACATATATAGAGCGTTTCTAATATTGTCGATTTTTGAAATATATGGAGTGTCTCTGGTATTGTAGATTGTAGACAAATATGGGGTTTTCCTGGCATTGTAGATCAAAGACATATATATGGAGTCTTTCTGGTGTTGTAGATTGTAGACATATATGGAGCATTTCTAGCATTGTTGATTTTAGAAATATATGGAGTGTTTCTGGTATTGTAGATTGTAGACATACGTGGAGTGTTTCGAGGATGATGAGGTGACAGACCCAAGCTGGGTTGATAGGCTGGGTGCACACAGTGCTTCTGAGACGGAGGCGAGTCCTCGACGAGAACAGGTTGGAAAAGGCAGTGGTGGGGCCAGACGGAGAGGCAGGGCCAGAGCTGGTGCATCAGCGCCAAATGTTTCACATAGTGAAGCTCCTGTGGCGAGGGCTAGATTTTCGGAAGTCTGGAGGTTCTTTAAAGAAACACCGGATGACCGACAGACTGTGGTGTGCAACCTGTGCCACACCAGGATCAGCAGGGGTTCCACCAATAATAGCTTAACCACCACTTGCTTGAGAAAGGATCCAGATGCAAGGAGCCGAAACGTAGCCTTGACAGATGTGTGAATAAATGAGTATGTTTTTCTGATTTCCACAAATCTCGGAGTGCTGCCTTTTTTTGCTGTTCTATGGTTTGATGGACCTTGGTTCAGTTTTAAACATGTTAAAACCAACTATACAATAAAAAACTTGGGGTATTGTAGGTTTTATCATGTTCCAAATCTTATGATCCACACTGCAATTTTTCTTCTATATTTGAGTATTCAGGGCTGTCTAAATGCTTCGATTCCCTCTAAGGGTGGTTTACATTGGCGTTTATATTTTCACATCAGTGATTTTTCACAGAACCCATTTCACTTATGGACAAGGACAGATTGGTTTCCTCTGGAGGTTTCACGAGTTTTTTTCACTGATGTCTTTTGACACATTGGGGGTCAATTACTAAGGGGCCCGATTCGCGTTTTCCCGACGTGTTACCCGAATATCATCCGATGCGCCAATTCCCCCGCAAATTTGTCCCCGGATTTTGGCACACACGACTAGCGTCGATGTGGCGCATCGCGCTGGCATGCCACGGAAATCAGGGGCGTGCCAACGAAAACCCACCTGATTCTTAAAAACCCCCACTGTAAAAAAAAATCTGTTTCTGAGCTTGCCTTACCTTCAGTCAGCCCGCTCGGTGAACTCCAGCGCATTCCGATGCTTTTTCAGCGAAGTACCACCACCTGGTGGACTCGTCAGGAACTACCACTTAATGAATCCCGCCAGACCCGAATCAGCGCAAGAACGCGCCGCTGTGACGCGAATGGACCTGGGTAGTAAATCTGCCCCCATTGTTTTCAATTGGCTTTTCACACACTTCAGCTTTCATCACTGATCAGGTTCTAAACCGATCACTGGTCATGAAAACTGAAGTTTTAAAAACCCATTTTTTCAGCAAGGCATCAATGAAATCCATGTAAAATTACTGAAGCCATGAAGGAAAACCAATCTTGTATGTGTCGTACCTCTAAACTCCATAGTGTATCTGTATTACCTGTATATTATGTGTCCATACCAATCTAAATCTCCACCAACCAAAGTCTTCAGTCCCATGCCCAGTGATCGATCCACACTTGTTTTTCTTCTTCTTCTCTTCTCCCATAATTCTCGCCAGCCATTGACATCTCATAAAGTTAGGATTAATGTAGCACAACATCACATGACCTATAGAAAAAAGCTAAAATCCATCATATCATGTAACACAATGTGCATTGTCATTTATTGATTTAGGAATAGTCTGAACAAAGCCTAAGAAAATCCCTGTGACGAATGTCATAAACTCCTAAAACTTTGAGAGAAGATTGATTGACTCTAATTGTCTGACATCGATGTAGAAGTCATGTTTATCAAAGAAATAAGCTGAACTGTCATTTCGGGTGTACAATTTGGGTTCTTTCCACCCTCAGGCTGAAGGAAACAAACTGGTCTCTGTTGGATGTGTGTTGCTCAGCTACATCTGCACCTTCAAGGAAATACGTAACACATCCACGTTGCTGCTATAGTTCCCTGTATACTCAGGAGGCATTCATGGGAAGACCGGATGTTTACTTCAGCCTCAGGGAGGATGTAGAAGTTGATGAAATCCTTCACAAAAAATGCCTGCAACATTAAACCTCAAACTTCACTGTTCACATATGAAATGAAACTTAAACCTAGCAATCAAACCTTATAAATGTTTGGAATTTCAATATTAGTTGATTTTCCTATTTGTATTATATAGCATCATCCTAATGAAACATAAAACTAAATGAGATTGTAGTGTTACTCTCTACTTGTGATTCATGAAGATTTCCGTAAATTGGTTTATTCATGTATAGAACTTTAATATCTGTAAATCAGAATCTTGAATTAATTGTTAAAAGGGAGATTAGTTTACATTTTATTTATTTATTTTGCAACTTTCCGGATAAATTCAATCTTTTGTTGGGCCACGATGGCTCAGCCGCACTCACACTCACCTTATGTTCCACTCATGCTTCAATCATTCAGTTTATTTTAACGGAAGGTTTTCAATACACTCACAATACAACATACACTCTTAACTCTGCCTTCTCCTTCTTTCCCTCCTATATGCTACACTTGGGGCACATTAGCTAAACCCAGAGTGAAGACTAACAGCTCTTATAGACAGAGGCAGGTGGGGATAGAGATACATAAAAGCCAGCAGCTCTTTTGGCCTCAGGACATATCATTATTCAGTATGGTGCCCCACCCTAAAAATACCTTAAACCACTCTGAGTCTGTATCTTAGCAGTTCTCTGATGATTTGGGCCAAATGTATCAGTCCACAGTGCCCGGAATTTTTACAGTTTGGATGGTGCCCAGTGAATTAGTTTCTTCAGTAAATATAAAGTGTTCATTTGAACTTCCAGTCATCTATTGTAAAACGGTTGGCATTGAGCCCGTCAGCAGTGCCATCAAAGCAGCATAAATTTCAAGTGTAATACATGAATAAATTGTATATTGCAAGAGATACCTTAAGCAGTCACAATCTACTCGTTATTTAGTAAAAGTTGTGGAAGGTGGGATCATCTCTGTGATATATATATTCTAAAAGCAGAGATATAAAAAAGTAACCATGCAACAACAACAGGTTGGGACGAGCTTGCAAGACACCCCCCTCTTCCTGCATGTTTCGCATTATAATCAAGGGCATCTTTACTGTTCCATCAAAGTTTGGTGAATGCCGTGCTTTTTTCTTCTTTAAGCTGCTTAAAGCACTGTCTTCGTTGACTGACACCAACAAATAGTCCTGCACCATGAGCATTGGTGCCGGGTGAACATAGTACCCACCAGATCTCTGCTTCCACTTTGTCTATAATTCTAAAACTTTGACAAACCAGAATCCAGTTTCAATGTGGAATCTCAAAACTTCCAAATCAACATTGATGTAGAACCACATCTATTACTGTGTTTACTTAAAAGGCAAAATAACAAAATATGAATAGTTTTTGAATTCTAAAACAAGAAGTTATTCCTTTATTTTAATGGTGCGTTCATGTAGATCATGTATATTATTTGTGTGTGTTTATGGTGTTTTCCTAGTCCTTGGCAAAAGATTTTTTCTTTTGAGGCTTTACATGTATTACTACTTTGAAATGTTTCTCATTATGAGTTGATTTGATTCCAGTTGTTCTCCAGAGGAATGATGGTAGAGAGGAGGAACCTTCTGAGAACTAGATCTAAAGTATATCTTCAAGCATGGTTGTAATAAGACTTCTGCAACAACAACAAAAAAATCCTAAAGTGTTTCCAGTCTATGTGTGCAACAATTGCATCTTTAGAATTTCATTGTGGTTTTGGGAAATGTGCTTTATTGTGATGCACAGTGCTGCTCATAGAAGTATAATTTACATTCTACAGGTTATCATCGTAGGGATTATGAGGAACATTGGACCCTACACTCAAGAACAAAGGGGAGGAGTTTCAGATAGATTAGTAACAAGTTCCCGAGAGCCATACTGGTTTGATAACATAACAACATCCTGGGGCACTTTAAAATTTTGTCACAAACTAATAAGGGTTTAGTAAAGTATGATAAATTCTTGCTTGCATCTCACTCAAGATCATTAACCAGTTCCTTGCTGCAGTTTGAAAAAGTCCCACGCTCCGCTGCAAGAGCTCCACCCACTACCCCACCGTCCCTCATTGTCGCCTCTGTCATACCACAGATAAGTGCTAGATAGTAAACATTGCCACTGCCTGCGACGGATGCCTTAGACACTGCCTGTATAGCGACGCTACACGACGTCTGCACACGACCCACCACACGGGGCGCAGCCAGGTCTCTTCTCTGTTCCTTCTTTTCCTATCTATGCTCTCTTTTCTTCTCCTTCTTTTCCTCTATCTTCTTCGCCTCCTTCCTCTTTCCTTTCTCTGCTTTTGCCTTCTATGTTTTTTCCTCTCTTATAAATTATAAACAACCGTGGGGGCAGGCGGGCTCCCGCTGGCCCTCACCGATCCAATTGTCAGCTGTTTAAACGATAATCTTGATAGTAACAGCCACGTCAGGATGCTTAGAAATCTAGTAATAGGCACAACTCTGAAATCGTTGATGCAGCCTCTCCTTTCCCCTGTGGTGTTCTGGCCTAGGGTGTGTAGTGGTCATAAAGAACCCACGGTAGGATGTTGATGAACCCAGGAGTTTAAAATGTAATCCAAAATATTTCCAATTTGCTGTCTGTTTTTTGGGAGAGAAAATAGTGCACAACAAAGACTATGCATTTCACACTTAAAGTTGAGTGCTTCTTCAGCTCTAAAACATAAACAGAAAAAATAAAGAGGTAACAACCACTGTCACTGCTGACACTGATTGTGGCAGTTATCCTGTTTGGTGGTGCGCAAACCCTACCCCAGTTCTGCTGGTGGGTGCCGCCATCTTTAAATACCGGTCATGTTGTAGCAGTATATTGTATGAGTGATAAGACTAAATATTATAGTTTAACATTTCCTATACACATCTATAATCAAGGTAAAATCAAAAACATGTCAGGTATCCCCATTACCAAAATGCCAATATAATAATAAATTAAAAAATGATTATTCCTGGTCCTTTAACCTCTATCAGAAAATAGCAGCCAAATGTAAAAAAAATGATATATATATAAATCCAGATATTAAACCTAGTAAAATTAAAACTAACTGTAATAATAAGGCAGATATCTTAAATAATACATCTAGAAACATTATTTAGATAACATATCCATAGCCATGTTTCTTAGTCGGCAGAGAGCATAGATATATACTTATCTAGGATTAATGGTTTCTGTAATTCATGAATAGATATTTACCTTTAGACAAAGCTGAATTTGTATGTGCCACATAAATTGTTGTCACATTCTCTATTTGTGAAGGCAGGGTCTGCTTTTCATATTCCATGTTAATAATGTAGTCAATATTCTCACAATGAAAAGTCCTCTATTATCTAGTCATGGAAAGATAACAAGGGCTTCAATGGTGGAGATAATAGTAGAAAAGTACAAGTATTTTACAAGTATAACTGACTGTGACATGATCATAAGTCATCACTTCAGAAGCCGGTACTGTTCTTCGTCCACAGGGATAGACTGTACCCAAGGTGATACCTCTGCTGCAGGGTTAACTATCATTTCTGCCACTATTCTCAAAGTTATAACACCTTAATTGCCTGTAGCTGTTGTTATTTTTATCGCCTTTCACGCCAAAAGACTCAAAAAAATGATACTTTTCTCCTTTCATTTGAAGTTGCAGCAAGTTACATTTAGATCATGGTCATTGCCGTGACCGTTCTTGCTTCATAAAAATTCATAAATGGGGTTGTGTGTGGTTTACAGCAGGCCACAATAAACCGAATCCATATAACCTTCCCTAGTGATGCTCGGCCTGTGTGTTTGCTGCCGCCTAGGTTCCCACTGAGACCTTTTGATGGTATAGCTGAAAATGCAAATCAGTGCACAATGTGAAGACATCTTCACTTAGCCAACATAGAAGTGAATTCAGCCCATTACACAGGGCTTAACTTCAATATTTTTATTGTAAGCTTTTTTGATCTTGATGCATTTGCTCTCCTGAGTATCATTTCATTGAAGACTGAAGGTACCCAGTTGTAATGATTTCAACCTTTGCTTGTTCATTTATAAATATCGGGTTAGTTCAACCAAACAAGAGTTATTTAACAGTTTTTGCTGCAAAAGAGTCAATGTCTCTCTGGGGAAAGTGATTTTGTTCTTTGCCCGGGATATTACTACTGTAAGTGACCGTACCGGATACTACAAAGTTTTTAGAACTCTATAGAGAGAAATTATAGAGCTAATTATATTTCTCAGTTGTAGCTTTCAAAAATTGGGACAGAGGGAATTTGCTGAGTAAATACCATTATAAATTGTTTGTAGACATATATGGAGTATTTCTGGTATTGTAGACAAATATGGGGTGTTTCTGGTATTGGAGAGATATATGGAATATTTCTGTTATTGTCTATTGTAGACATATATTTGCAGTCCTGGATTGTCTTTTGTAGACTAATGGATGTTCCTGTTATTATAGATTGCAGACTATATTCATGATACTGTAGATGTAGACAATTGGGGTTTTTCCTAGTATTGTAGATTAAAGACATATGGAGTCTTTCTGGTGTTGTAGATATAGACATATAGTAGACGTTTCTATATGTCGATTTTTGAAATTATGGAGTGTTGGAGTGTTTCTGGTATTGTAGATTGTAGACATACGTGGAGTGTTTCTGGTATTGTTGAATATAGACTTATGCAGTGTTCCTTATATTGTAGATTGTAAAAATATATGGAGTGTTTGTGGTATTGTACATTGTAGACATATGTTGGGTGTTTCTGGTATTGTAGATAGTAGACATATACATGGTGTTTCTGGTATTGTAGTTGTATATGGAGTATTTCTGGTATTGTAGGTATATATGGAGTATTTCTGACATTGTAGATAGTAGACATATACAAGGTGTTTCCGGTATTGTTGATTTTAGACATAAATGGAGGGATTCTGGTATTGTAGGTATATATGTTTCTGGTATTGTATTGTTTTCCTGATGTAATACTGTATTTACATTTTCTATATTAATGGAATTATTGATCAGGTCATTTATATCAGTACTGAGGGGGTCTTATTTTTTCGACCCCTGCTAATAAGCTAATTGATAGTGGAAAAGCCTGGTTTTAGCCTTTAAAATTACTTAAAATTTTGTTCTAATTCACCTACCATAATGTTTCTGTGGTTATAACAATATTAAATATGTGAGAGTTGCATTGCTACATATATGCTTTTAGCTACTTGTGGTATTTTCTGAAGATTATATCCAATATTTGTGTGTGTGTGTATATATATATATATATATATATATATATAGGCTAAAACCAGGCTTTTTTTCTACACATAATGGTGTATCAGCTACCTTAGGCTCTTAACATATAATTAGATCAGGGTACTGGAAGGACCTAGGATCCTGAGGTCTATATTCACATTCAAGTATACAAGTATACATAAGGGAATAGACCTTCAGTGCCTAAAAATACGACTTGTGAACAAAGTGAAAGCCCTTAAACAAAATCAGCAATGCGGGAACATTGTATTGCCAACTACATTTCAACTTTTGTTGGGGCTTTTCTAAGAATAAAGTACACAGGATCATACACTGGGCAGGCCATCAAACCAAACAGAGTGCAAAACCTCAATACACTGTACCTTTTGTAGTGGTTACTATTGTATTTTCCCTGTGTCTGTCAAGCAAAAGATCAAATAGGTGCTGAAAAACAGGAAGGATCCTATGTAGAACTTTCAAGCACTGTTTTCCTGCTGCTAGAAAGAAAGCCCTGGAATACTGAAGATTTTTTTTCTCTGGGTTTTGCCTAGTTCACGACATTCTCTTCCGTGAGTAGTTCCTCAGGTTCTTTTAGATGTCCCTTCAGCTGGACTATAAAACCAAAATTTAGGAATGTTTATTTTAACGATGTATCTTTAAACCATTATGAGAATCCAAGAGAAATGGTTTATTTGGTTTCCCATTATAAATATAGCGTGTAAGATTTTTTATGTAGGTCTATGGTATTGGGCTCGCCATTAGTTGCTACATTGACTTAATTGAATGTGTGAGACACACTATGTCCTGCTCATACACTAGATACAATGTTACAGGATGATGGCACGGGCTCACGGTCCTGATGTTAATTATTTCTGAATATCCCTGCGTCCTGCTCGTGTTATCAGGCTCGGTGTCTCCTGTTTAGTATTCTGAAGGGGTAATACTTGACCAGTGATGAGCTTTATTCACGAGTTTGTTAACTCAAATAGGAAGTGACAGACTTACTAAAAGAACATTTCAATGCCAAAGGAAGATATTATTCCTTTTTCACATATTGCTTTGTGACTGATCATTGCAGACAGAGCACCTCCAGACAGACCAATGATTTATATTGATCCATGTCAGGTTAATTTGATCCACATACAATCTTTGATATACTGTAATGTATCTTTCTGTTCGGTATTATTAAAGTGTACAGGATAGCCATGTCACAATGACAATGGGACAGCACCATAGTGAAATCTTCCATGACTCTAATGAAATAATTACATACTTTATTTATAGGAAGTAAATTGGAATTTGCTATTTCAAAAATATTTCATAGAATGGATTTGCGGTACTGTCAAAGTATGAATCTGTAAGTGTGTATTTATTACATTGAAATGCTCTGCTCCAGCTGGCATTCTGCCAATCTATCAGGGTTACTTGCATTTGTCAGAGATTTATCTGGTAAATATCCTTTTATAAATTGTAAACAGGGCACAATAGGTGAATTTTAATAAGGTTTCTACAAGCTTTAAAAAGGTTGCAATTCCTGGCACAGAGCCAGGAATTGCAATGTTTCCCTCTCTTAAGCAACCACCACAACAAGTGGGCAGGGAGGGGCACAGAGTGGTCACTGTGCATGAGCTATATTTCGTGCCAGTTCCTGAAGCAGGTTATAAAGCACAAAAGCTTCTTAAAGGAAACCTACCACCATGGATCTACCTGTAAAGGTAAATCGGGTGGTAGGTGCATCTATAGGCCGTGAGGAAAGCCCTTTTTAAGGGCTAATCCTTTCGTCCCCGCAATCTTTTAATAACTTTTAATTCCCTAATATTAAGATTTTCTAAAGAGGCTACTGTGACATGGAGTAGCCGGAGCTGAGGCTACACGGCACAGCTATTCCAGGCCCCAGTAGCCTCTTTAGAAAATCTGCATATTAGGGAATTAAAAGTTATTAAAAGATTTCGGTGGAATGAGGATTAATCCTTAAAAGGGCCATCCTCACATCCCATAGATGCACCTACCACCCGATCTACCTTAGGTAAATCCATGATCCATGGTGGTAGGTTTCCTTTAATAGATCCGCTACATGGTGCAGGGCAAGGGGAACATCAACAGTTGCTATACAATCATCCAACTCTTAATAAATCCCCCCAATGTTTTTGTTAATATACATTTATTTTCCTTGACTGCCACCACTCCCATTCTGCTGCTCACTAGGTTCCTCCTAGCTATTAATTACTTGCAAAACCCTGGAAATAAAAAAAAATCTGTTATCACTCCTTTACAACGTAATCAGAAATGATGAGGATGTTTTGTTCTTAAATTTTTATGAAGGTCTCCATATCTTTGGAGATTGCCCGGGTTCCTGATTCACTTGTATGTTCTAGCACTGCATCCCATTTGGAGAGAACGATCACAACTTATTGTAATAAAGCATACATCTATATTGTCTCAGGTTTTAATATACTCACAATATTATTAATATACTCACGAAACAATTAACTACCCTGAAGCACCTCCACTGATCAAGTACTGAGCTGCTTACAGGTCTTCAATGTGCAACAAGCAGAGCACAGTGCTAAGTGGCTGCACGTAGTATTGCAGCCTAGATATATTCTTTTTAATAGAATTGAGCTGCAAAAAGCCTGTGTAACCAATGGTTTTAACATCACAGGTCTACGAAAGGGAAAAAAATCTCAACAGAATCAACGCTGCCACTTTGAACGGCTTAATGTTGTTGTTTCAAGAGTAAGATTCCCAACAATCTAAATTTGATGACCTAACCTAAGGAAAATTGCTTTTAGATATTTAACCCTTTTTTATATGGGTCAATAGGTCAATTCTCATTCATCAAATTGATTAGTAGTGTTTATCTTCATTCGATAATATGTGCTTTGTATGCTCATAGTGTTGTTTTACCCTGTCTGCAGATTTGTTTATATACCCATATAAAAGAAAAATATATCAGAACTTTGGAAGAACAGCTTCTCCATGCCTACTCTACATATTACAATGAATATGTAAATTATTTTGTCATGAATTTTATGAATTGCTTGTGATTTGTAAATTTTAAACCACCCGAGCTGGAAGAGAGAAAAGTTAATTACATGCGGTTAATTTATGGGCATGCAATGTATTAATCTCCAGTCTGCTCGGATCATCCCAAATTGAAAACACTACTACAGATATAATTGCAATTTAGTGGTTGCTACCCTGGCTGCGCAGAATACCTCAACCGGAATGATTCCGTAAGGGAAGTTCCAGAAACGGTGTGATCTCTGGTGAATTTGTATCACACGTACGGATTTAAACCTGTGGTTTGGGGTATAAAATACTGATTGTCTCAATCCTTTCCACAGCAATGGGCATATGGAGATGCTATTATCAGATTAAAGTGACTTTAAAGGCAACTGGAAGTGAGCAACAGGTTGACACTAATGTAAGGTAAAAATCCCGAACTGATCTCTTCATATATCTCCCGCAGCAGTCTGTGGATTCTGTTATCACAGCTCAATGGGATACGAGCTGGTTTACAGAGCAATCTTGTTCAGATAGGAACACAAATATTGGAATTCATGGTTTGGTAGAGCTCCGCAGTTTAAAGCTTTATCTGCAGCCTGAATCTTAGTGTTTTTGCAGCCGTTACAGGAAAATGTCACCAATCTAAAAAGCATTATTGCGAAATATGTAATTGATTAGAAGGTAAAAATAAAAAAAAGTTAACTAAGGAACATCATTCCACTTACAGTGAATATGTGAACCTTTCTATTTTACCTTGTTTTACCAAATACTGTAACAAAATAAATATGAAATAAATATTGTAAAAATTTGTATTTATTAGGGCAATTTCAAAGGATATCCAACAAGTTAAATTTTCTCAAATAAAATCATCTTCTATAATAAGTAACCCCCAAAATGTGGATAGTATTGGGGGAAAGAAGAAATGGTCACGGCCATTTTTTTCTAGTGTGATGGAATTACTACTGTATATAGGGCAAGAAATAATTTTTCTTTAAAGACAGAGGCTGATTTACAGTGCTCAAGCTCCCATGTTGTCATTGGGGGATGTTTATTATGTCTTGCTCATCAACTTTGTCAGTTTTCTGACCTGCGCGCCACTTTTTCCAAAAGAGGGTATTACAGAGGGGGAAAGGATGAGCCTGCTTTGTTTACTATCATTTTAGCCAGAAAAATACAGCTGAAATCTTTGCCAAGTATGACCTAGCCTAATTTTCATTCTGGTAGCCGAGAGCACCTCCAGATTTACAAAGAGTCCAGGGCCTTTCAGTAAATCCAGTGTGAAATTTGCACGCACGGGTGGGGAAATTAAGATAGGTAGAAGTCTTAATAAATTCCCCACCATTGTGTCCACCAGTATTATATTGACCAGATATGCAAAGATTTAAAGGTTCTACTAAATTAAATGTGAGAGGCTACTTTGCGTCATCCAGTACAGATAATGTTAGTGTAAATAGGAATCCAGCAAAAGCCTCCATTGTTATATGGTGACCATACACACAAGGTCAATGTTAAGTAAATATGTAAATCTCAAAAGGAGTGGACAATAAGGATAGATTGGGGAATTTAAATTTGTTAAAGGAAGTCTACCATAAACCAAACACGCCGGGATCATCTAAAAAGAAACCAATATTTAGCAGCCCGGAGCGGCGGACATCTTGTCCCCTCGCTCCCTTCTGCTAATTATAAGGTTTTTCTTTAGGTGATCCTGACGTGTCAACAATGAAGAAGACAAGCTCCGGGATCGGCTTGAAGAGTAGAGTAGGTGTTTGTCAGAAGCAAACTCCAATCTATCAATAGATAACACTCAAACTAATGCATATTATAGGATAAAGAGGGATAACTATCAAATGAATGATGATTCAACTTAAAGCTCTAAAATAGAAAGTTTGCAAGCAAATTGCGAAATTACAGAAGTTCAGTGTGCAGATCATCTATCATCTATGTGATATAATAAAGATGTTTTACTATTCTCTTCTTCTCATACAGACCTATACGATGGATTAAAACGGTGATATACTGTATTCACAGTTGGTTCCATAATACATTATTTCAATACTATATAAAGCAATTCCGAAGCTCACAAATCATATCAGAAAGCAAGAATCACATTTTGCTGTCAAAACCGGAATTCCTTAGTATAATTTGCAGTATTTTCGCACTATGCCATCTTTAAAAAACATTAGGATTGTAATACTTTTTGTTATAACAAAGAGCTTGTAGAGACCCATCACTGCTGATCTAGAGACAACTGCAAATACTTGCCAAGATAAGCAGACACATGTTACCATGTCAACAACCACACTAGGCCGAAATCCAGACATGTGCAGATGGGTACCACAATACTCTCACAATCTGTTTTACTTTTTTTTATGAATCCACATGTAGCTCTGTATCCAGTCCCAATAAATGAACTCAAGTCTACTAGTCCAGTCTATGACTAATTTACCCAAATATACATAACTATTGTAATATTCACACCATGCAGTCTATTATTTGTAAAAAACAGCTTAAAGTATAATAAGCAGAAAAAGTCCTAGAAGTCCCCATTATAAATACAACATAAAGATGACCATTTGTTTTATCCAAAATTCAGCTTATGCCAGTAAAACAATACATAATTCATCTTTTCTCTAGGAGAAGACTGCAGTAATGGGACGCCTGGTCACTCACTATAATGTAGTAATAAATAATAAAGGCAGCAGTGCTTGCCGGGCAAAATTCTAAAGCAGAGATATACCGAGGTTACTTATATAAAGACAGCAGTATTCCGGAAGGGATTTCCTAATCCCCATGGAAAGAGCTTAGGAACTAACAAACTACTGCTAAACAAATCGTTTCCGAAAAACATCAAATCAGAAGTTCCTGGAGACAATTTAGGAAACCAGTGCAGTATCACGGATACCGCTGATCTTTGGAGAGCACCTGGACCAGATTTTCTGCAATATGCTGTTGACTCTCTGGTGACGTCTGATTGGCCAATAATGATAGATTTGATATAATTACCTTCAGTCACTGTTAATGAGGGTTCTATGTCTAGAGATTATAAGAAAAAAACAAGAACATTATTAGCTGAGACAATGCTTAAAGTGATTATCCTATTGAAAAATAGTCATTTGTCCTCTAGGATTGCACAAAACATGGATAATTTTTTATTGTGAAATCAGTAAAAACTCAATGCAGGCTTTATTGTTTCATGTTTTGTATGGCAACCTGTCTATTTGTTGCAAACATTCCATTAACATCAACCCAAAGTGTCTAGTGCTGGTGGTCACACATGCTCAATAGCACCGTATCAAGAGCTTAATCGTCTTGTACATGGAAAATGGAATTGTTCCTGTACAGGCCAACCCATAAAAATGGTTGGATAGGAAGCAGCGTCTTCTTAAGGGTCACTGTAAAAAGTACTAACCAGCAACAGCTAGACACAAAAGTATATTTCCCAATTGAATACTTATTATGCTTTGTCTGATCTAATAGAGTAAATTAACACCAACATATAACTAAGTAGGAGAGGTTTACTTATATTTTTACTGAGTTGTAATGCATGGACAATGCATTCTGCATCAGAGCAGTTTAAATTTACTAGGCCTAAAATGAGATGGTCTGATCCTCCCAATGACAGGACCTTCCACATGTGGGGGTGTGATTGCACCATCAACAACATCATATACAAGGAAACATCATCACTGAGGGAAATTGTTTGGTTCAGACAGTCCGAGTATAAGAGAATATAACATATTGGTGAGCAAGCATAAACATATTGGTGGGGCTGGTAGCATATTTTAGGATAAGTTCAACATTTTTTGATACCTAACATCTGATTATATAGTTCAATCAATTTAGGGATAAAAAAATTGTAAAACCTCACAGTCTGAAGACACATCTTGCCGATTTAGCCAACATACAGTATCTTTGGTACAATAATAATATGCTTGTATTTGCTGAATTTGAGGGACCAGTTCACTACCTTATTTGTATGGGGGCCTTCTCAATCTCCTCTGCCAATGTCAGGGAGGAGAAGTATTAGTCAATTGGATTAATAGATGCCTGAATCTCCAGAATCAAAGCTGCTATGAAATGGGTCTGGAGGAATATTTTGGGGGATTTATTATGAATTGCCAAGTCATATCAGGTGCACTTGTACCTGATTAAATCTATGCCAGGTGGCAGTGACCCACTGCCTGCTATCCGCACCTCCTCCCCGCCCACTTAACGTGATGCTAGGTTAGGAGGGAGTATAAATCCTAATTCATGGTCATGGGCCAGGAACTGTAACATTTTCTTGTCTTTTATGCCAAAAAACTGGCATACTAGCCATGATAAATGCCCCCATTGTGTGCATTCAGTCAACAGCCATGTAATGCGCCTTGCATCTGGCTGCTATACCTAAAACAACCATTGTTGACTTAGAGGACAACGTGCCAATGAACTTTAGCGTTTTCTTTTTTCCATGCCTTCGGGAACATAATTCATGAATATTCTGTCACTAAGGACCTGCATACTCTAGAATGCTTATAAAAAATATCCAAATATTTGATCTATAGCAGTACCTTCCTATTAACAGACTGCATTAATGTATCATCGGATCTATATTCCAGCTCTGGCAGCGGGTCATGTCATAAATCTGTGAAAACAAAATTGAAGATATTTCATGGCCATTTCCCAGTAAATGATCTCTGCAGTCCTTTTCAGGTTTGCCAAAACAAGTGCCGCCAGCTTCCTGTATATAAATCTGATGTCAGATATTTAATATACAACAATACTGTGCACACTTTGCTTCTTAAAATGACTTGTCAAGAAGACCTGACTGAAAGCTATTGAACTTCCCAGACTCTTTGTTATTAGAGAGGCTTTGGGGGCATACATAGGGACTGAAATCAATAAGTACACAGTGTGTGATGAACTACTTTGAAATCATGAATTCCTTGTGGATCCTCTTTTAACCTATTAAATTCTGCAGAATTCCTTCAGCAGAGACCGGTGTCTTAAAATGACTTGTCAAAAAAGTGCTCCTGACTGAAAGCTATGAAACCACATAGCCCCTTTGTTATTAGATAGGCTTTTGGGGCATATATTGTGAGTTAAATCAATAAGTACCTAGTCTGAGATGAATTAGTTGGAAGTCTGATTCCTGAAAGATTTTTTTAACCTATTACATTCAGAGCCAGAGCTGAATCTGTATCAGAGCAAGGTCAAATGTGCCGTGTATACTAACAATAGATTTTTAAAATGTCTATTATATGGAATAAACTGAAAAAAAAATATCTATTTTTCTAGACATCTATTTTCATAGTTTTAATGCGTATTATTAAATCTTCCATTTAACACTATTTTTAATTTATATTTTACAAAATTAGTATATCCTGCAATTCTCCATCTGGCCACTATATAAGTGACTGCTGCCATGAAAAAAACTTGCATAATCAGCAAGTGTTGGTCTGATTTACATCACAAGTAAGACAGGTGGTAAAAGATAACCCCTCTATAGAAAACACTGCTGTTTATAGTGGGGCAGATTTACTTAGCCGGTCCTGTGCGATTCCCGAGGTGCGTTCCCTGACTCCAACGCACAGCTGCTGGATTCACTCATGTCATGTGACCACAGTGACATAATCTTAGGTCATTTAGCCTCCAAACATTAGCAAAATGTTCCCCATGTATCTATCTGATGACATGAAAGCACAGCGGCCTGCATGGAGGATGAAGAGGAGTAGAAGTCCATGGAGGCTGCTGTGACCTTATGAGATTACATACATACATGTGGTACCATTTTATAACATTAGTAGGCTAAAGGACCTGAGATGATGTCACTTCATGTCTCTCTGTTTATATGACAAGAAGTGCTGAATAGTAAGTATGCATAAGGCATGGGGAGGTTTGGTCGAGCATGGACACACCATGGTATGGTACAGCATGGTAATATAAGATGATTTATGTGGATGTGAGGGAAACAATAGTTCTAGATAAATAGAGTTAAAAATAGTTTCTGGTTTTAATAAGTTAAAACGCTTGATGGTCTTTGTACAATCTTATATACTATGATACTATAAAAAAAGATTTGTGAAACACTCGATTTAAAGGGGTGCAGAGGATAAGAAATTAATGGCTGAATTTTTCCATACAACATATGATATGTTTTATTACTTTTATTGATTTCTAGTATAAAAATTAATAGAAATTAATTGAAGCAATTTTTTTTAAAGTGCAACAAATAATTAAGCACATTTCATGTTGTTTCCTTAGTGATCATACCCACTAATGTTACCTTCTGTTGGACCCCATTGTAACATAGCATATTTTCATTCTTGCTAATTGCATCTAATGTATAGAGTAAAGTTCTGATGTGATAGTGGAATATTAAATACATGGCCATAAAAAGGATTAAAGAGTGTGATCTGGAGAGTTCTATACGCTCTACCAGATTACGGCTCCTTACAAATTATGAGCAGTAGATTTCTAACATGCCCCCCACAGAACCCTGCTGTACTTTTATATGCATCCATCTTAATTTGGTGCTATAATGAGGCTTTTCCTGGTGCACTGTATATAAAACGTGGCACGCTGAAATCAATGTTAAATTATGGAGCTCATGCTCCCTAACACAACTATGTATGGCGCTAGTCACAGAGAGACTTTAGACTACCATTTGCATAATCAAAGGTTTACACCATGTTTAAGCCTTTTTTTTTTACTGTCCTTTAGGAATATGCTGTACATGTAATATCTGAAAATATATTGAAATATATTATTCTCTCAAGTATAAGGTATCAAAACAAATGGTAAGTAGGTCAACTGGGGTTCAAAGTTTACAGTCTCAATAGTGGAACTGTGACTAGCTCACAATCCCTTGAATACTAAGGTAAAGTAACCAGGTAGGTCAACCTCAGGGTTGGACCTGCTTACCAATGCAGCAGAGAGTTCTGGCTCTAGCACTTTATAATGGACCCCAAAGGTTCAGCAGAAGACAACACCATATGAAAGGGAATTGAGTAATCACTTGGTACTATGGTTTATTTCTTACAGGTTAATTCACAATTATCATGGATTATTAGATCTTGTAAATAAATTTAAAGTAGGAATTTTATTGGTGGAGGTTGGATCCTCAAGATCACCACCCTTTGGTAGGACCATCAAATACCAGTCCAACACTGAGTAGCCATACAACGGACAGCTGCTTCTGTATCCCAGATTAGTGGGAGTGCTGTGAATCAGGCTCCTACCAATCATATATTGATGTTGTATTCTAAGGATAGGCCTTCAAACAGCCTTTACATCCCTGAAAACCAATTTAAGTCTTATAAACTATAAATCCAGGGATGAGGCTTTTACTGTCACCTTTTTGAGCCCATATTATGACCAAGGGTCCTAGGCTGACAGTGGGTTAGTTGGCCTTTAATTCTCAGTATCATAGATCACTATGATACTATGAGATCAGGTCAGTAGAAGGGCCTCAGGATATTGACCTTCACTCCCATATCTATGAATGAGGCAAACTATCATACCACCTATATGAAGAAAACCCTGAAAGCTCCTTACATGAAACTCCACTCATTATTTTAATTTTATGGCCATGTACATCCAATATTGCAAAGTAAATCAGCGTCATCGGTGTGAATGTCCTGGCATGGAGTCACTGTGTATTTCACACTATACTACTGTCAGCTTTCATAACTCTACTTAAGGGACGGAGCAATCAGTCTTTATTTTCTTTCACACTCGAAATACATTCCTGACAAGAATTCAGCTGGTTCCTATGTGGGATTGTCCCTTGCAAAGAGATAAGCTGTTTCACTGTACAGAATATTGTTGACGAGTCAGAAACAGAGCAGGGGATCAATTATCATGGTCTCGGGGGAGATGCAAGTGCTTTGAATTGCAGCTATTCCATCAGCGGAGACAACATATGACCACAGCAATCAGCACTATTTTACCGTCCAAATAATTTAGTAGTCTCTGGTGAAAAAATACTAATGTGTTATGTTAAAACTGCAGTTCAAAGGAATAAGCAGGAAACAATGATCTGCTTTTTCAAGATTTACAGATTCGTAATCTTATAGAAAACCGGACTGGTTTTGGAAAAAGCTATTAAAGGCCCTTGATGCAGAAATCCTTAGTCCTTGTGCTCCTTTCTACATTGACCTCCGGCGAAATAAACCAAGCGGCCACTATTGTAGTCCAATGGGACATTCATAAGCGGCACAAAGGGGTCAGAGTGGAGATTATTCATAGCCCAGCTGTCTATGAATGTTGAATAAAAATGTCTTTCTTTAAGACTGACATTATTCCCATTGACTGCTGCTTTGTATTCAGTTCATTTAGATGTAGTTAATATGGCACAAATTCATCTATCACATACTGATTGACTTCAAGAAGGTTGCTATGAAACTAAAATTACACCATTTATACATATAACATAATGATGATTATGTTAACAATGTCATATATGTATCTATATGTGGAACACATATCAAAGTAAGCTTTCTCTAAAACGAAGAAGGTTAAACAAAAATCAGGGAGTAAGAGCAGGTCATATATGGTCAAACACAATAAAAATCTAATAAAATTCCTCTTTCTAGTGGCTCTTCGCTTTCCAGGGCTAAAATGATGTGAATAAAGGCTTCAAAAGCTTTATGCATGAGGAAGATAGAAAGCAGTCACATACAAGTAGAGTAGAGCTCTGTTTGTCAATATAATGGCTGAATTTGTCATTTGTCATCTCATCCTAATATCACCATGTATTATCCATAGTACTGTAGGAAAATCTGTTCAGTAACTCGGTGAGTTAGTATGATGTAGATAGATAGGTTAGCTCCCCCCATTGTGACTATTCCTCAGTAACCTAGTGATGGCCTTACCACATATCCCTTGTGTAGCTGGCCTTCCATGACTAATGATTTTCTTGATCATGTTGTTACGCATGAGATACCTTGTGAACTTCTGCACACAATGTTGCACCACTACTCTAATGACCCATCAAGTGTCCAGTGTGTCTGTATTGACTTGGATGGAAATGGCATTCCATTTTGTATTGTAATTATACTTTGGGGATTTAGATCTAGTTACTTTGAATCGATCTCGGTAAAAGCTGTTCAGGGCTTAGCTTGAAAATGGAAAACTTCAGAACATTTCTCGAAAAAAAAAAAGAATGCTTCTGATCAATGAAGACTGACACAGTAAGGCATTATGTGATCACTATGAAACATAAAGGGTGTTGTTAGGTTCTGTCATTTACCCTCTATGTGTTTTATATATATGCATTCTGTTATGGATTTCATCTAAAGAAAGGTGTAATACCACAGGATCTATTTTGTTACAATTTCCTGCCTGAAATGTTATATTTTATGAAGGAAGCTTATAGAACTGTCTTAAAAAAATCCAAATCAAATCATTCATTGTAAGATATGCCTGCCTGGTCATGATGACTATAGCAGCCAATCAGAGACAAGCTTTAATTAATCTAACTCCTGTGTAAAATAGTGCAAATAGTCTATACACTCTAGACCCATAAACAGTTTACATAGGGAACGTTACCCAAAATATTCCATAGAACTGGTAAATGCTAAATGTATTTTTATCTTGGTGTTATATGGAATATATGGACACCTGAAACTAAATCGATGTGAAATATGCTGACGATCCACATCACATATATGTGGAGTTTCGGGACACCTTTTTAATGCCCAATATTTCCATTTAGATTTTGAGTGCAAGCCAATACTTCAGATGAAAACACAGAGAATTAGAGGGATTTTCCTAGGCTTAAATGACATATACCATGAGATTCACTGATGGTAGACTAGTCTTACGCACATGCTCCTTCCAACTTCATCTGCCTGGAACAGCTTTCAAAACAGAGTTCAATAATCTGCAAATTAGTTGGAGGTGCTAAGACTTACGTCACTTGAATTCCTCTCAACTCCACCAGCTTATAATTTACTCACTCCCCTGGTCATGCCTGAGCCCATGGCATAGCGCTGAAATCTCAAGGGACCAGGCGGGACTCAGAGAGTGAAGGAGAGTGGCTATATTATAAGCCAATGGAGCCAGGTGATGTAATTTGCAGATTTTTAAACTGTTATTCATCCAAATCAAGGCAGATGAAGACAGGAGGGGCATGTGACTAGGACTAGTCTACAATCAGACTAGATGTCCTTTACATATCAGAGTAGATGTCCTTTACATATTGAAAGGATAGGTCATCAATATTATATAAATAAGGGTCTGACATTAGATTTGATGAGAATCACCTCCACTTCACAGGCCAGTGCCATCATATCCAATGGTCACATGACAAAATTTGAAACTTTTCGGTTCATTTTTTAAATGGGTCAATTCATTTTTAAGAAAATGTTTTAATTGTTCATTGTAGAATTTCTCTAGTGAACAACAGATGTCTATTATTTCTTATAAAGGTAAAAGTGCAGCTTTCCACCTTGGCGATATAGAAGGTTAAATCCAGACCAGTCTCTCAAGAATTGCACATGACAGCAATGGTGGAAAATAGCTATGGAAATTCCTTAGTAGACATGTCTTTAGCTATTAGTGAACATTTAATGTTTATATAGTAGTCCCTAAGCTATAGATATCAACCCTAGGTTAGAATGTTTATTTGTCAATATTTATGGCTAAATAAATACATTGAATACATTGGGATTCAGACAGGAAGACCACCATGACAGATCCTCATATAAAACCAAAGCCCCTACTCCTCATCAGAATTGTAGACACATTTTCGGTGCATCTCCATTTGTAATGTTAGTCTTTATGTTCATCTTTAATATGTGGCTTCTCTGTGGGGTTTATATATCGGCTTATGATCACCATTACAATTCTTTCTGTAAAAGTATAGGATGTCACCTGAAATTATCGCCTGTTCTCCCCGACTTTTATATCCCTATTTTTCATGTCGGTGGAGAGAATGTGGTGATTCTGCGCCGCTATGAAATATGTTCATAGTTTGGACTTGAAGCATTCATGAAATATCAATACAATTTATTTTCTTTATTTGCTCCTATGTGATGATATTTCAGCAGCACCTCTGAATGAGGAGATTGTGTTCTGCCTTGTCACAATTGCAAATGCTTTTGTTTTCTCTGCCATCTGAATAATATATTTGATTACCATGGCAAATGTGCGCAGGCCTGACTGTAGTGCCTAATTAACTGATGATAACAAGGCAGGAATGCCCTCTTCCCTTTCATAAGCAATCATATACATGACAGTTCTTTTATCCTTCCTCAAAATTGACTTGCTCTCCTGACCTCTTAGCAGCTCCCGTTTTCTGTGTTTACCTCTGATGTCTGTGCAAGACTGTTAATTTTGCATGGCACATCCTATCTGCTTGCAATTAACACACTGGAAACTGAAGGTGTAGCACTGCATGTAAATGTCTGATAGAACAATATTTGCTTTCCTTACTTACATCATAATATGTGAGATGATTAACATAATTAAAGAGGAACCCATCAGAAAATCCAAAATGGTCTCAATCTAAAGATTCTTCACTCTTCAATTCCTAGGGTCCGTTTATTCCTTCTGGATACTAAGCAGATTTTCATCCATACTACTTGCACATGAACGTTGTTTTTGCTGTGTGCTAGCTATTGTTTTGTCCTGATGAATTTAAATGGGCTCATACACACAGTCGTAGGTTCCATGAACCTTCGTCTAAGCCAACTACCCAAACTGCAAATTATGGAGCAGGTCCATTTCATGACTGAGGTTGACTGGGAGACACTTTTTCAATTGTCACATGCCAAAGACACACGGGCTTCAGACAAAAGACTTTTAGTGCCTTAAAAGAAACCTACCATAAGGAAACTACCATTAGAAGTAGATGCCTCCTGCCTGCTTCTTCCCTAATCTGTAGTTTAGTAATCCTGGAACCGATCAAAACTTAAAAAAACTTTATTAAACAACTCTATTTTGGTAATATGTAAATTAACTGGAGAGGCTACTGGGACGTGTATGAGCATGGGCAGGCACTATGAGCTAAGGAAAGAAAGTTTTTTTCAACAAGTTCCAGCATTATTAAATCATAGATCATGGCAGAGGCAGGCAGGAGGAATCTACAATCAGATCTAGTTCCTTTAAAAGCCACAGTCTAATGTTTGTGACCCACAATTGCAGGTAGCCTTGAAAGTATTTCCCAGAGAGTCTAAATAGAGAGGTCAATAGATCAAGGCATCAGGAGTCTAAGGCACAAAACAAAAGTCTTAGGGTGAACCTTGAATTTCTTCCACATATTCTGTAGTAAAATATATGTTAATTTTGCAATTTTTACATCTGAAATTTTCAAATAAAATCAAGGACATTATTGCATAGGTTGTTTAAAGGATTTTTCATCTTTCAGAAAAACCAAATGTATTCATTTTCCAATGTAAAAGTTTGGGACAATGAATGGGGATGAACTGTCTTTGGATCTCTCTTGGTCCTGTTACTATTACAAGATAAGATAATAGTAAGATGATTTAAATGGGAGCATTAGTAAAATCTGCATTCTCCAAATCTTCTAAAAAATACTAAACATTTCAATTAACTTTATTTGACTATGTTGATACCAAAAGTGCTATTAGCCTTCACAATGAAGTATTTCAATGCGCTGAATGGTGTCCATCTTGCTGAGTTGAAGGCAAAGGCAGAAGCATCCAAAGAGACATAACAGATGGTGTGTTACAGTGTGACTTCTACAAAGCAAGGCACAGAAACAAGCCAATAATAATTCAAATGTAACACTTTCCCATGCATCTTAAATTCATACAAATAAATCATCAAAAAAATATAAAATTACAAAATAAAGCAATCAACCTACTGGACCATGTTTCTTTTTCGCATGTCATCTCATCCTCATGTTCTCCTGTAATACATGGATTGAATTTAGTAGGTATGTAATTGAGAAAGTGGAACTAATAACAAGATTAAGAGGGATTAGTCACTCACTATCTGAGAAATAACCTACATTGTACAGATCTTGTTATGGATTACTAACCTTATGTTCAGCTAAGGGACTAGCCATCATTTGCCAAGTCATCAAAATATTATGCCTTAGTCCATTATATATTTTTTTTAGGTTAATAGAAGGTGCTTGCTAATCACTAGGTCTCATACACCAGAACATCTATGATATTTCCAGACTAGAAAAAGACAGAACCTTTTAAAACAAGTGGATAAAATACAAATCAAATATTTGTGCATTAGAGGGATCATCAGTGGTGCACGTCTGGGTAATCAACGAGAGTAGATGGAGAGTCCGGCGGAATAATGGCTGTCAATCCCCTTTACGGTTTCACCCCACTTAACATTAATCAGATGAATGCAAACTGGAATGTTCACGTTTCGTTCTTAAGCTTATGCGTCTATTACAGGAAAAACATTAACACATGAGAACATTATTGAGGAAAGACCTCCTGCTCAGAGGTCAACCTCATCCTCCGAGCATGTGTTGTATCGTTTCTCTGTTGGATGACTCCACTGCCTTCTGATTGTGTTATATTAACTGCTTACCATGCAGTCATATTGTCAGGGTTATTGGTCTTTTTGAGTCTTGTTGGAAAATGTGAAACACATCCAGACATAAAAATATCCAAGGAACCATTAGAGAAGATAACACTAATGGCATTTTGCTTCCATTTCACTTCTCTGTGTAAAAGAAAAACACAGAACTATTCTTTATGGCGATTAATTATTTACATACTACTAACGTATTCAGTACACTGGGAAAGTAATGATTACACTGAAAGTCAGATACAACGTAATGTAAATGGTGATGAGCAGCGTCTCGGGAACTCCTCATATATACAACATGGTCCATCCATTTGTTAAATACTAATAAACGTATAGGCTGGAAGAGCAAGACATTCACAAGGGGTATATGCTGCAGTTCAGCTATTGCTGTCCCAGAATTTTACCTAGTTTTACATTACTCTATGTTTTTGTGGTGCTTCTAATACTTGAAACTTAACAGAATCCCTCATACTTACAACCGTATTATGGCCCATAAAGAACTCATGGACCATAATGAGCTACTACGTTATTTCTATAGGCCCTCAACTTCTATATAGAGGCATATATTTTAATAATTTGACCCTGTAGGTAGGAGAACTGTTCTATGATCCACTGGCTTATTATAGAACTTTTTTAAAAAAAGATTGATTATACAAAGTGTATGGGGAAACTTTGGAGTCATAGGCCGAGATCCAAAGTTTTTTCACTCCAAACAAGGACTACCATCCATACCTCATATCAGTATCCCATGACCCATTGTTGCCGCACTAGCAACCAGGGCCATTGCCATGTCTGAACAAAATTCTTAGTTGGGCACTTTAGATGAAACGGCAGTCCATTGACATTAGCCAGAAAAAACAACTTACTTGTATAGACATAGACGCTTTAGCCTCCTTACAATCTTCCTCACATTATCTTTCAGTATGTAGTATTGTTGAATGCAAATGACATAGAGTACAAAATCCAAGATAGTTTTGTCATAAGTCTCACTAAAAGTGTTGGAAATCTGCCTTAGGCACTTTCACGGATAATTTGAGACATTTTAGCGCCTGCATACATATGTATGCCTGGACCTCATGTTGTTCAACCTGACCTACTAAGATTTTTGTAAAACTCTATGGTAATACCAGTTAAGTTTACATAAGTCCATATCCTTCAGATGTATTATGGATGCTAAAATGTGTCCATATTGTGGCCAAGAGGAAGCAGCCAAATGCATTTCTTCTGTTTTATATATCTCTTCCAACAACAGTATGAATGTATTGAAAAATTAAAAACAGGTCTGATTTCTCATTTTTAAAGTCTGTGTGGTAGATGTCCAGCACTTATGTGCCCGTTTCTTAATGCATTAAGTGGAACTGAGGGTAGATGTCCTTTATAGAAATAGGTAGAAGAAGTTGAGTTTTAGGTGTGCTTCTCGAAGGACAAGCTTCACTCTCATGATTTAGATTCCATATAATTTTTTTTTAGATGCACAATTTTGAGACTGTACCAGTCTCTTCTTCAGGACCATACACTAATACTTTCCTTTGAGTCTGCTGTAATCTGAAAACTCATTGATTGGTGCACATAATAAAAATGAGATTGGAACTGAAATATGAGAGTGAAGATTATTCTTATTTAAGCAGTGCAGACGTCAACTTTTTTTTTTTTTTCAAACTCCGACCAAGTGAAATGGTGAAGTTGGCATGAGCAGTGGTATCTAATGGATAAACAAGGCAATATAGACTGACTTTAAGCCAGGTAAACATTTTTTGGGTGTTGGTGGTGTGTGTATGCGGGCGGTAACCCTAGGACACCATAGTTAAGAGAATGCCTTTTCCCACTTTTTTTGACCATAGTAGAAGTCTGACTGGTTGTTATTGACTAGACTCTAGTCACTAGAGCATCATATCTGCACAGCCACTTGTGTATAAGGTTTCATAAATGGATAAAGTTGTCAAAAATATGGGAAGGCATAAAATGGAACAGTTTTTGTTTACTATTTCATACATAAAGTTTAGATTAAATCGCAGAAATGACGAGAAGTTCAAATGTATGAGGTCTAAGAGGAAGGTTTGTAGATTCTGCAATAAAAACAGGGCCAAAGGAGCAACTTTCCTGAAGGACTCGGGCTAGAATAATAATGATAGAATTGTCTAAATCGATATACCTCTTGTCAGCCTTATGTCTGATGTTTGAATCAGCTCAGGCCTCTTCCGCTAGAGCTTTCCTCAGGAATATTGAATTATTTATTATTTGTGTCCTTTTTTTCTTCTCTTTTCTGATGATATTCCACTATTTTTTCAGACCTAGTAAAATTTGTTTTTATGCTGCCAGGTTTTATGTTATCTTCTCTTTGATAAATAGCAGTAATTGGGAGTTGTGCAGAAGTTGGGTAAAATGTATGACTTCAATTACATCCACTGTGATTTTTTTATATTGATCTTTTTTTTTTCTTTTAAAATATGTTCCCTATAGTTTACAGTGCTAAGCTGTTTGGAAGAATGAATGTATGTCCAATGTGCCCACCTGTAAGGCTAACCCTTGGTGATAAAACCGCCATACATTGTTTCCCGAGATCCCTCTAGATAATTTGTGTTAGTTATTCCACTGACTTTGTGGGTATTTGTAAATAGCTAGACTAAACTATAGAAGTAACGACAGGCGCATATTTACGTGTTATAAAAGAAGTTAAGATTTTTTATTATTGCAAACATTGCTAACTATACATATTTTTATTTAGTATACTGAATATACTCAATATCAAATTTGATGGGGCAGCATGGGGGTATCTTTTTTTACTGATGATCTGTACTGGGTGTAGATCAGCAATATCAAAAACAATCCCTAAATCCTCTCTGTTTCCTTGTGGTTATGGTGAGCCGTGGACATAGGGGAACACGTTGAACTCATGCCACACTGTATGTGGAAATACTGTATAAGACTTGCACATGAATGTGTTAAATATTGGGACACAAACAATGGTCTTGTGTGTCAATGACATGTGAGCTCCACATGGGCAGAATAGAAGCTGCTCTATTATAAGTGGCTTGCTATGGGTCATGCAAGGACCCATGGAAACCATGAGCATGTATATGAGCCCATAGGAATAAATGGGGACCTGCACATTGATAGCACACCTTAGCCCAACATCAAATTTACCTTATTGGCATGTATGATACAAAGAGGTTATTACAAAGATCTACAACATGCATTGGGAAACTAAACCATACCAAAATGTGAAGGTTCATTAGAAGTCCAGAACCAGCTGCTGCTCAATTAGCCCCTCCAGCTAATGGATCCAGCACTCATTGTGGGTGTTAACTCTTTAAATGATACTGGCAAAGTTGCCGGCTGCATTTAAATGGATAAACCTCTCAAGGTGGCACACGTGGCTGAAGTAATTTAGATGCCGCTGATGTCTTGACTTCAATACTGCCCACGTTGAGTGTGGGTACCAACAGGGTTTTCAAAATCAGGTTTGGTCGACTCATTAATGAAAAGCAATCCTCTAATAGACTGAATCATGCGCCAATGTAGTTATAATGGTTATGTAAGAAAATAGTATACAGCAGATACTATGTAGACTGTGTTGGAAGCATGAAAATTAGGCGTAAAGATCCGTATAACATCTCCAAACTACCATTTCTTTTTCATGGTACAGTAGTTGTAGTAGTAGTAGAACATCTTGAATCCCATAGATGAACTGGAACACTTACCTGGAAAAAAGATGGAGCCAGGATGCACCACAGGAAGCAGGTGAACGCAAAGTGGAAGAGGGTGTGCAATGTTTGAGGCAATAATCTACTAAAAAAATATGGCTCCTGGCTTTCAATAACTGTGACTTTGACACATATTTTGACACTATTTTAAAGACATTGAGGCACCGCAATAGCAATGACCTTTTTTACCAGGATAATGTAGTCTGAGCAGTTTGAAGAACATGATTACCATATATACACGAGTATAAACCTAGTTTTTCAGCACGATAAAATGTGCTGAAACCCCAGACTCGGCTTATACTCGATTAAAAAAATATAGGTTTTACCAGGTTTTGGTGGTAAAATTAGGGGCCTCGGCTTATACTTGGGTTGGCTTATACTCAAGTATATACAGTAAATGTTGAAGATGTTGTAAAACTTGACTTTAGTAGGGGACCTACACAATATAAACATGTGGTTAATGTCATGGCTGATTGGTGTGTTTATTATGTCTGCCTATTTATTTATCCAACTATCTTTTAAAATACCTACTTCAGTATCTAATTTACATTATTATTATTATTATTTTTGCAGTATTTAATATGTGGGTAAATGTTGGCTTGTAATAAATAATGACGTGCACGGAGGTGAGTGGATGTTGCAACAGTTAAAACATCCCTTTTATCTATTTTGAAGGTGTTTAACCATCAATTAAAATTAATTTAAAAAATATCCAGGGCTCCCTATGTGTTTTCCAAAGTGAGGCGTTCTTAGATCTAGATCAATAAGTGAGCTGGAAACTGACAGTATAAAGGACGTGTTGGAAGCACCTGACAATCACAGCGGGTAAAGCTCATTACAAATACAAAATAAAACCGAGCTAGAATTGGGAAATTAGAATTTTCCTGGGAAATCTGGCAGGAGTTCAGACTTCAGAAAATACTAATAACTGGTTCACCATTTGTTTAAACATGGAGCTTCAGTTTATTTGTCTAAACAATTATGGTAGACAGGGACCGATGCCTTTCCTTGGTTCCGTTATTGACTTTTGAAACCTTTTCAGGCTGTCGTGTTTACTCCTCCATCATTATCTGCACAAACACGGAATATATTTCTACCACAACTCTGGAGGGGTTTAGCCATGTCATTGTCTATACACATCACTAATAGAATGGCTTGATTTTATTTTCTGAAGACCGCACCTTTTTGTGTGTTTTTGCAATTTTTTGAATGATCTACTTATGGGAATCAGCTTCCATTAGATAATAATGCAGGTTTCCAAGAATTGCAATGTGCCAATCAAATGATATTCCATTAAAACCCATTGAACTGTCCATGTTTGCCTATGGAGATTGAATGGGTGCTTGTTTGATATTAATTATAATGGGCATCCAAGTATTTCCATACATCTAGATAACATACAGTATTAGTATTGCCATAATCAGCCTTTCTGGAAGGCATCATAAATCATTCTTATAAATGAATTATTGTTCATGGTTAATAAACACACATTTTACTTACATTTTACAAATAATAACAAAGTTGAACATATTTTTGTTTAATCAAACTACTTCCCTCTGCAGAATGTAAGAACACCAGTCTTCAGTATAAGGCTACATGCACACTGACGTATGCCCGCATGGCTATGGCAGAGCTGACATACGTTAGTCGCAATGGAGAGGAGGAGGGATGACCCCTCCGCTCTCCATAGCGATCCATTGCGTAAGGTCCGTAACACGGGGAAAGATAAGATATGTCCTACCTTTTCCCCGTGTACGGAGCGGTACGGTGCCGCATGTGTGTGGCACGGTATCGCTCCATGCAGCCATTGCTTTCTCTGAGGAACGTATGTACGGCCGCAAGCTTGCCGCCATACATACATCCTCCATACGGTTGTGTGAACTGCTAGCCATTCCATTCTACCGTACTTGTCAGCTGAGCTGGACAGTGAGAGGAACTGATCATCATTATATGGGTGGACCAGCTAGTGTGTGGGGTTGTCTGAACCCATCAAAATAGATGTTTGAGGAAAGAAGGATGAAACATTATGGATTTCACCATGCCCAATCCATCAAGGAAATTAAGTCAGCACTAAAGATATTGCAATT